>LR751666.1:8722-147341 GCA_902729485.2 Mus minutoides | reverse complement strand
TTGAGACAGGGTTTCTCTGTATGGCCCTGGCTGTCCTGGAACTCACTTTGTAGACCAGGCTGGCCTCGAACTCAGAAATCTACCTGCCTCTGCCTCCTGAGTGCTGGGATTAAAGGCGTGCGCCACCACGCCCAGCCCATTTCTACTTCTTGCTCGTTACCTTGAAATGTTGTTTCAGTATTCAGCAAGAGTCATGTGTTGAAGCAGATTGTAGATAGAAGTGTTCTGGAACACTCCTCAGGGCAGGTTACTGGCAATGGTTACCCTTAGTGTGAAATGTCTGTTTTCTCTAATGTGTTTTAAAATATTCTTTTTTCTTTTAGAAAGAATACTGGAACAAATATAAAGGTGAGACATCTCCTATTTCAATCTTAAGTGAGAGAGACTCCTTAACATTTAAATCAGGAAATAATGATTGGCTTTTGAAATCAGTTTGAATTACATTCCTGTTCAAATCTTGTTTATCTACACTTTTTCCCTTATGGGTTTCTATAGTACTATAAATTAGTAATTTATAGTACTTTTATATTGAGTCCAGTTTTATTATTTACTAAGATACACATCTTTTTAAAAGGGATCTTGCCCTGTTGCTGCAAAACTCCAGGTTCAAGTCACCCTCATAGCACAGCCCCTGGAGTAACTGGGGCTGCAGATATTTTTTTCTACCATGCCTGGCACAGATACAGATTTATGTCAGTTCTTCCTCATCTGAGGATATCAGCTTCCATGATATTTTCAGTAAGTACAGCAAGTTAGAGCAAACAGTGGAGATCGGAATACTGGACTCTCTAAAGAGTGGTCACCCTGATGACTGCCCATAGCATAGCATCAGAGATGGTACTGATCATGACCACCTGGAAGGTATTCCAAAATGGCAATCAGACTTGCCTCTGGGTAAGTGACTACCAGGAGAGGCATAGCCTATGCCAGGGCTGGATCGTCTTTGGATTTTCACTCCATACCCAGAGGGTTTAAAAAGGATCTCTGTGTTCTCTGATCAGCAGGCACCAGAAACAAGTGTCACACTGGCCTCTTGTCTTTCTCCTTTCTAGAGAAGGCAAAGCACACCCTGGCCACAAACACACCATAATACAGTCCAGCAGAAATCAGGGACCTGCCCAATGATGCAAGGACAGGGGTATCACACAGCCACAGCCACCCAAGTGGGAAATAAACAGAATCTAGATATGATGAATTCACCTCAAGGAGAAGTGTGCTCAGACTCTCTGCAAAGTGGGTGCAGGGGCGAGGCCCACACACTGTTGGGGGTGTGTGTCTGTGATGAGGTCTCAACCTTAGTTTCCAAATCCTCCCATTGCAGACGGCGACCAGTGTGAAAGCAGCCCTTGCCAGAACCAAGGAGCGTGTCGAGATGGCATCGGGGGTTACACATGCACCTGCTCGGAGGGATTCGAAGGCAAAAACTGTGAGCTCTGTAAGTCCCTCTGCTTGGTGGGCCTTCGGATCAGAGAGTAGGGAAGAGGGAAGAAACTGACATGCCTGACAGGCAACTTGCATCGTTTGTAGCTCTCTGATACACTGAGCCACCTGTGCTGTCCTCTAGCTGCTCTATGAGATGCCCTGTGAGAGACAGTGCTCTGTGGGCCAGAGCTGTTGAAGGACACCACGAGGCAGGTGACAGAACAGAGGTAGACTCTTCACTCTGCTCGGGTCGAATGGTCTCAAGCCACTTGTCACCACAAACATCAGTGAGGAGTGTTCTAGATTGCTTAGTTTTACACAAGTGATGCACTTAACCGACTCTGCAGGGAGACTCACTGAGCTATTTTTTTTTTACCATGGTGATAAGATTTTTAAATTAATTTTAGGTTACTGTCAGACCAGTTTTCCCTTACAGGAAAGAGCCGCATTTCTTTTATCTCTTAATTTATTGCTTTTTCGAGATGGGGTCTCACTCACTGTCCAAGGCTGGCCTAGAACTTACTGTATAGCCCACTCCAGATTTGAACCCCTGCTTCGGCCTCCCAAGTACTGGGATAACAGATGTATGTCACCATATCCAGGGTTTAATGACTTTCCATATAGAATGAGATCTTTATGTGGATGCCTGCAGGACCTGCCCCAGTGAAGCTGCTGATTATGACTATGAACCATTCCCCAGAACCCGACATCTGCACACAACAGACCAACAGGTCTAGTGAGGGGCACAACTGGGGAGCTAAAATTCCATTAAGGTAGATGTTACTGCCTAACTGTTTTTTCACCTGAGTCCACACAGAGGGCTGTAATGCAGATAACTTCTGTTTTAGTTAGGGTTTTGCTGCTGTGAACAGACACCATGCTCAAGGCAACTCTTATAAAGACAGCATGTAATTGGGGCTGGCTTACAGGTTCAGAGGTTCTTGCCATTATTGTCAAGGCAGGAGCATGGCAGCATCCAGACAGGCATGGTGGAGGAGGAGCAGAGAGTTCTACATCTTCATCTGAAGGCTATTAGAGGAAGACTGACCTCCAGGCAGCTAGAATAAGGGTCTTAAAGCCCACACCCACAGTGACACACGTACTCCAATAAGGCCATACCTACTCCAACAGGGCCACATCTTCTAAAAATGCCACACTCTGGGCCAAGCATATACAAACCATCACAGCCACATATGTGGTTATTAGCATGAGTTGGCTCAGCCTATGCTGGAAGCAGGTGGGTGTCTCTGGTACAAGATGCTGTGGATGGAGGTGTATGGACTCAGTCAAGCTTGAAATAGAACGGGCAGGTCAGACGTTACCAAAAGGATGCTATGCCACAATCTCATGTACCTCGAGACCTTCACTTCCATGACTTAATATCACGGATACAGAGAGGAGGGACTTAAATGCCCCCCATCCCTGCTTCCATACGCTCTGAACCTGGTTCCTGGTTTCCTGCCATATGCTTCCTATAGAGGACTATTTCTTCATGGTCTCACAGGAACCCAGATCTATAAACACAACATGTTCACAGCATGGGCCAGGACAAGGCTTACATACTGGTTTTATTGGGTGAGGGAAGAAAGAGTTGCAGCTAGGATGCAACCTCCCTCCATGCCAAGGGCAGTGCCTTAGAGGAGCAGGATGTACACAGCCCTCAACATAGAGCACGTGCCTGCCCCTCTAAAGACAGAGAGCCCTGCAGGGATGTTGAGTGTCCCTCCCATGGCCTGTGAGGATGCCAGGTGTTCCTTCCATAACCTGTGCATCTGTCAAATGTCCCTCCCATGGTCTAGGGAGGCAGCAGGAGGGGGTGCGGGGTGCGGGGGGCGGGGTGCGGGGGATGGGGAGGGGCTGGCATCTCACTTGGCTGACTGTCCTGTTACTGAGTGTGTATTCCTTGGAACTCTGGTCCTTTGCACACCCCAGCCTGGGTGTGGCTAAGATGAGGCAGATGTAGCTAGCATGTCTGAGTTTGTCACATGTCTATGAGAATGTCCCATCTATCCTCTGCTTTGCAGTTGTTCGGAAACTCTGCCGCCTAGACAACGGAGACTGCGACCAGTTCTGCAGCGAAGAGCAGAACTCAGTGGTGTGCTCCTGCGCCAGCGGTTACTTCCTGGGTAATGATGGCAAGTCCTGCATCTCCACAGGTAGGGGTCATCAGGCCACGAAGACAGTGTGTCACTGCTGTGTAGGGGGTCATCGGGCCACAGATACAGCGTGTCACTGCTGTGGGCAGTAATGCCACATGTGCTGGTGGGACTTGCAGCTGACAGTGCCAAGAGATGTAGAATGAGATTTGGGGCTCTGGCCCTACAGTTCAAGCATGGAAGCTTTAGGTTGGAGAGAAGGTATGTTAGCTCTAGGGGCAAGCAGCTGATGAGCCTTAGGACCTCACCTGAAGTGGCTGGCACTGTTGTCTTGTTCCTGCAAAGGCAGCTGAAAGGAAGCAGTCCCAGGTATCACTGCACTAGATCTAGCCACAGGTCTGACAGTGACTACTGTGCAGGGTACCCATGCTTCTCTGGCCTGAGGGCCTGGGAACCACAATTGTCACAATATCCCAGGGGCAGGAGGAGAGCAGGACTCTCCAGGGTCAAGAAGGAGGCTTGGGCAGGAAGAGGATCTGGCACCCATGCCATTTTTTTTTCCAGTTCCATGTCGATTAGGCTCATTTATTACCTGGTGAGAATGGGATGTGCCAGGTCTGAAGAACACCAGAGCCACAACTAACAAGGCTCTTAGAGAGCAGTGAGTGCCAGGTGGGCTGAGAAACATGGAGGCCCATGGCAGTGAACCCCTCATAAGATGTAGAGAAGGGCAGGCAGATTTCTGAGTTCGAGGCCAGCCTGGTCTACAGAGTGAGTTCCAGGAAAGCCAGAGCCACACAGAGAAACCCTGTCTCAAAAAACAACAACAAAAAAACAAAACAAAAAACAAAACAAAGAAAAAAAACAAGCAACCAACAAACAAAAAGATCTAGAGAAGGGTTCATCTGAGCAATACAGACATGTCATGGGTATAGCAACTCTGAAGACCCAGTCTGTTGATTCATTGATGATCCCTAACTCCCACCATAGCAGTGCCCAGGAGTGCAGAGCCCACATAGATCGCAGACAACCAAACATACAGAGGAGAGGAGATGGGACTCAATGCTGAGCCATTTCTCCTCTTCCCCTCTCATCTGCTGCTCACTGAAGACAATCATCTCAGAAACCAAGTCATCAGAAAAGAGCAGCTCTAGATACATCTTTCATGTATAACATGAAATCTCTCAACAACCAAAAGACAGGAAGGTTTTTTTTTTCACTGACATTTTTTTGTTTGTTTGTTTTTTTGTTTTTCGAGACAGGGTTTCTCTGTATAGTACTGGCTGTCCTGGAACTCACTTTGTAGACCAGGTTGGCCTTGAACTCAGAAATCCACCTGCCTCTGCCTCCCGAGTACTGGGATTAAAGGCGTGTGCCACCACGCCCAGCTTCACTGACATTTTTAAAGCTTAAAATAGTTAAGAAAATTTTAACTGGAGCTATTTCTCAATATGTGTACCAATTATTTTAACTCCAGGGAAAATCACAAATCAATTCAAAATAAAATTTAATATCTGAAAACATAATAAAAGGCTGAGGTGTGTTCAGTAGTAGAGAGCTTGCCTGGCATACTTTGAAAGTTTGTAACCACATATTTCATCCCAGGGATAAGAGTCTCTAGTTTCTTCTCACTAGCTAAGGTCACAATCACAACTCTTGGGAACACAAGCAAAGGCCACATTGTAACTACTTGACCTCAAACCATGACTGGCAACAGAATAGCCACTGTGCTCAGTCTCGGGCTACAGGGCCCTTCTCTTGCTGTTGGTTTCTGCTCCTTTTCTTGCAAAGGTAAAGGCTTTCAAGTTTTCTAACTCTGCTTTTTATTTCTGGCTCTCACTGTAAACTTCGTTAAGAATATCCAGCAATAGCTGTGCCACAGCCTGAATCCTGGGCAGCCAAGAAATTTCTTCTGCCAATTTAATTTGCCTATCAGCTTTAAAATATTGATTCTACAGTTTCAGGGCATGGGCAAAATGTGAACAAGGTCTTTATAGCCAACAGCCTCCAATCTGATTCCCAGCAGAGTTTCTGATCCCTTTTAAAAGTTCATGATCATAATATTCACTACCTACAATCATATCAACATTCTGGTCTTCTGAGACCCCGCTGGAACCACCCATTCAGCTCTGAACAACAGAATTTTAAGTTTACTCCAGCTCATGTCTCTAAATGCTTTCAAATTCTTCCTACCAACTAGCCCCGAGCCTTTCGAACCACATGACCAAGTAGCCATAGCAGCAACCCCACTCTTGGTACTAAATATTTATATTCATCAGAATTTTAGCACTGCAACAAAATGTCTGACAAAATTTAAAGGATGAGGGGTTTATTTGACTATTTATTTATTTTAGCTGTGTTTTACTGATATCTCACTTGACTCTTAGTAGGCTTAACCATTCTGCCCCAGCCAGGAAGCCTCACGAGGCTTCTGGCTTTGCTGAGCCCTCTGTGGTCTTATTCTTTCAGCTCCCTTCCCCTGTGGAAAAATCACTACAGGACGCAGGAAGAGGTCTGTGGCCCTAAACACCAGCGACAGTGAGCATGACCATGAAGACCTCCTGCTTGATGAGGATATCCTGTCCCCTACGGAGAATCCTTCTGAACTACTCAATCTCAACGAGACACAGCCTGAGAGGAGCAGCGACGACCTTGTTCGGATTGTGGGTGGCCGGGAATGCAAGGACGGAGAATGTCCCTGGCAGGTAACTGGCCTAAGCTAGTCTTGGCTGCAAGTAGAAACCCTCTCAGGGTCAGCAAAGACCAATGGGACACCCCTTTCTGGGTCACTAAAGGCCAGTGGGACAACCCTCTCTGGGTCAGTGACTCAGACCTGCAAGGGTCTTTCTCAGCAGCCATCATTCCATTTCTTGTTTCAGGAAAAATTTTAAACAAAAACATCTAAATGCTAACAGGGGTAAAATATGTTAAAGAAAGATACATCTATTTACATTCAAAATGTTTTTTTAAAACTACTTTGGTTATTGATATGATCTAGGGTTGCCAGACTTAGGGGGGGAAAAAAGCCCCTTGGTGAGCCTGAAGTCTCCCTAATGTAAACATGTCCCAAATGCTGTAGGAAAGCACTCAGCAGCTATTACTGATCCCAGCTTGGTTTCTGGTCCAGTGCTCTGAATCTCTTCTGTCACCTCAGCTAGCCCTTGAGATTTGCAATGTCCAAAACCTAAATGCCTCTCCTAGAAGCAAAACACCTAGAACAGCCGGTTCTCAACCTGTGGCTCACAAGCCCTTTGGGAGTCGCATGTCAGATATTTACCTCAAAATCCATAACAGTAGCAAAGTCACAGTTGTGAAGTCATAACAAAATAATCTTTTGGTTGGGGGTCACCATAACATGAGGAACTTTGTTAAAGGAAAGGTTGAGAACTACTGGTCTAGGGCCACCAGCAATGCCCAGACATCATGTAAACACCCTCCACCTGCAGGGTGCAGGGCAGGTGGTGTTGACCAGAGGCAGGAGTTCCAGTCTACATGCAACCCTGTCAGACACACGTACTGAGAACTCACTGAGCTGGTCCCAAAGTGGCTGCTATGTGTAGGCTATGAGATCTCACCTTCAGGGAGGCTGAGGAATACTCACCAAGGCCCCTGATGGAGTCTGAGTAAGAGAATCCTGCTCCTGGACCAAGACTGGCTCCTCCTTAGGGGAAAGCACATGCTGGTGGCTCTTAGCTGGCTTCCTCTCCCTTGTCTCTAAAGAAAGGTTTGAGTTTATATAGTTATCAAAGGTAAATAGGGGGTGGAAAGATGGCTCCGTGGTTAAGAGTGTATACTCCTTTCCCAGAGGACCAGAGTTCAATTCCTGGCACCTATATTTGGCAGCTCACAATCTCCTGTAACTCCAGCTCCAGGGGAGCTGGCATCTTTGGCCTTCACAACTACCTCTACTTACCTGTGCATATTCATGCACATAAACATAATTTTTAAACATCTTCAATATAAGAAGAGGAAAATAAAATCAATAAAAGACAAACTCACTGACTTTTTAGCAATGAGTAACCTTAAGAAATCCTCTGGATTTAATACTGTAGAGCGCCTTTATTTATTTATTTATTTATTTATTTATTTATTTATTTTGAGATAGGTTCTCAGTGTGTGGACCTGGCTGGTCTTGAACTCACAAGAGATCTACCTGCCTCTGTCTCCCTAGTCCTGGGATGAAAAATAAATGCCATGTGCATCCTGCCCACTGACTCTGAGTGCAGCCCCTAGCTCCTACCAGAGGGTAGGAAATTCACTAAAGGAAGGCAGCCCGGCCAACACTTGGCATCCAGCACTGCAGGCTGGCGCTCTAGGATGGATGGGCATGGTTCCTCTCCTGGACATCAGTTCTTGCTTCCCCTGGATAGCTTCTCAGTAGCAGTCACGTGTATTCTGAGTTAATCATCCCAGACAGTGGCACTTCATGAGCAGGAGGGCAGGTCTGCAGGCTGTGTAATCTGGGCTATGGGAAGTAAGGTGTCTCTGCAAAGCAGGGCTGGCTGGTCTGGGTCATGAGTCACAGCCATATAAACCTAAAGGTTCTTACTACAGAGGAATGTCTTCTGTACGTAACAGGCGAAAGTGCTAGGACTGATTGGGAAGAGAAAAAAGAGGAGGCCCGTTACAGGGACCTTGTCACCTGGGTGGGAAGGAGACAGACAAAGATGTCCTCCAGGGTGATTCTTGGTCTAGGTCAGACCCTCAGCAAATATCTGTGGACTCTCTGTAGGTCAATCTTTACAGCAGACCAAACCTACCCTGAGGAAACAAGACTGGATATTCCCAGGGATTAGGCACAAGGTGGCTGTTGGAGAATATGCTGAGTGTCATGAAGGAAGGGTCTGGGCCATTTAAATGAACGCCACAGGATATGCAGGGTCAGAAGGAGTTGTAGGAGTAGCTAGTGGGGGTAGAGCAGAGCCTTGCTGTGGGGTGCTGGACTACATAGAGGTCTCTGCTGGTGTCTGGAACTGAGAGAAAGGTACCATATGCTTTCTGGGCAGCTGACAGGCAGGAAAGCTGGGTCTCTGGGTAGCCTAGTGGATGGAGAAAGCAGGGGTCAGAGAAATAGGCATAAGACTCCTAGAAAAGGCTATTTGTGAGTCCCTGGAGAGTCCAAATAGCCTACTCAGCGTGGCATGGCCTCATGCAGGCCATAGGCAGTTTGTAGACAATTCTGTTCTGGTCGCAGGCTCTGCTCATTAACGAAGACAATGAAGGGTTCTGTGGGGGCACCATCTTGAATGAGTTCTACATCCTCACAGCTGCCCACTGTCTCCATCAGGCCAGGCGATTCAAGGTGAGGGTAGGTAAGTGACATTCCGGCCCTGGGGAGCCAGCCCACCATCTCAAGTCCTAGAAGCACTGCCGTTGCTCTCCCAGGATCTCTAGACACATGGGATCTGATAGCAACAGTCGCCCAAATGCCGAAGTCCTGCTTGGAGACCGAGAGTTCATCTCATGGGAAGAGGGTCCAGAACCTCTAAGGGGAGAGACAGAGAGGAGAACTCGGAGGGCAGGCATCTAACGGCTTCCCCAGACCAGGCCATTCCCCCAAGAGACTTCTATCTTCAGAGTTTCTAGTGTGTCTTTTATTACACTCCTCTTAGTGTCTGATTCTCAGAAGCCTTTCCAACCTTCCTCTCTCTATTACACTCATGGGGCCTCTTCCTTTCTCTGTGAGTCATTTAGTGCATTTCCATGTTTCCACAAGACCCAGGAGCTGTCCAGTAACAATCCAGCCACAGACTGCCTCAGGTGCAGTTTGAAACGGCTGACATTTCTCTGCTACAAATGTAACAAGTACATATTGTTGAGGGTGTTTCAGCGGCTCTCCTTTCCAGCTGTGTACCCAAGGCCTTGACTTTCCATTCCTAGAAGGATAAACTTCCTCCACTGTGAATGAGACGGTACCGCATTGCCTTCCACAGACAGCAGAACTGTTCTTCCACCTTAACTCAGACTGGGTGGGTCCAAGTGCACCGGCACCTCTGAGGGTGGATGCACCACCCAGGTCTGGAATAGGAGACCCTCGGTCCTGAGCAAATCCACAGACCCAGCTTCCAGGAACTACACAGGGACCATCTACCAAAGCATGGGGAATTGGAAAGAACTGGAGTCCTAAGCCTGAACACGGAAATCTGATCGGGAGCTGTCTTAGTGTTGATAGTATTCAATTCTCTTGTACGGAACCTCAATTCAGTTCCTAGAACTCATATGGTGGCTCCCAACTGTCTATGACTCAAGTTCAAGGAGATCTCACGCCCCTTTCTGGCCTCCACAGGCACTAGGCATGCCCACAGTGCACATACATACATATGCAAGCAAACACTCAGACACATAAAATGAAATAAACCTTTATTTTAAAAAGGCTTTTTAAAAAATATGATGAGAAGGTGAACTGGAAGAAAGACAGAGCACCTTTTAAGTACCTTTATTTTTAATTTTTTGAGATGGGCTACTCTACAGAGAACTGGCTGATCTTGAATTTACAAAGGACCTGCCTGATCCTTCTGACTGCTAGGAACATAAGCACACAGTCCTTGGCTTGGGTCTGGTTTCCTATGAGGAAAAAAACAACTTATTTGTGGAGAATGGTTTATTCAGCTTATACTTCAACATCACAGGTCACCATCAAAGGAAGTCAGTCAGGAACCTGGAGGCAGGGGCTGATGCAGAGGCCATGGAGGGGTGCTGCTTACTGGCTTGTATAACATGGCTTACTCAGCCTGCTTTCTTTTCTTTTCTTTTTCTTTTTTTTTTTTTTTTTTTTCCGAGACAGGGTTTCTGTTTATAGCCCTGGCTATCCTAGAACTCACTTTGTAGACCAGGCTGGCCTCGAACTCAGAAATTCTGCCTACCTCTGCCTCCTGAGTGCTGGGATTAAAGGCATGCGCCACCACGCCCAGCTCTCATCCTGCTTTCTTATAGAACCCAGGACCACCAGCTCAAGGATGGCACCACCCATAAAGGGCTGGGCCGTGCCTCATCAATCTCTAATTAAGAAAGTGCCTACAGGCTTGCCTGCAACCCGATTTTATAAGGGACATTTTCTCAATTGAGGTTCTTGCCTCTCAGATGACTAGCTTGTGTCAAGTTGACATTAAGACCAGGCAGCACATTGCTTGCCTCCCTCCCTCCCTCCCTCCCTCCCTCCCTCCCTCCCTCCCTTCCTTCCCCTCCCTCCTTCCTTTCTTGTTGAAAGAGGATCTAGTTTATGTAGTGTGGGTAGCCTGGGACTTACCATATAGATAGATGATGCTGGCCTCAAACTCATAGATCTACCTGCCTCTACTCCTTCTATGATGGGACTAAAGGTGAGCTTCTTTAAACACAGCAGATCACAAACACGTGGCCCTCTGGGAACTCAGCCCTATCCTCTCTCCCTTTCTCTGGCCCCAGGGGATCGGAACACAGAGAAGGAAGAAGGCAATGAGATGGTGCACGAGGTGGACGTGGTCATTAAGCACAACAAGTTTCAGAGGGACACCTATGACTTTGATATCGCCGTGCTGAGGCTGAAGACCCCCATCACGTTCCGCATGAACGTGGCCCCTGCCTGCCTGCCTCAGAAAGACTGGGCCGAGTCCACACTGATGACACAGAAGACGGGCATCGTGAGTGGGTTTGGACGCACGCATGAAAAGGGCCGCCAGTCGAACATCCTGAAGATGCTGGAGGTGCCCTACGTGGATCGCAACACCTGCAAGCTCTCCACCAGCTTCAGCATCACCCAGAACATGTTCTGTGCCGGCTATGAGGCCAAGTTAGAGGATGCCTGCCAGGGGGACAGTGGCGGCCCCCATGTCACACGCTTCAAAAACACCTACTATGTGACTGGCATTGTCAGCTGGGGAGAGGGGTGTGCGAGGAAAGGGAAATATGGCATCTACACAAAGGTCACGACCTTCCTCAAGTGGATTGACAGGTCCATGAAAGCCAGGGTGGGACCCACAGCCGAGACCCCAAGGTCAACAGGTCCACCCAATTAAAGCAGTCCTTCTCCAGACCTGCTGGGTCACATCTGGTGTTGTTTAATGTTTGCCACCCGAGCAGGAATGTTCTTGGGGCAGCTGCCCACCTGCAGTGGTGGGTTGTTTTTTTTTTTTTTTCCCTCAGTCTTATTTCCCTTGACTTCATGGTACGGGGCTGCAGCCAGGCAGTGGTGGCACACACCTTTAATCCCAGCACTTGGGAGGCAGAGACAGGCAGATTTCTGAGTTTGAGGCCAGCCTGGTCTACAAAGTGAGTTCCAGGACAGCCAAGGCTGTACAGAGAAACATTGTCTCAAAATACACAGGGACTTCAGCCCCTGTTTTAGGTTGAGAGGCCTGGACTCCTTAGCCTGGCCAGAGAACCCTCACTCTCCTCTGGGAACTAGGCAACATGGGATTGATGGTTCCATGACATCCACTGAAAGTAAAGGATCCTGGGAAGAGAGGCTAAGGTCTTCGTCTAAATAAAGGAACCTTTTACCAGAATCCAAGCCAGGCACAGTCCTGTGCTGTGCTGCCTGTAAGTGTGTACCGGTCTTCCCACACCGTGCTGTCTGCTGAGTGTGCATAGATGTTGTGCTGAGCTGAATGCTGAGGGAATATTGAGTGGGCATGCTATCTCCCTGGGCCAGGCTGTGTAGTAAGAGTGCACAAGAATCTTCCGAGATGGGCTGCCTGGTGAATGCATGGAATTCCCCTGAGCTAACCAGGGTGTTGAATGTGCACAGGCCCTTCTTCCAAAACACGGTATCAGCTCACCAGTTGCTAATAGAGACCCTACACCCCCCCCCAACACGTGGGTCTTAGCTCTGGCTTTGATTAGGAGCTCAGCAGTCTTTGCAAAACTAAGTCCTGGCCTTATCCCAGACATTCAATTCTAAGTCCCAAGAGTGCACCTAACCCAGAAGGTACTGGAACTCTTCCAGACACTATCATGCCATCCCAGCAGGTGTTCGTTGAGTGGCATGATGTGGCTGGACAGGGTTCAGGGCATGTCTCTCCCCTCTAGTCTTCTATTGCTTCCAAGCCCCAAATTAAATGTTTGTGGAAACCAAGCCTACATTCAGTAAATAGAGTAACTTTTTTCTAAAAGTACCTATAGCTTGAACTTTACATAACTTTCCTAAGCAAAGTGTAAAGGTTCCAGTACAAAACTTCCCCCAAATCAAGAGCTGGACAGAGTCCTTTGTAAACAGATTTTTGCAACGTTTGGAAAAGTCAACAAAAACAACACTTGGTTTCCTAGAACCACAGTGGCCAGGGTCTGAGAGCAGAGCTGACCTCAGCAGCTGCAGCGGGGACAGTGATGTGGACCCTGGAGAACACCTGCTCTGTAATGTGGTCCTCTGGCCCTGCCTGCAGGTCAGCAGTGGGGGGACCACAGTTTCACCTGCCTTTGGGGATGGACTTTGTCCTTAAGAACAAAAACTCCCTGGGCTCCAACAACCCCAGGACACGGTCAGCATCCACACAGGTCCCTGAATCAATAGAAAGGCAAGCCCAATACTCTGTGTGGGTGTGAGGTCAGCCCACGGGGGAACCTGAGGAGATACTAAAATGTGAGTTTTCAGGCCGGAAGGATGGCTCAGCGATGAAGAGCACTGACTGTTCTGCCAGAGGACCTGGGTTCCCAGCATCCACATGGCAGCGCACAACTGTGTAACTCCACCTCCAGGGAATCCAACTCCTTTACTCAGAACACACATGCAGGAAAATCATTAATTCACATAAAATTAAAAAATAAATACATTATTTTTGAAGACGATATTTAAAAAGTCAATTTACTCAAGAACACTTTTGTGTTATACATAGTTTGCCACAATAAACATTAAGATAAAAAAAATCACCAATAATTTCAAAACAAGCAGAAAATCCATCACCCAGATACTGAATGTCAGGACTGGGAAGGTTAATCCTGGATTTAGTGAGGTATCTCCCCTTGTGGCTCTGGCAGTCAGGACCCAGGAGTTTTGTGATGCTGGCAATGTGGGTACAGGCTCTGGGGTGCTGGTGACCAGGCTCCCTGGGGTGCTGTTGATGGGGACCCAGGCTCCCCAGGTGTGTTAGCAATGAGAGTGCAGATTGCCAGGGCAGGTGGTGTGCTTTCTAAACTGATACAGAAAAGAGCAGAGTCCTCACTTGGCTCTGCTCCTAAGGACACTTCGGATTCCAGAAATAAGATCTAGTGTAGTGCTTGGAAGGGGTTGAACCCCCAAAACAGTCAAGAGCCCATCTAATACAACTCACAGCAGGGTCTTTATTCTATTTGAGCTAGCTCGGGTTGCCCCAGTGCACCGTCATAATGCAGGATGGTTTTGGTGTGGAAGAGCCCTGAATATCTATGGGGCAAGGCTTTATTATGGTAAGGAGCAAGTGGGGTAGGGTGGGTGTGCAAGCATCTAATTGGAGAGCTACTATAGACTTTAACAGGTCTATAGGCTGGTGCTGGGAGTCATATCATAAACTTAACTCCTGCTCCCCTCTGCATTGGTGGTCAATAGGCAGGGGGTGGACTTGTAACCTGGGGTGCAGGTTTGATGGGGAATAACCTGGAGACACTGATCTTCTTGAGGGTATAACCTGGAGATGCTGGTCTTGTTGGGGATTAGCCTAGAGACCGGAGCTAAGCTCTGGTTTTGTTGAAAGGCAACTTGGAAACTAGTGATAGGTATCAGCCTGTTAGTTTACCAGAGTTCAAACTTAGGTCAGGCTCTCTAAAATGGAGTCTGAACTTAAAAGATTTGGCCTCTTACTAGTAAATGGCAGAAGGAGAAAAGACTTTGCTCCTGGAGGGTGGCTTCCACAGAGGCCACGCCCCTCTTGGGGCTGAGGAACGTGAGCCCCAGATGTCTTCAGTGTTTTTATATCCTGGATGGTTTGGGGATGCTGATTCTAGAGTGGACATGCTGCCTCTCAGTCCTCTGATCAGCCCATGCCTAGAGAGTGGGTGAGCAGGAGGTCAGAGACAGAGTGGGGCCCCGCATCCCTCCTCAGCTCTGGGAATGTGCTCTCCTTGCCTGGGCCTTAATTTTATCCAAAGAATTTACTTCAAACGGTCCTAGGTGGCAGGGGAAAACAAAATCCTTCAGAAACAAATATGATCCAGGTGACTAGCACAGAACTGTCAGAAATAGCTGAGGCCAGAGACACTGAGTCTGAAAGCTTAGGGCCTGCGATGGCTCTTCTTGGTGCCAATGACTCTGTCTGAAATAAACTGAGACCTTAGTGGCTGGGCACACCTGTGAGGGACTTTTTTTCTTGGTTGAATCATTTGAAGGGGGAAGACTGACTTTTAATCTGGATCTTATGGTGGGGGTTGGGGGGAGACTCACTTTTAGTCCAGGCACACATTCAGCCAGCAGCCTATATAAAGGTCACAGACAATGAAAGTTAGCTTTGCTGCTCACCCTCACTCTGGCTGGCAAGACAGTTCCTCCACTGGCATTCCTACTTCTTCAGGATTCTGGTGGACCCTGACACATCCAGTATACTGAATGACTTCTGAACCCTGGATACTGGACTAAGGACAGACATTATCAGACTAGAAGGACCGCAGTCTGTAAGCTGCTCTAGTAAATTCCATATATGTACAATAAGATAAAAGGAACATTTAAAAAGCCAAAGAAAAAAGCACAAGAAACATACACAGATGGGGAGGCACACACAGAGACGCCATAAAAACACAAAATCAGACTTGGCAGTGGTGGTGCCCGCCTTTAATCCCAGCACTTGGGAAGTAGAGGCAGGCAGATTTCTGAGTTCGAGGCCAGCCTGGTCTACAGAGTGAGTTCCAGGACAGCCAGAGCTACACAGAGAAACCCTGTCTTGAGAAACCAAAACCAAAACAAAAAGAAAAAAAAACCCCACAAAGTCTGAAGCTATAATGTGTAAACAGATGACCTGTGAGGTAAGAAAGACATGCCCAGATGATGCATTGTGAGACAAAATAATAATAATAATAATATTATTATTATTATTATTATTATTAATAATAATAATAAATCAAACAAATACACAAACCAACCCTGGGAAAATACCATTGAGCTTGGTTTGTGCTGGCCATCTGCTGGCCGTGAGACCTGACTTTGAATGTGGTTTGTCTTCCTAGCGGGACTCCATTGGGGAAAACTAACTTTTCCTTTGAGAGTGCTTGCCAACTGGAGAGAACTTCTGGGTTCCTGGTGGGCCTCGTGTCTACCTCCCCTCCCAGCTTGGGAGCCGTCTGGCATAAACGTGTGCACACTGCCCCGTGCCTGTGTCCATACATGTGTCCATCCCATTGTATCGAGAAGGCCCACTTTCTTTGTTGTCTCGTGTCTCCCATGGGCTCTTACAAATTTCCCAGCTCTTCTTCCTCAGAGGATCAAGCAGGTGACATCCAGGCAGTCCGGAGGTCTCTCTGTGCTGTGTCTTAGGGAAAGGCTGGAGAGATTTGTCTGTGAGGATCCATCCCACGTGGACATTTACACACTGTTAAAAACTAATCTTAAAACCAAGAACAGCCGTTTGAGAAGAGGGGTCCAAATCCTTCCCTGCGGTGGCATCCTTCCCACTCACTGCTGTGCCCGGACCCAGGAAGGTGCCTTGCGGGGAGAATGAGCCCACCTGTGCAGAGACCCCCTCCACATCTACCTCTCCCTAACGGTAAAATGCAGGAAGGGAGCGGAATGAGAGCGAGCCTCCCCTTTGAGCCTCTGGGTCCATGGGTCAGCTAGGCTAGCCTCTGTGTGTTCTAAGGCACACACTGACCACAGTGCCTCCCGGGGCCCTGGACTTTGGCTGTTTGCAGACTTTGCTCGGCCTGGGCCAGCCAGGCTCTGGGTCAGCATGGCTGGCTGCATCTTGCTGCTCCGGGGCTTCATCCTTACCCTCGTCCTGCACCAGGCAGAGCTTTCCGGTAGGCACTGGCTGTTTTGTTCTTTTGAAAATGTTCTCGCTTTTCCCCATTAATTTATTTATTCACTTTACAATCTGATTGTACCTCCCTCCCTCACAGTTCCCCTCCACACACAGCCCCTCTCCAACCCCCTCCCCTTATCCTCTGCAAAGGGTGAGCCCCCCAACCCCCCAGGTACCAGGCCACCCTGGCACATCAAGTAACTGAAGGGCAAAACATTTTCTTAAGGCAAAACATTTTCTTAAGGCAGAGTCTTATTCTATAGCCAAGCTGTTCTAGGACTTACTATGTAGTTCAGGCTATCTTCAGCTCTTGGCAATCCTCCTGCCTCAGTTTCCCACATACTAGAACCCCAGGAATGAATCACCAGACCTAGCCATCTCATCCTGGGACACTCAGTGGTTCTATAGATGATCCGGTCTCTAGGGGCCTGAAAGGACAAGCCATGGTCTCACTCTCCCTCCTGAAAGTGTGGTAACAGCTGAGAGGTGCGGGGACCTATCAGGACAAGTACAGCCTAAGTTGTGCAGGATGAGACCAGGCTGGGCACCCCTTAGCCAAAGCTAGGCTGCAGCCTGTCTATGTGCCAGGTGTTCTTATTCTGTGCCAGAGGACTTCGGGACAGCTAGCCTGGGCCTGGATCCACCCTGCTCTCTCCACCCTGGAGCACCTAAGCCTTCGGAGGCACTCCCGGCCTCTCTGAGTCTTCTCAGGGCCATCTGTGTGTGGTTCCAGGCCGCTGACCTCCACTCTCTCTGACTTCCACACTCCCTCCGCTCATGCCCGACACTCCTGTGGAAGCATTTGCTCAATGCTAACTCCCTGTGAGGGTGGAGACCACATGGGCAAGTTCTGTCTGCCGGCTCTCAGCACTCACCTGGGCCTGAGCACAAAGGCTCTCAGAAAAGCACAGTTGTCAGGTTAAGCCTGCCGAGCCTTGTGATCCTCATGTACAGGACCTTAGCCAAATTGGGCTACTGGTGCCTTGCACAGTGGGGTGTGTGTGCACGGGGAGGGGAGGGGATAACCAGACAGCTTGCTGCTGGTAGTGACTATGAGCTGGATGCTCCTGGTGAGTAGGACTATCTCTCTAAGTCCTGTGACGGCATCACCGTCCCTGGGGTGGACAAAGCCTTGTTGCCACATCAACACCAAGCTGTGTGCATCTTTCCGGCAGGCTGTCCTCTCCTCAGACCACTGCCCAAAGAATCCAAGGTGGCGGCACGGGTAGGAGGAGCTCAGAGCCCAATTCTGCCCTATGAATGAATGTGCATGAAGGAAAACCATGTGGGTCTGAGCTGTGCCTGAGGGAGCGACTTAGCTTATCCTAGTGCACCCTGCACTTAGAGCTGTCTATCTGTCTGCCTGTCCAGGACTCCTTCCTACTGTGGAGAAGCCACACGATCCCTGTGTCTTAGTTAGGGTTTTACTGCTGCGAACAGACACCATGACCAAGACAACTCTTGTAAGAACAACATTTAATTGGGGTTGGCTTATAGGTTTAGAGGTTCAGTCCATCAAGGTGGGAACATGGCAGCATCCAGGCAGCATGGTGTAGGAGGATCTGAGTGAGAGTTCACCTGAAGACTGCTAGTAGAATATTGATATCCAGGCAGATAGGATGAAGGTCTTAAATCCCATACCCACAATGACACACCTACTCCAACAAGGCCACACCTTCTAGTAGTCTTGGTCAAGCATATGCAAGCCATGACATCCTATATTCCTGTATTTCTTGTTCACACAAGGATGCCCTCCACTCTCCATGAAGCACTTGGTGGCCTACTGTACCTCTATCCACAGGTGTTGCATTTTTGCAACACCAAGATTGAAAAATACCAGGATAGATAATATTGAGGCAGACGATGGTGTGCCTGCCCATGTCCTCAGGCTTCTGTGTGGACACTCACCTGCAGCTGAGGGGGCATGGACATTCACCTACTGCAGCTGACATAGCGTGGTTTCTCTGGGCCTGGATCCTCGACCCATAAAATGCCAATGTGTCTGCCTAAAACTCACAAGGGCCACCCACTCACTCAACCAAGAGAAAGGACACACCCTCGAGGAGTGAGGATGCACAGAGCAGGCCCTGCTGACCAGTGGGGAACAGCGTGCACCGGCTGAGGTCCTGGGTGAGAGAGGACTCCCTGTTCACACACACTGTTCCGCCTCTCTGCAGTGTTTCTTCCAGCCCCGAAGGCAAACAACGTTCTGCGGAGGTGGAGGCGGGCCAGTTCATACTTCCTGGAAGAACTCTTCCAGGGAAACCTGGAGAAGGAGTGTTATGAGGAAGTCTGCAACTACGAGGAGGCAAGAGAAGTGTTTGAAAATGACGTCAGCACGGTACGAAAGCCCTCGGTGCCCGTGTGCTAACTGTTCAGGCACAGTTGTCTCAGGACTAACTAGTCCGTTTCCTTATGCTGGGGTTGGCGCAAGCCTGACCTCACACAAGAGAAAGGAGACCTAGAGATGCAGCAAGAGGCTCAGCACCAGGTGAGGACCCCATTCCCTTCAGGTCAGGCTGCCTCGCTGGGGAGACCTGCCCGTCACGCCACAGCCAGAGCACCGCTCTCTGCTGCTTGCACGCACGTGCCAGGAGAAGTTTAGAAAGATGGAACTTTCCCCTTACAACTCACAGCAGGAACCCTCCCCATGACCCTACTCCTGGACTAAGCAGCAGCTTTTCTCACACATGCATAGACACTAAACCATCAGGTAAGAGCTCGACATTTTTAATTATTCATAAGTTCTGCCACAGGCAGAAAGAGGAAGCCAAAATGTAAGGAACACTGACTATTTCCATGTAAATCCCTGAGGATATGGTTGTAAGATGTTTAATAACAATTTCCCAGACTGGGCTGTGGCATGCTGGCAGAGTGCTTGTCCCACATTCAGTTGTCCTGTTCAGTCCCCATCAGGGAAATAGCTTCACGTGTAAAGGTAGCAATAATGTAGCAATATTTAAAATTGGTTATGAATAAAACATTGACCTCTTGTCCATAGAGTGTTTAAATGTTTTTAATTATAGCTTCCTAAAGGCTCAGAGGCTATAAAGAATCCTTTTGAAACAGCCAATCTGTCATTTAGAGAAAGCAATGAAAGGTTTTTAAGTAGCCCACCCTAACTTTAAATTTGTGAGGGGAACAGCAAGTGTGACATCATCCACACATCATTAGGATGTATGGTTTGGGGACACACCACATGTCTGAGTAGCTCACTTGAATGTGGCCTTCACTCCAGCCTCCCCCATGAGCCTTTACAGTTATAACCACTTATTTTTTTTTTTTTAAGAAATAGGTCAAGACTTCAGACAGTTGCCACACATTTCTGTAGAGTGAGGTAGAAAGCAGCCGGGGAAGAGACACAGTGGAGCTTCATGTGCTCATACACGCCACTCCCTCCCCGTGAGGCATGGGAAGTAACCTGGCATAGAATATTCCACTCCTGTTCCATGTAATTAGAAACCACACACACAAAATTCCACATCATCTGGATGAGTGAGTAAAATCTACACGTTCTCCTCCGGAGTCCATCCATGGTAGACTGAATACACCAAGACCTGGGGTAACATTCTTACCTTTTGCCTCCACAGGATGAGTTCTGGAGACAGTACGGGGGTGAGTGCCTTCCCAGCTCTCTGGCTTGTGTTCCTTCCTCTTCTGCTCTGAGATGGGTCTCCACTGGGGCCCATGGATTCATATTCTAAGCCTCTGGCTCCTGGGAGGGACAGGGTGTCTGCCAGGGGAGGGCAATGGTTCTGAGGCTCTCCCTAGCAGGACTACAATGAGGTCTCTGGTTTCAGTGTGTTGCTATCTGGGGGTTCCCAGGCAGCTAGGGCTCAGGCAACAGCCAGGAGCCCCCTCCCCACCACATAGCTTGTCCTACTTCAGGGAAGGAGCAAAATGTAGGCCAGAAATTGTGGATCGGACTTCAGAGAACTGTGGCTGTAACCCAGATGTTTGTCTTGGGGTCTGCTCTGCAGGCTGTCCTCAGGAGGAGCATGGAGTGGGTGTCAACAGAAAGAGGTGTAAAGCAGAATGGAGAACACGGGGTGGGTGAACTTAAGGACACTGATATGAGTAGTGCGTGATAGTAATTCAAGAGATGCATAGGGGTCATACCGCACCCAGTGAGACTGCAAGCACCTGGAACGTGGCCTCCTCTGCCCTGGTGGAGCAAGCTCAGGGTAGTCCTGGCTCAAGGATTCCACAATGCAGGCCCTTCTTCTATAGGTGGCTCTCCGTGCGTCTCCCAGCCCTGCCTCAACAACGGGACATGCGAGGACCACATCCGCAGTTACAGCTGCACGTGCTCTCCGGGCTATGAGGGCAAGACCTGTGCGATGGGTGAGGCTCTGCCCATTCCCAATCCTTGTCCAAAGTCTCACGCACAGCAGCTCGCTCAGGCACAAGAGGGTGCCAGAGAACTGGGGACCATGATACACTCATCTCAGGGGGCTCCTTGGTTCCCCTATTCTGTCCCTCCCTGAAAATCAGGCCACAGGTGCTGGGTGCATCCTGTGACCCACCATCTGGCCCCAGTTCTGTAGACATTTTCACAGCATAGGGGTCTCTCCTCTCCTTCTCTTTCCCCACCATTCCCAGTAATCCATAACTGGCATCCAGGTTGGAAGGGCAGGATGCAAATGTGTCTGATTGGCACGCCAGTCGAGGACACTCCAGATAGAGAGAAATCAAAGCAAAGCTTCATGAGTAAATGGTCCTTTTTTTAAGTTGTAGGAATTGATTTTCGGGTCCCATATGTGCAGGCAAACACTCTTCCACTGAGCAACATCTCCAGGCCTTTTAACTTTCTATTTTGATCAGGGTCTGAGTAAATTCCCCGGACTGGCCTTGAACTTGCTACACCTGGGGCTAGAAAGATGGCTCACAGGTTAAGAGGGCTGCCCACCCTTCCAGGTTCAATTGAGCATCTACAAGGACTCTCTCAACCTTCTATAACTTCAGTCCCAGAGGAAATCTAGTATCTCCTTCTAACCTCTGTGGGCCCAGTATGCATATGGTACACACACACACACACATTGGCAAAACATCCCCATAAACAATAAAGGACCTTTATAAAACAATAAAGGACCTTGCTCTGTAGTCCAGGCAGGCTTTGAACTAATGATTCTCTTTTCTGACTTCAAAGGAGCTATGACGGACAGACCTGTAGCACCAGGCCTGACTAAGAGCCATCCCTATATACCCATGCAAATGACCTCAGGGGGCCACGGGAATGGATTCCTGATCATTGTCCACTACAGGAATAAATACATGTAACTCTTCCTGTGTCTCTGGCAGCCCAGAGCCAGCTCTGTGGAGAAAAGGTTCTTCACCTTTCACTCCCAACTCCCGATCCCCAGGCCATCACCTCCCTGGTGATAGAAGCTTTGGGTGTGTCCCCCTGGACTGTGCTGTGGAACCTTAGCCCCACCTCAGCTGCTCAGCCATCCATCTGTCCTGGGCTCTGACTCCCTTCTTGGTCCCATCTCTGTTCTTTTAAGGAACAATCCAAAGACAGCAGCAGTTGTGTTGGGAAACAACTGGGAACGTAGACGCTGGCGTAGTGGAAGACATACATGTGTGACTCCTCTTCAGGCCACTGTGTCTCCATGAGTCTCCTGGGACACTGGAGTGTGGGAAGCTTTCTATGAGGACTGTAGCTGTGTTACCATCCCTTGTACATGTAACATACAAGCAGCACCAGGGCTGGCACAGGTAGACAACGATTGACTGTTCCACACCAGCAAGGCTGGTTCTAGCTTCTCCTTCCCTTTCAGCTAAAAATGAATGTCACCTAGAGAGGATGGATGGATGCCAGCATTTCTGCCACCCGGGGCAGTCATCCTACGTGTGCAGTTGTGCGAAGGGCTATAAGCTGGGCCAAGACCAGAAATCATGCAGTCCAAGTGGTGAGTTCCCACAGAGGTAGGCAGCGACCCTCCACTTCACCTTCCTTCTGCTGTCAGGCCTGGGGGGGTGTGTGCTGTGCAGGCCTGGGGGGGGGTGCTGTGCAGGCCTGGGGGGGTGCTGTGCAGGCCTGGGGGGTGGAGTGCTGTGCAGGCCTGGGGGGGGTTCTGTGGTTAGTTAGATGCAGTTGCTGACTCCCGGGTTTTAGCCTTTCCGTTAGAGCAACCAGAGGTGCTCTGTGTCAGAAGGCCAATGACTCTTTTATCCACGACTGCCCCCTAACTAATCCCAAGACCGGGCAGTTCAGCTTCACCCTGCTCCCACAGGCACCAATGACCTCCAATCTGCCAGTGTTCAGATGAGAGACTTTTTAGGCTAGTGACACTGTGGACCCCACATCTGCTCAAAAGATACTGATTTTCTTTCTCCCCTATGTTGCTGCCACAAATGAAGACAAATGCGCATGCGGGGCCCTGACTTCCGAATACATCAGAATGACAAAAAGCAGCCAGAGTCTGCCAAGCTTCCCATGGCAGGTAATAACACTGGGTAACAGCTTCTATTTTGTTACAAACTGTTCTGTTCCATTTTCTTATCAAAAGAGGTAACGACTGAGAGGATTAGGAAAAGCTCTATCCTGAGCTCTATCTCTGTATCCTTTGCTCCTTAGAAGTGTGAGTTGGTTACATCCACCAGTATATGCCATGCGTGACTGACCAATGGCTTTCTTCTTGTGCTTTATGCCGCAGCCGCAGCCAAGCATCAGGGGAGATGGCTATCTGTGCACAGCGGGAGATGGCTATCAGTGCACAGCCCCTGACGCACCCCCTGCCTGGATTCTAGGCTACTATGTTTGCCTCCCGTTTTTCTCTTTGTTCTCCTTTTCCCTTGACTTAGAATTTAAGCACTGGAGGCCTGCTCACCTGACAGTTGCTTTTGACAGGTGTCATATATAATTTGTCAACACTATGTAAGCTTCTCCCTGTTCCCCAGTTCCATGCCCTTCACGGTAAGTCCCAGCTACTTGGCCAGTAATTGAGTCCTTGCTTGCTCTGCTCTGTTATTCTGCAACATGCACCTTGTTTGGTCCTTGTGGTTCTATGCTACCATCTTGGCTTTGATTTCCCTATTTTTCACTCTGTTCACGACTCTCTGTGGCAGACTTGGTCCTCAACTTTATTACGTCCCATGCAATAGCCCCCTCAGAGTGGGTATAGCACTCACTATGTGGGCAGTGAAGAAGTTTCCAGTAGTCACACTAATATAAGTAAGAATAGATGAAAATAGCTTCAATATTTTGAATTCAATCTAAATATATACTAAATATATGTAAATATAAAATAAATCAAAATTTTATTTTATTCATACATATACATACAAGCAATACAATATCAAATGGATCCAGTAGTTTTGTGTGTGTGTGTCTGTGTGTATTGCAATAATAATTAAAGAGGAAGACAACATGAATTTGAGAGGGAGTTGGGGGAACACACACCTACTAAATCCATTTAGTGTTGCTCATATGTACCTGTGTTCAGGGCTGGCCACGTGGAATGGAATAACCTATCAGCTGGCCCCTGAGCAAAACGGATTGTCCCTTTCTCAGTACTCATCAACTGCTGCTCTTTATGCATGAGTGGGTGATTTGAGAGATTCCTTCCCCCACCTTAGGGTGTCAGCTTGCGTTGTCATTATGCAGTATTGTTTAGACAGCTACATTGTTGCAATTCATATGTTGTTTCCCTGTCATGTCTAGAACCTATTACCTCACAACAGGTATCATGGTCCTCTGGATTTTATAATTCCTTCCACTCCTGTCCTGAAATCCAATCCCCCGAGTCTGAAGTATAGGGCTGGGGGTTGCACTGAAGATGTATTGAGTAGGTATGGGGACCCCAAGGTCACCTACTCTCTGTATTTGACCAGTTATGGACTTTAGTGTGTCTCCTGGGGCTCCCATGCCACTCTGTGGGCTCTGCCTTAGTTATCCCTGCTGCCTTGTGCATACAAACTCGGAAGTCACAAAAGCTCTGGTCCCTGAAAGACCAATGTCCCTAGTCACCAGTCCTTCAATTCTGTTTGTTTCCCTGTTCCAGGGGGAGGGAGAATCTAACAGCCATTACTCTCCTTTGTTAGGAAGGGCCTCTAACCTTGGCAGCGTTGTCAGAGACACCATGGGATGTGGACACTGACTGATTGTCCCTGGTGTCACACCGGCTCCTAACAGCCATTTTCTTTTTTCTTTTAAAGGTCAGATTAACAAATTCCAAAGGAGAAGACTTCTGTGCTGGCGTGTTACTACAGGAAGACTTTGTGTTGACAACAGCAAAGTGTTCGTTTTTGCACAGCAACATTAGTGTAAAAGCAAGTAAGTATCTCTTCTGTGAACTTTATAAGCTCTCATAAATAAGCAACAGAGGAATAAAATTATTTTTCCCCCACTGGAATTGTTTCTAAGGTAAGACACAAAACAGCATCATAATACAGAGATAGCTATAAACCACAAGCATAGACAAACAAGACAAGTCTAGTGGCATGTGGACACAGCAGGTCAGTGCTAAGTAGCATGTAGACCAGGGCGAGTCCCAGCAACAGAGCCACCACCTAGACATGGAGGGCTGGCTGAGGGCAAGAGGAGCTGAGTTCAAATCCCTCCTCCCAGAGGAGTGGGGTTCAAATTCAAATTCCTCCTACCTATCATCTTGGGCTGCAATCCCTTTTTTTTTTTTTTTTTTTGGTTTTTTGAGACAGGGTTTCTCTGTATAACCCTGACTGACCTGGAACTCACTTTGTAGACCAGGCTGGCCTCGAACTCAGAAATCCGCCTGCCTCTGCCTCCCGAGTGCTGGGATTAAAGGCGTGTGCCACCATCTCTTATCTGTAGCTTCCTTCTCCATCCCTACAATGCAATCATTTCTCCCTGTTGGGAAGTTCCTATGGTCGACTATGGATGTGCTCTACAGCAAATGTGAGCGTGTCTCACTGCTTATCCTTAAGTACTTACGGGAACCATCTGGTAGCCGAGACCCCAGCCCCGAACAAGCCAAATGTGCTGAGAAGCCCTGAGCAGCCTGTTCAGATGGGCTGGAGCCGTTCCTTTTCAGCATTTCCTGTCTTCTAACCACTCCCCATGCTGGCCTGTATTCCAGAATAAATATTTGGCTTTTCTAGAGGACAGTGTGAAGAGGCCCTGGAAACGAGTGGGTTTGGTCCACTCTGATCTACACTCAAGTCCCAGAAGAACACTACTGCTGGCCGCTAGGGTTTCACTGAGCGCTCAGTACCTGGTGGCTATCTCACCCTTGCAGACAAAACCTTGTAAGCTGGCTGGTTGCTCATGATTTCAGATGCTGACCAGAGGATCAGGATCAAGAGCACTCACGTGCACATGCGTTACGACAAGGAGACGGGGGAGAACGATGTGTCACTGCTGGAGCTGGAGGAGCCCTTGCAGTGCCCCAGCTCTGGGCTCCCCATCTGTGTTCCAGAGAGGGACTTTGCAGAGCATGTCCTCATCCCTGGAACAGAGGGTCTCCTCAGCGGCTGGATGCTTAACGGCACAGACCTGGCTACCACACCGACGATGCTGTTGGTCACACAAGCAGATGGGGAGGAATGTGGACAGATCCTGAATGTAACGGTCACTACAAGGACAAGCTGTGAGAAGGGCAGTGTGGTGATGGGGCCTTGGGTGGAAGGAAGTATGGTGGCACGTGAACACAAGGNAAGTTGATTCTGTTGCTTCTAAACTCAGAACTATGGGATCCTGGATGCTCATAGCAACCCTAATATTTGAACTGTTACAAGGATACCACTTTGTTGGGTCAGCTCTTCATGGTAACTCTGCAGGAGGAACACCATAGACATGGACACAGAGGACACAGGAGGGCAGGCTCAGCCTTGGAGGAGCTCATCAGCTCTACCAGCCTGGGGCCACACTCAATGCCAGATGCCTCTCTGCACACCGTGGGTGACTGGTTCAGAGAGTAGGTCTTGAGGTCATGAGACATGACCAGGGAGACGGCAAAGGCAGTGTTCTTAGCTGGAAAGTGGTGCAATTCATAACACAGGCACCTCTTCCTTTCACCCTGTTCTGGAACCCACCTTCAGCTGCTAGAGATGGCCATATGGAGAACACAAGCCACATGGAGAATGCACCCCACTGAGACCAATGTCCAAGCCAACACCAATTCAGGAGTGAGCCACCTTCTAGCCCCCACGACCATTACATGGAGCAGTTGCCAAAAGCCACAAAGTCTTGACCAGGCAAAGATTTAGGCAAAGTCGGGTGGGCAGGCAGGCGGGCAGACAAATACAGAGATGATAGATGGACAAATGAACAAAATAAACAACACACAGAGGAAATAAACACTCTTAAGAAGTTGGAGTATTGGGGGCTGGGGAGATGGCTCAGTGGTAAGGAGCACTGGCTGCCTTTCCAGAGGACCTGGGTTCAATTCCCAGCATACACAGCTATCTGTGACTCCAGGATCTGACTCCCTCAAACAGACATACATGCAGACGAAACACAAATGCACATAAAATAAATAAACTATTTATTTAAAAAAAAGGAAGAGGAGGAGGAAGGAAGAGGAGGAGGAGGAAGAGGGAGAGCTGGACCGTCTCCAGTGCTGCGGGATGCACTGTGCCTAGAACCTTCTGCTGAAGCCCCGCCCGGACTAACTGTCTAGAGGAAGGGTCTCTGGAAGGGGTTAAGCTAGATGCAGCTGCAGGGTGAGGGCCCGACAGGACAGTGGCTGTAGGAAAGGGAAGAGAGGCAGAGGACAGGCTCAGAAGGGGCCATAACCAGAGCCCAACAGTCAGGCCTTGTCTTAGTCCCACATAGCCTTTACAACCATTGGAATTTACATCAGACTAACTCCTGCTTTTCTTTAAAAAGATGTATGTATGTATGTATATATGTATGTATGTATATATGTATGTATGTATGCCTGTTTGCCTGAGTGAGCTTTTGTACATGTGTGCAGGAGCTGGTGGAGGCCAACGAAGGCAATGGGTCCCCTAGAACTAGAGTTAGACGGCTGTGAGCTGCCACGTGGGTGCTAGGAATCAAACACATGTCCTCTGGCAGAGCAGTAGCTATTCTGGCCTGAACCCATCTCTCTACCCCCTAAATTCTACTTTTAAAAAGAAGCCTCAAGTTAAACCAGCATTTTGAGCTTACAATGCTGACATTTTGCATACAAAAATAGATGCACTATCTAACATACAGTAAAGAACGCGCCTCTTGTATAAACTTAGATTACTTGAAAGAAAGAAAGAAAGAAAGAAAGAAAGAGAGAGAGAGAGAGAGAGAGAGAGAGAGAGGGAGGGGAAGGGGAGGGAGGGAGGGAGGGAGGAAGGAAGGGAGGGAGGGAGGAAAACCCTACAAAACGTCACAAAGGCAGCCTCCATAAACAAACTGAAGCCCAGCTATCTCCTTCCCAGAAGCTCACAAGCACAACAGGCCAGCAGCAGGGTGTTGGTCCATCTTGAAAAAGAACTCCAGGTCCTGGCAAGGCTGGCATGAGTTAGGACACTGGAGACCACAGTGAGTCCCTCAGGTGCTGGCAACTGCACCAGAAGCACTGTGTCGGCAGGGCCTGGGCATTAGCACACTGTGGACAGCGGAGGGAAAGGATTTTGCTTGCTGACGACCAGTTTCTGATGCTGATGGGAGATGTAGCCTTTAATGTGACCCTGAAACAGAGACAAGGATAGAAGCTTACACTTCTGAGTCTCAGTCACATCAAATATGTCATGATGATGAAAACTTCCTTCCCTGGGGACACACGTGACAGAGAACACGCTAATACAGGTTATAGCCCTCAATACTGATCCACAGGAGGCCCAATGAATAGTATTTACTGGGGAAAAAAAAAATCAGTTCTACTAGAAAATGCCTTCATAATAGGTCTCCTGATGACATCAGCACCATATCCCAGCTCCGCTGAGAGCAGGCAGACTCACGCACCATGTATATCAAGTTGGCCAGAATGCACTGGACCTCGTCAATGTCCACGTCTTCCACATGCATGAACTTCAAAGCAACCAGAAAGGCATCTAGAGACAGCTGATGTGTCTTGAGTAACAAATACCTACGAAGAAAAGAAACTACTGTAAGTAACAACAGGACTCAGTGCTTCAGGGACAAGAGGAGGAGCCAGAGGACAGGAAGTGACATTATTTGGTGAGCTAATGTCCACACATATTTTAAGTTCTTACTGATAAGATACACTCTGAAACACAGCCCACAAACAACAGCTGTTTTGTTTTTTTGTTTGTTTTTTCGAGACAGGGTTTCTCTGTGCAGCCCTGGCTGTCCTGGAACTCACTCTGTAGACCAGGCTGGCCACGAACTCAGAAATCCGCCTGCCTCTGCCTCCCGCGTGCTAGGATTAAAGGCGTGCGCCACCACGCCCGGCTCAAACAACAGCTATTAAACATAATAATATATAAGCTTTGTATTATAAGCAGCCACTGTATGAATAGATATTTAGATATTTCCTGAGTATGTATTAAATGTTCAATGCATACTTTATCATGTCATGTCAATTAACTCTGAGATGTCCTGTGACTTCAGCTCCTCCTTACTATTTCTGACTGACTGCCTTCAGCTATAAAAAGGGTCTCTGTGTGTGAGAGGTGACTGGAACAAGGCCTCAGAAGACCGACTCTTCAGCATCACGTACAGGGAAGGGAACCATCACACTTAACTCCCTGACATATACAGTGGTGACAGAGGATAAGCCAGCTGCCATGGTAGCAAAGGAAGGCGGACAACAGTTCCACAATCGTGTGGACAGGCAGAAGGTGCCTGGCACCCTAAGCTCATGTTGAGTCTATTGCCAAGCTATGTCATTACACAGCTTTCAGGGTCAGCTTCTGTCCCACGAGGGTCAGGATGTTGCCCCTATAGGCTACAATGTGGCTGTATCATCTGCCAAGGGATGCCTTTGCAAGGCAGCCCACTTTCCTTTTTGCTGTGTGTATGTGTCTGTGTGTGTCTATGTGTGTGTCTGTCTGTGTGTGTATGATAGGTGCATAATTGTGTGTGAGAATGCAGGTGTGTATGTAGAGTTCAGAGAGCAACTTCAGCTGCCAGTCCTTGCCTTGCTGAAGAGGCTCTCCTTGTCTCTGCTGTTTTTACACCTAATATGGCCTGCACACTTCCAGCTCTGATGTGGATTCTGGGGTTCAATGGTTGCAGAGCAGCTCGACTCACTGCGTCACCCAGGCACTCACACTTTCTTGAAGAGGTTCCTGTACGTGATGATCTTCAGCTTCTCCAGGATGAGGAAGATGCCACAGCGGATGAAGAATGTCTCGTGCTTTGCCAGCGCCTCATTGAGCAGCAGCAGATTGCCCTCACTGGGCAAGGAGAAACACCATGTGGGTCACAGAGCAAAAGCACAGAAAGAGAGTGCAGCGGGGGTTGAGCGCTGGGGGGGGAGGAGAGGCGGGGTCCATGGCAACACACGTGCAATCTCTACTAGCTTCCTTTTCTTAAACAGTGTGAAAGCGCAGGGCCTACCTGACGGCTTTGGTCACTTCTGAAAACTGCATCAGGTGATATTTCCTCAGGAGCTCGATGGTCGGCATGTGACCCTAGAACAGAAAGTTAGCTTTCCATAACAGAAGCAATCTCACTTTTAAAAAAATGTATAGGCCGGGCGTGGTGGCGCACGCCTTTAATCCCAGCACTTGGGAGGCAGAGGCAGGCGGATTTCTGAGTTCAAGGCCAGCCTGGTCTACAGAGTGAGTTCCAGGACAGCCAGGGCTATAAAGAGAAACCCTGTCTCAAAAAACAAAAACAAAAACAAAACAAAAAAAACAAAAAAAATGTATATATGAATATATCTGTAGTGTACATCACACATGTGCAGGTGCCCAGAGGCCACACAAGGGTATCTGATCCCCCAGAGCTGGAGTTCCAGGCAGCTGTGAGCTACCTGCCATAGACACTGGGCACCCAATTCCAAATGTCTGCAAGAGCAACAAATACTCTTAACCCCTGAGCCATCTCTCCAGCCCCAACAGTTCCACTTTTAAGATCAGTAAGATTCATATCAAGAAATGACCTTTAAACAGAGAAACAAACAAAGGCATAGCAAACCACATGTAAGAAGCTGGACAAGGTTTTAACATCCCATCTGTGCCAGGTGGAAGGCTCAACAGGTCAAGGCACCTGCCACCACGCCTGATGACCGGAGTTCAATCTCCACAGAGCAGAAGGAGGGACAGTCACCCTCTAAGCTCTGTGAGTGCTGTGGTCTGCACAGCCACACAGAAACATAAACGTAAATGTAACAGTAAGCTAGAGAACAGCCACTCTGGTCAAGAACTGAGGAGGCCTGGCACAGCTTTCCAACTCGATGGGTATGACCTCGGTCGCGACCTTCCCGTGTGTTCTGTCACTTATGCACTGAGACAACAGGGTAAGCACAGGGCTGAGGAATGAGAACGTCTCTCAGATGAGTCAGCTGAGAACAGCGAACTCACTATCAGCTGGACTGGGGGGCGGGAGAGGGGCGACCTCCCTGCTTCCCGTTATCATAAGCGATTCTCAACCATCTGTTCCAGCCGCATGCAGCACTGTGTGCCTTCCTCTGCCATGTATTAGTCTTAGATGTGAAAAAGAAGCACTCTGCTTGGACGCTAGGCTTCCTGTTCAAGTATCAACCGACCCTCACAGGGATGTGCACCTACACCCCATCAATTAGGAAGCAGAGGCAGGAGGGTCAGAGTTCAAGGACAGTCTGAGTTACATTAAGTTGGAAGCCAACCTGAGTGCATAAGACTATCTCAAAAATATTTATATATTATGATTAAAATTCCCACAGGCAGACTGGAATGGTATTTTTCCTTTCTAGTTAACTCACTGATATGAATTTAGCTTCTAAGAAGAAATATAAGTAATGTACACAGTTTTTCTTGTTCTATGACTGTTACAGTTCAGAGTTTCTGTCACATGAATTAACACAACAAAGCTCCGCCAGAAGGACTGGAGCTGCTTGGGCGTGTGCACGCTCTGCTCTGGGCTGTGCCCAGGCCCAGCACACCCCTCAGCACAAGCACAGCCCAGCGAGCTACAGTCACAGCCCTCACTCACTCACCAGCAGCATCTTCACTGGCAGCAGGTAGATCAGAATCATCCTCTTGTTCTTCTGGCTGGAGCGATGGCAGTGTTCAAAGGCAAACGACAGGTACTCCTCGGCTGCAGAGAGCAGGCCCTCACATCAGACCTGAGCACACAGGCCAGTATGCTCACCCCTGCCTAGTCTACCATGACCTTGGTAGGCAGGAAAGGCAGGGCAGCTTTCCTGCCCTACACCAGGAACAGCAGCCCTGCCTCATTTCTGTCCCAGTGACTTTTCTTAAGTCCACAGCCCCATGGTGGTCAGAGATGGCACAGTTAACAGGAAACTATGTGCATTAACTTCTGTTGAGATTCTAATTTGCTAAAGTCACCTGCAGGTCAGCAGATTACTGTTAAAGCTGAAAACCACAAATGCACATCTCTACACCGCTGCTCAGGACTCAGGAGTGAAGAAGCCCACAGTGGGCAGCACCCAGAGCTCCTGCCACTTAAAACCACCACGCTCAAACACGGTCTGAGAGCCTGTGATCTAAGTCTGTCCTGCCCACAATTGTTAAAGACAGGGGCTCCCATTTCAGGTAAAGAGTCTGAACCTAATAGATTTAAGAATACAGAAAATAAATATTCAAAGAGACCCTACCCTCAGGCAGACTGTCCAATGACACCCTGCACAGACCTCAGAGGGTTAACTGGCCAATAAGACTTGTTAAGATGATGAACGGAACAAGCCTTTCCTCAGGTGCAAAGCCTCAAGGTTCAGAGAGCAGCGTTGGGAGACAGACTTCCCTGCACAGGTCAAGTCCTGCTGAGCCAGGCTTGCTTCAAGACTCGGGAAAGAAGCAAGCAAAAACTCCACCTGCTATGGAAGTCTCTCCTGGATTGTCAGGCCACTGACCACAAGACAACAAATACAAGACAACAAATTCTGGGGCTGAGGAAGTCTGCACTGAGAGCCACCTCTGCTCCCAAACAGTGTGGCTATGCCAAAGTGAAGTGCTAATCTCACACCTAGAGGTAACTGTCATTGGGGCGGGCCTGTGACATCTACCCCAAGCTGTCTCTCTAAGAAGCCGGCAGAGGCAAAGACAACCCAGAGCCAGCACTTCCCTCCAGTCAGCACTCTCCTGGTGTGGTCCTTTGGGTGGGACTGTAGTGGAAAGCCCACAGCCAAGAATACACACATGGGCAGCATGCATTGGCTTCTTGTGTTTCTGAGTGTGTTCCATTTTGTTAAGAGCTCTCTCAGAGGACTCAGCCTTGGTTCCTAAACCCACACTGGGGGCTCACAACCATTTGTAACTTCTGTTCCAGAGACTCAGACACTGTCTTCTGCTTGGATGGATCCTGCATGCCATAGTGCACTTCCAACATACATGCAGGACCCACTCAATAAAATAAAAATAAATCTTAAAGAAAAAAAGCTGACAGAAGGAAAGGAAGGGAGGGAATGAACCTGACAGCCAGGCATGAAGGTCCTGAAACGTCAGGACCCAGGAAGTAAAACAGGAAGACAAATGATAGGGAGGTTCTGAAGTAAACATTGTTTTATAAACAAACAAAGGAGAAGTAAGAAAGGGGGACACACCTGGGGGTAGTTGGGAGGAATGAATCTACACAAAATACACTGTATGAAAATCTCAAGAAATTGATTTTTTTAAGAAAAAGGAAGGAAGGAAGGGAGGGAGGGAGGATGAGTGGATGGATGGATGGATGAGTTTCTGGCAGAGCTTGAGAGAATACTCAGGGATAGGCCTAGCCTTTTTCAGAGCACAAAATAGTTCAGTAATCCCAAAGGCAAGGCTCAAGACTACTAAGGTTTAAAGTAAATTGGAAGAGCTGGAAGAGAATGTGCTGAGTGGCAGTGTGAATACACCAACCCCGGCTACATCAGGGTGGCAGTGTCAATACACCAACCCTGGCTACATCAGGGTGGCAGTGTGAATACACCAACCCCGCCTACATTAGGGTGGCAGTGTGAATACACCAACCCTGCCTACACAACCCTGGCTATATTATGGTTCCCCAAATATCACTGAGCTCTCTTAGAAACACCACATCAATGCGATGCCATCTTTAATGCTCCTAACTTAGGCTTTCTGTTTAAGATGGAAAGAGAAATGGGCAATGATCAAGGAAACCCCTTCTGTAAAAACTTGGTCACCTACTAAAAACAAAGAAGAAAAGAAAAAAGGCTTGACACAAAGGAGGCTAAGCAGCCACCCCTCGGGAGCTAACCTCCTGCTATTTCCTGGAGAAGGGAGCGCATGGCCATCTTAGAAGCAGGGCATTGGATAATGCAAGCCGAACTACTTTTGGTTTTATAACTCTCCACAGTCATAATGGCTGGCATCACGAAATCTGTCATCAACTGACTTGGAGAGATAGCTAAGAGGTTAGAAGCCCATACAGTTCTCCCAGAGGACCTGAGTTTAGTTCCCAGGGTTTAGCACCTACATCTGGCAGCTCACAAATGCCTCTAACTACAGCTCCAGGAGACCTGAAGCTTCTGGCCGCTATGAACAAGGCACGCAAATAACCTCCTCCCCCAAAACGCGTGCATATAATTAACTCAAAGGCAAAGTGAATCTGAAAAAGTATTTTTTAAAAAAGATTTGTCAGCAAATATGAAAGATGATGTGGGGAAAGAAAAACCCTTATTCACTGCTGATGAGAGTTCGAATCAATGCCGCCATATGTAAATCGGTCTTAAAAAACAGAACTTCAGCCAGGCGTGGTGGCGCACGCCTTTAATCCCAGCACTCGGGAGGCAGAGGCAGGTGGATTTCTGAGTTCGAGGCCAGCCTGGTCTACAAAGTGAGTTCCAGGACAGCCAGGGCTATACAGAGAAACCCTGTCTCGAGAAACCCTGTCTCGAAAAACCAAAAAAAAAAAAAAAAATACAACTGACGCAGGTATTCCACACCTGCGCACACACCAGAGCCCTCTGTGCCCTATCACAGATATCACACATCCAGGTTCACTGCTGCTCCACTTACTATAGCAAGGAAAGGGAACAATGCAGACATCCATAAGCAGATTCAGAGAATAAATATGGTGCGCACACAAACGGCATACTGTTCACGTGTCAGTTACACTTGCAAAGGACGGGGAGGCCACTCAGAATGGCAGCACTGAAAACTAAGGAAGGACAGACTGTGGGGAGGGACACACGTGTCATGAGAGGGCAGCAAGCTAATGGCTTTCTAGTTCCAACTCTGCTGTAGCTGACTTTCGTTTTCGTGGTGGACAGGTGTGTAAACAGGTAACCGACAGTGAGTGTCCAACCTGGCCGCCGCCGCAGCTGTGCACAGCTCACCAGGGGACGAAATGTGGACCGGGCAAGGCTTTCTCTGTGGAGCCGCTTTGTGTTGTTTCTATAATTGAGTTCATAAGGTGACCTTATGCATTTTTTTTTTTTTTTTTTTTTTTTTTGGTTTTTCGAGACAGAGTTTCTCTGTGTAGCCCTGGCTGTCCTGGAACTCACTCTATAGACCAGGCTGGCTTTGAACTCAGAAATCTGCCTACCTCTGCCACCACAGAGCTTATGCAATTTTTAAAAATAGTTTAAAAATAAATGAAAGTCCACTTTATGTCCAGCAGAAGAGAGCACAGAGAACCTCATGCTAGATACTCACAAAGTGAAAAACAAAAGCCTGGCTTCATACTTTTGAGGAAGCTAATGATAGTCAACAGGCAGGCTGCTATGAACAACAGCACCACACAGAGCTCTTGGAAGTCACAAACACAAACTACGAAGCAAGGCCTAAGGACAGCCTTCACTGCATGCAGGATCACTCTGTTGGGACTTCCACTACAGCTATAGCTACAGATGACTTGAGGCTGCAGCGGGGCCAAGTTCTGTCCCCAAGTTCCACTGAAAAAAAAAACAATCACCGAGAAAACAATCACCGTATCCTGCTCAAAGAGCACCTCAAGGAAAGGGTGCACAATGACACACACTGAGAAACCCTACAGAGATCAAGATCCTCCAAATATTATTTTCACTTGTATAATTAGCTTTATTGTCTAAAATATAAGCACTTGGAAAAATATTAAAAGAAGAGCTAGGAGCCATCAAGATGGCTGAGCACAGGACTTGCTGTGAAGCCTGAGAAGCCAAGGTCTGAAGGCCCTGCTCTGAAGAATGCTGTGTGCTTTCTCCATGGCTTCTCCACTGGGACCCACGTAAAAATGTGATGGAAGAGCCAGCTCTGCAGTTGTCATCTGCCCTCTATGCGTAAGCCATGGCGCGCGCGCGCGCGCGCGCGCGCGCGCACACACACACACACACACACACACACACACACACACACACACAAAATAATAAATTTCAAAAATACAATAAATCTAGGTGTGGTACCCCCTCCCTGTAATTCCAGGACACTCAGGAGCCTGAGGCAGGAGGATAGCCATGAATTTGAGGATAGTCTAGGTTACATAGTGAATTCCAGGACAGCTTGAGCTACAGAGTGAGACCCTGTCTCAAAAAACAAAGCAAAGAGGAGACTGGACAGACGGCTCGGTAGTCAAAAGCGCTTCCAAAGGACCCAAGTTTAGTTCCCAGACCCACATGGGAGCTCACAACTACCTGTAACTCCAGCTCCAGGGGCTCAAACACCTTCTTCTAACTTCTGTGGGGACCTGCACAACACACATGACATACATTCACATGCAGGTGCATACACATGCTCCCTTGCTCGCGCTCTCTCTCTCTCTCTCTCTCATTTGGATTTGGGTTATACACATCTCACCTTAATAAAATACAGTCTTATATTCTCTGAGACATCAATGTCAGCCTCAATGCCAGTAAGGCAGATGCATCATACCTAAACACTGGCATAGTGCCATCACCATACCTTGCTTGAAGTCACTGTCGAACATGGCCTTGCGGCCCACGTAGTACTTGTACGTGATCCTCTGCGCTGTGCTATAGTCGTCCTTCAGATTCGAGCTGTCAATGGCTCTGATAAGAGGTTTACACAAATGGAGTTTGTTGATCTATAATAAAGAAGAAACTATTTTAAATATCCATAAGCAATATCAACAGAACAGGCAAAAGACAGACATGAACTTCTGGCTTACTTTTTAAATATAAATTTCAAAGTCATCAAAATTTCTGTAAGAAACAAAAAACTACCTGGTACAGACAACATACAATGTAGAAACTTGGGCTCTGTGAGGGGAGCTAGCCAATGTCCAGGGAAACGCCTGCACTCAGCTGCACAGGGCAAGGACACACTAAATGCCCCATGAAGTGAAAGACAGATTCTTAGTGACGTGGGACAGGCTACCCTGTGCCCACTTGTCTTTATAAAGCAAATTTGATTCCTTTGTCCATCCATATAGCTATATATCCCCCTAGTTCCATAAAGTTGATATTACAACACAGGACGAAGGCTCAAAAGTGGCCACATATACCCAGAGGCTGGCTCCATCACAAGGACCAGTTAGCAAATGCTCAGTACTTCCGTCCCCACACTCAGTGTGTGGTCACTCAGTGCTCAGAGCGTGTGACTGAAGGAGCTGCATTCCCACGAGCTATCCTAAATCAGGTCTTCATAAACCTTCAGTTCTTATTGGCTTCTGTGGCCCAGGATAGGCCCTGCTCTGAAGAATGCTGTGTGCTTTCTCCATGGAGCCCTGGCCCTCGGAAGGCACGAATTGACTACCAGCTGTTAGGATTATTAATGTGGACGTGGTCAGGATCACTTGCTAACACATGTCAGAAGGCAAACCAAACCAGCAATTTACCTAGGCAGATAGAAAACAAGACTTTACAGAAACTCATGCAAAGCAAACCTTAAAGTAGATCTTAAATAGCTGGTTTACCAGGAACAGCATCCCCCACTTCTTAGAGTCTTCTATGCCGGCACGGCTAGGGAAGAGCAAACAAACTGATCAATTACAGAATAAACCGCCAGGACTAATTACTACTGTGAGAGAAAGCCCCACAGCCAGAGTCCTCAAAGAAAAGGCTCTAGTCCTTGGTAAGTTAGAGGAAAGAGCAGCTCTGCTCCCCTGTCCCAGAGTCAGCTGCGTCTTCTCCTGCATGCTAGCCTCTTCCCTGTCACGCAGTGGCCAAGGCCGGAGTGAATGGGTTTAGCCATAGCAGGCACCTGGTCACCAGAGCTGCCTTCAGTGCTGACACTGTTGTGGATATTGCTGCCATCAGTGACCCACTCATTGACCTCAAGGTCTCCATGTCCCAGCACGGCTCTATCCACAGCAAGTTCCATGGCACAGTCAAGACTAAGAACAGGAAGCCTGTCATCACTGGGAAGGCCAGCTCCATCTTCCAGGAGTGGAATCCGGCCAACATCAGATGAGGAGGCGCTAGTGCCCACTATGTTGTGGGGCTTACTGTGTCTTCACCATCATGGAGAAGTAGAGACAAAGGTTATCCTATCTACCTTGTGGTGATGACCCCGTGACTGGATAGGTGTGAACCTTGACAAGTAAGACAACTCTCTAGGCTTTGTTAGCAATGCCTCCTGCACCTCCAGCTTGTTCAGCCCCATCAGGGACGGCTGAGGTCATCCACAACAACACGTCCATTATATCACCACCATCCACCAGACTGTGGACAGCCTCTCTGAAAACCCGTGGCATACGGCTGAGGAGCTCCTGAGGAGCGAGGTCACCCCAGAACCAAGAGGTTGCTCAGTGGCAAGCATGGCCTTCTGTGTTCTTTTTTGTTGTTGTTTTTGTTTTGTTTTGGTTTGGTTTTTCGAGACAGGGTTTCTCTATATGGCCCTGGCTGTCCTGGAGCTCACTCTGTAGACCAGGCTGGCCTCGAACTCAGAAATCCGCCTGCCTCTGCCTCCCGAGTTCTAGGATTAAAGGCGTGTGCCACCATGCCCTGCTAGAATCTTGACTCTTGAACGTGTCTTTTTGGGCTGCCAGTTGGAACAGTTTATGGGAGAGAGCGGGTAGAGCAGCTAACTGGGCAGCTGCCATAGAGCAGGCCTTGTTTAGTGGATGACAGGCAGTGTTTACACCAGTGTCATTGGAGACCGTTCACCTCCCTGTTCCGAGTACCCCGTGGTTTCTGCTGTGTCCTGAGTGAGCTTTGAGTCCCGTGTTCCCAAGAGCTGCCATTGGTCCAGCGCCCACTGCAGTCAGGGGCTGGAGGGGGGTCACACAACTAATTCTGAGGTTCGTTTTCCCAATTTTTATCATGAAGATCTACAAATATTCAGCAGAATTGTGATAATTTTATAGGACGACCTCTAACTACCACTTCTGTGAGTTTATTACACTTTTTCTTGTCTGTCTGTCCATGTCTTCTCCCTGTCCATTTGTCAAATTATCTCAATATTTCTCTTCATTCTTTTTTTAGAAAAAGCACATTTTTGTACACATTTCCCTCCAAGGACTCCAACTTCCTGTTTGCTTTTTGGGGTGAAATGGACCTTCAGAACCACACAGACCCTGCTGTGCTGAGTTTGACATTGGCGCCTTTGGTAGGGCCTGGTCAGAGCTTCTGCTCTCCGTGACTCCCTCCTTGGCCTCCTCCTTATATGTTTACGGAGGATTGTTGTGTTGTTGTTGCTAGGAGAGAAAATGTTCTTCTAAAAATGCCTTCTATCAGTCTCCATGTACAGAATCTTGCTGATGCTGCAGAGGGGCCACAGCTGTTTAACTGGGGTTGGGATTCTTGGGTTGCTTTTTCTTCTCTTGGCAGCAGCAGTAAACTTCGCTGATGGTGTTCAAGAGAATAGACTCCCAAGGGCCCTTTGTCTCTGGATTCTGAGCTAGAAGCTGTGAGGGGAGATACTCAGTGTTGGGAGCTGACTTGGGACAAGGACGCCTCAACAGCTGAGGTCCCTCTCTCCTCTCTGTTCTTTCTGGGGTGGGTGGTCCAGCTCTTCTTACTCTTTGGAGGCCATGCAGGCTGTGAGGTCCACCACCCTGTTGCTGTAGTGTTGTTTGTTGTCATACCAAGAAATGATCTTTACAAAGTTGTCATGGGGAGCAATGCCAGCCCCAGCATCCAAGGTAAAATGGTTGGTGGAGATAAGAGTTTTAGGAAAAAGATGGAAATGCTTTCTGACAGAGGTTTAGTTAAGAAAAAAATTAAAGCAGCTATGTTGCAAACCAGCTAAGACAAATTACACAAAATTAAAGGGGGGAATGATCAAAAGAATATAAAAAATTAAATATTAAAAAATATAATGAGTAAGCTGGGCAGTGGAGGCGCATACCTTTAATCCTAGCACTTGGGAGGCAGAAGCAGGTGGATTTCTGAGTTCGAGGCCAGCCAGGTCTACAGAGTGAGTTCCAGGACAGCCAGGGCTATACAGAGAAACCCTGTCTTGAAAAACAAACAAATAAACAACAACAACAAAATATATATGTGTGTATGTGTGTGTGTGTGTGTGTGTGTGTGTATAGTCATGCAAACACCTGGGAGACAGAGGAAAGAGGATCTCTTGAATTTGAGACCAGCCTGGGTTTCAGGACAGCCAGGGATACACACAGAGAATCCCTGTCTTGCAAACACAGAAACAAAAGAACAAAAAAATCTAATAAACCAATCACTCAAAAATCCGGACTCTCAATAAACCATCTACAGGGGACTACAACCTCATTGCTAGATAGCAGCAATGCTCGAGTCAGTGACAAGCAGAGAAGCTCAGTGTCCCCGCAGGGAGCAAGGGTGAGGGGGCCTGGCTGTCAGAGCCCGACAAGGGCACTGCTCAGAGCACTGACAGGGAGAGAAAGCCAGGCTGCCTGCACCGGGCAGAGACCTTCCAAAGTGAAGGCAGAAAGTGTGGCCAGCACCAAGGACGGAGTACAGGGAGAGCTCTTCAGGGGACAGAGCAACCCGCGCCCTGGCAGTGAGCACGCTGCCCCCAGACCTCACTCACGTGTCACTGGCACAGACTCGGAAGCAGCTCATCAGCAGCTCGGCGGCTTTTTCCAGCATGTCTCCAACTTTGCTCTTCCCTTTCTTTACCAACTGCTGGTCTGCCTAACGATACAAAAGGGATTTACCTTTTAAAGCAAACAGAGGCAAAATTAACGGTGCAAGTCTCTAATAGTGTACACATCTGTGGAGTAGCCAGTGCTTATGTCTACAGCCCTTCTCAGACAATTTTTTTTTTTTTTTGGTTTTTTTTTAGAGACAGGGTTTCTCTGTGTATACCTGGCTGTCCTGGAACTCACTCTGTAGACCAGGCTGGCCTCGAACTCAGAAATCCGCCTGCCTCTGCCTGCCAAGTGCTGGGACTCAAGGCAGGCGCCACCACTGCCCAGTCAGACAGACAATTTTTAAGAACTGAGAAGTATATATATGTGTGTGTGTGTGTGTGTGTGTGTGTGTATGCAAACCTAGAACTGGCTGGGAAGAGAAAATCTTTATTGAGAAAATGCCTCCATGTATATACCTGTAGTCCGGGCTCTGAGTTACTTTCCTAATTAGTGACTGATGCAGGAGAGCCTGGCTCATTGTGGCAGTGCCACGCCTAAGCTGGTGGTCCTGAGTTCTATGGAAGGTAGGCTGAGCAAGCCATGGGAACAAGCCAGTAAGCAGCACTCCTCTGTGGTTGCTGCTTCAGCTCCTGTCCTGACTTCCTTTAATGATAAACTATGATGCAGGGTGCTTCTGGCAATGGTGTTACCATAGCAACAAACAACAAACCAGGACACCAGCCTTGACCTAATGCACAGGCCTGCAGCTCCCTCTTGAATTGGTCTCTGACCTTCCCTCCTGTGCATAGCGGTCCAGCCCTGAACAAAACCTGCTAAGGAGGTGAAGTACCACTCTTACCCTGGGTTAGAAGAGAATCAGACCCTTTCCATTTTTGGAAGGTGACCAGGTTAAGACGGCCCTGGCGAATGGGCTTATGAATGAGGTCCCAGAAGGACTAAAGCAGTGGATCTCAACCTTTAATACAGCTCCTCGTGTTGTGGTGATCCCCAACGGTAAGGTTATTTTCACTGCTACTTCATAACTGTTATTTTGCTATTGTTATGAAACATAATTAAATATCTGATATGCAGACTATCTGATGAGCAACCCCCAAAAGGGTCTTGACGCAGAGGTTGAGAACTGCTGGGCTAAAGCGATGCCTCAGTGGTTAGGAGTACATCCTGTTCTAACGGAGAACCCCAGTTAGATCCCAGCACCCCCATTAGCTCACAACTCCGTAACTCCAGCTCCAGGGAATCTAACACCCTTCACAGGCAACCACACTCACAGACACACATACCTACATATAATTTAAAAGTACAAATAAATCTTTAAGTGGGGGGTGAGGCAGGGAGCTTCCTTGTCCCACCACGAGGACTGAGCAAAAAGACACCATCAGTGAAACAGAAACTGACAGCAGTTTCACCAGACACACAAACTGCCTGCGCTGTGTGTTGGAGTGCTAGTCTCCTTATCAGTGAGATATGAACATGCTGTCTATACCTAACCAGTATGACACATACACTGTTACCACAGTCAGGATAGACTGAAACAGAACTATAACAAAACCACATAATCATGCAGTTTGGTGGAAGATCAGTGCCAAATGCAGGATGAAGAGGGCTTGATATGATGGCAAAATGTTCACTGAGGTCCTTTCCTAATTAGTGACTGATGTGGGAGGGCCACGCCCAGGCGTGGTCCCGGGTTCTATGGGAAGGCAAGTGGAGCAGCCATGGGGACCACAATGTGCTACCCCTTGAGACATGCTTCAGAGCCTGGGGGCAGCTCAGTGAAGCGGCAGCCTTACAAGCACAAAGTCCTGAATCAGATTCCCAGAACAACAGTTCAAACAACAACACAACTCAGCAGAAAACATGTTGCATATGCTTGTAATCCCAGCCAACCAGCCTGGTCTAGCAGTCATGTTCCAGGCTGATGAGATGAGACCCTGTCACAAGACCATGATTTCTGAGGCTGTCTCTTCCTCCTTAAGCATAAAGGTACACACACACACACACACATACATGTTTCTGGGGGCTTTGGTTATGTCAAGAACAAATAGTCTATAATGATCTGAGAGTTCTCAAATGGCTCCACAAAGCAGCACCTTACAATGGAACCACTGCAGACGCAGCAAGACCCAGACGGTCTCTGTTCAACAGAACTAGGTTAAGAGTCTGAGGCACAACGTAATGCCATTCTTTTCTTGTCTGTTTAAATTAACCACCAAAAAAATTATTATTGTTATAGTTTTATGTGTATATGTGTTTTGCCTGCATGTCTGTTTATGCACCATGTGTACATTTGGTACCAATGTATGTCTATGCACCGTGTGTGCATCTGGTACCCATGTATGTCTATGCACCGTGTGGGTATCTGGTACCCATGGAGGCAGAAGAGGGCATTAGATGTCCCAGGACTGGAGTTAGACTGTTGTAAGGGGCAATATGGGTGCTAGACATCAAACCAGTCATCTGTAAGGAAAGCCAGTGTCCATAACCACCAAGCCATCTCTCTAGCCCCTACTGCTCCCCAGTTCCTCCTGTCTGAGAGTCCCACTTGGTTCTTTGCTGGGGACGTCAATGTTCTCATGTTTGCTCCAAATTGCCCACTGAAGCACTACTCTGATGGCTGCCTTACAACCTGCATCAGTTCATCCAACAACTGTTGTGGAGTCTGGTGGAGTCTCTTCAGGATCAATGGCTTCTGGGATACTGTGTTATAAAGCTGTATGTGCATGTGCCCTTTCATCAGCTCTCTGCTGGCCTCATGTGTTAGTGGGAGAGCAGAGACGCCACCTCTGCTGGCAAGTGGATTGGGGCCGAGGCCCCCACTATTTGCTGCTGCAGACTTGTTCGTGGCACACTGGAGCAGACAGTCTGACAGAGGTGCTGCTGCATGGGGCAGTTACCCTCTGTTCCATAGGTCTCCTCATTGCCTGTGGATTCTGTGTTCTCCTTGCCAGGGAGAACAGAACAGACAGGATGCTCTGTCCTTGTCGCAGAGCTATGTGAGCTTTAACATTCCCAGGCCTGCAACTGGCTTAGTGAGAAGAGAGCATTGGTCTGGAACCAGAAGTCACCAACAGTTTTTAAAACCACAAAGAATTTAAGACCCAAAAGATGCTTCCATGGCTCCAAGCTGACATGTGCTGCTCCTCGAGGAAGGCTGACTGTAGTGCAGGGTCTGTACCCTCAGCCACCACCCGAGCCCTGAGCACAGGCCACAGCTCAGAAGTAAGGAGGATGCAAAGCCACTCCCTATGAGTCCACTCAGCTCCAGTCCATACCATCTCTCCACAGAGAGGGCCTGTCCGCATGGACAAGGACGACAGACAGCCACTCCTTACACCAGATACATCCCACTTCCTATTCATCCCTCAAAACTGGAAATTAAGCAGTAGGTAGTCACCCTACGTATTTAACTTCAAACCAACAGGGATAGGAAATTGAACTTACATTATTGGCAAATATCCGAAGGTCAAGTGCTACTGCATACATGACAGGCAGAGCCCTAAGGACGACAAGTATATATGCTTAAAGAGGTAAAAGGCACACATCCTATCACTGACAGCCGAGGCTATTACCCAGAACCAGGGCCACACAATCCCCAACTCAGACGGCTGCTCCTCCTCTGGCATCTGCTGCACAGACACAATGCAACCCCAGATTTCCTGGCCAAATACTTAATTCTTACTCCATACCACTGTCCTAACCCTGTCCAGAGAACTGGACCCTGGTCTATCTGGGAGGGAGCGCCTTTGTCCTTCCCTAACTCCCCACTACCAGCAAACAGCTCCATTTTTAAAATACTTGAGGCCCTGAGTGGGAGCCACAGTGTGTAATACACAGTACACAGGTCTGTGTACATCTAGCTGCCTGCACTGGGCTTTCAGTCATGCATAAATTAAGTCTTCATTCGGAAAAGAAAAAGCACAGCTGGTTGCTGATGGTACACGCCTTTAATCCCAGGACTCAGGAAGCAGAGGAAGGTGGGAAGGTGGATCTCTGAGTTTAAGGGAAGCCTGTTCTATAGAGCAAGTTCCAAGACAGCCAGGGCTATATAGAGAAAGCCTGTCAGAAGAGAAAAGGGGGTGGAGGGAGAGAGGGACAGGGAGAGGGACAGGGAGAATATCAGACATGAAAAAATGAACATCTCTAATCATAGCATTTGGGAAGTTGGAGCAGGAGAATAAAAACTTCCAGGCTAGTCTAAACTACAAAGATACTGCCTCAAACTTCTCCCATAACTGTCCCTCAAACATTGGAGGCTAAGGATGTGGCTCAGTCAGTAGAGCCTTTGCTCAACATGCCCAAAGCCCTGGGTTGATCCTCAGTATGATATAAACTGGTGGGGCAGCACATGCCTGTAGTTTCAGCATTAGAGCAATGGAAGCAAATTCAAGGTCATCTTCTGCTATAGTGAGTTTGAAGCTCATCAGGGCATATGAGACCATGACTCAGAAAACACCTTAAAAGGTCTAGGAACAGAACTAAGAGGCAAAGTGTTTGCCTGGTACATACAGGGACCTGGGTAGTACTGGTACTGGGGAAAAAGTGCTTAAGATAATCCAAAAGCTCTATAGTGGCCTTCACCCATCATCTAAAATCAAAAGTTAAAAACTGACAAACTGATAAATACTTCCATTAACAGAAACTGTTCCCTGTGCACTGTGTACAAGCTGTCTTTGTATTTCTCATATGCTAGTTTCTGTACTGGCAGAGAGTTGAGCTCAGGACTCTGGTATTGTCTCAGTGTTTTGTAAACATCTTCTACATCACCCTCTGAATGGTTCAATAAAGAGCTGTATGGCCCATAGCAAAGCAGGAGAGGACAGGCTTCTGGACTTCTGGGCAGAGTTTGGAACTCTGGGAAAGAGTCAGAGGCGAGATGCAGAGGAAGAAACAGGTGCTGGTACTGGGGAGAGGTAACTAACAGGCCATGTGACAGACACAGATTAGAATAAATGGGTTAGTTAAGTTATAGGAGGCAGTTGGGAAACAGCCTAAGCTAAGGCCTGAGCTTCATAACCAAGTACAAGCCAGTGTCAATACTCGGGAGCTGGCGGGTGGAGACAGTCTGGTGACAAGAAACCCTGAAATGGCTTTTCCTACAGACTTGGCCATGTCGCTTTAACCCAAGCCCACACTGACCGACACCACCTAATCTCCAGCTGTTCATTTCTGTTTCTGCTTACCAGTTTTCTTCCTTGTGAGCCTGAAATGCCCGAAGGAATGATGTGCTGTATTAAGGAAGGTACGACATACACAATTTAAGGAATACTACTCTTAGTAAACATAGACTAAGGGACAAAGTGTGCTCTTTAGATGACTGTGGAAAATCTTGAAGGAAGAAAACACACCACAACAGCCATGTGTCAGCAGCCAAGTAGACTCAATGCATTCACTTCATACAGACGGGCGGGTATGGGGAGATGAAGCTTCCAGGCCAGCCACCATGGTGAGACCCTGTCCCACAATTAAAAAAAAAAGAGAGAGAGGGTTGTACATGCCTGTGTGCATGTGTGTGTGTGTGAGTGTACACAGTCCTGTGTGCCTGTGTCTAAGTGACTGGAGGTCAGCTGTGGATGTCATTCCTTGGGCTATCCACCTCCTTTTATGAGGTAAGGTCTCTCTCTCACTAGGATCTCTCATTTGGCTCCTCAATTAGAGCCAAGGAATCCTGGGGATCTGCCTGTCTCCACTTGCCCAGTGATGGGATTACAAGCACACACTACCACGCCTGCCTTTCTTGTGGGTGCTGGGGATCCAACTCCAGTCCTTGTATTTATGGGGCAAGCTTGTAATCAGCTCAGCTATCTCCCCACCCCCTGTTATGAGATGTTTCTCTTTTGCATTTCTTCCTGGTTTCTCTGAGTCCACTGGTGATGAGCCACATTTAAGTGGTCAAGGATCTGTACTATAAGGCTTATTTTATCAATGCTAGAATTCTTAAGTTCTAAGGAAATTTGGATAGTAGCATTCTCTTCTTAGTGTATTTAAATACAGTAGTTTTCAAGAACTAGCTAAAATCTAGAGCTCTACAAATACTTAGCATGCTCTTGGATCACAGAGCGCAGGTGATGTACGGATGTGAGTCTACTCCTTTCCACCCAGGCTGGGTGATGGGTACTAAGATTTAACCATCTCTGCAAGCACACAGACAGGCAAAGCATTCTTTTCTCAATCAAGTCTTTAGGTTAGTATGCAAAATATTGGGTTTCACTATGGCCTTTTTATATATAATGGTATTGTCAAAACATTGGGGGGAGGGGAGCTGGAGAGATGGTTAAGAGCACTGACTGCTGCTCTTCTGGAGGTTTTGAGTTCGAATCCAAGCAACCACATGGTGGCTCACAACCATCTGTAATGAGATCGATGCCCTCTTCTGGTGTGTCTGGAGACAGCTACAGTGTACTTACATATGATAAATAAATAAACCTTAAAAAAAATTTTTTTTGGCTGGGCATGATAGTGCAAGCCTTTAATCTCACAACTTGGGAGGCAGAAGCTGGTGGATCTCTGTGAGTTCTAAGGCCATTTAGAGTTAGTCTATAAACAAAACAATCAAAACATTCTTCTTGGAGCTAGGGATGGCTCTGTGGTAAGAGTGCTTCTGGTGTAAGCATGAGACGCTAATTACTACCTCAATACCTACATGAATCTCTGGAAATGGCTGTGCGTGTCTGACAACCCAGCGCTGGGAGAGACAGGTAGATGCTAAAAGCTTGCTGGCCAGCCAGCCTAGTCAAAACAGCAAACCTGCAGTTCAGCGAGAGATCCTGTCTCAAGACAATAAGGCAGAGGCACCTGCACATTCATGGACACACACCACACACAAACACAAACTTTGCTCTTCTCAACCAAATTAAATAAACCCACCCTCCATGTATATACTGATGACATTAAGGAGATGGGAACTAAGGGATTAATTAAGGAAAATTAAGGGGACTAATGGGAGGGGAGGGAAAAAGAAAGAAAGGATGGGGTAGTGAGGTATGGGAGGGAATGTCTTCTAAGGAAACACAGGGGCCTGAAAACAGCCTCATGTAACCCTGTATAGTATAATAAATAAAATCCAATATAGTGAACAGTGTTCTTCCTTACTATATAAGTAACTGGGTGCATCTCAAGAGCCAGACTAACTTAGGAATTCAAGAGATGGTGGTTCTTTTCAGATGAAGGTTTGACAACTGGCTCAATGCTTCCAGACTCTGAGCCTCAATAGCACGCGTGGGAAGGATATTGGACTATCACCGTCTGGCACTTGTACGCTTCTATGAAGTCGTGATTCCCCACAGCATAGGTACACCTGGAAAAGACATCAGGGTCTGAAGAACACCTACTCACAGCAGCCGGATGCCACATCAGCCCAGAGTGCAGTTCTCTCACACCCTGCCCAATCCTCTCCAGCTCCTGCTTGGCAGAGAACCACCTGGAGGAAGCACCAGGACCCGTTTGACAGAAAGCAGCTGATGGAAGGTGAAGCCCACAGTGTTCTGACACTGCTCTGTCAAGTGCCAGAATGGAAAATCCTTCAGCTGCTCTGGGCAAAGGGACTGTAGACAATCATGGCCCTCCACTGTCAGGGAGCCTCCAAAGACACTCAGTCTGTCTAGGTTCCTGCTGGCAGCCAGAGTCTGCTCATCACCAGATCTGGAACCTCACTGCAGAGAGCACACAGCTAGGAAGACAGGGGGTGCCCTTGCTGAAATAAGCAATAATGGCATCCCCAAGTCTTTCAAGGCCTGACCAAGCTTGCTCTGAAATACAACAGGATGCTGGCAGGCACAGTCCTGTGACATGGCTTTGGCTTTAGGATGCACAGTTCTGTCTGAAGTGTCTGACACACACTGGAGAGAAAGCAGCAGGCAGACTGTGCAAACAAGAAGCTTTGCTTGGCTTGGCTTAACTCAGATGCTTTTCTTTTTTTTTTTTTTTTCTTGTAAGGCAAAGATATTAAAACCATATTGTGCCATGCGAAAAGCAAGATCTCGATTAGTTATTAGAAATACAAAACGACAGAAGAGATACCAGGTGTGACACAAGAGGCACATGACACATTTGTCCACTTTTCCAAGTTAGTTATTCACTGCTGCAAGCAAACAATGATGCATGATTAATTAGAGTGAATGAGTTACATACATGCAGCTGCGTGTTACATACATGCAGCTATGTTACATGCATGCAGCTGCGTGTTACATGCATGCAGCTGTCTGTTACATGCATGCAACTGTCTGTTACATGCATGTAGCTGTGTTTGTCTTCCTACTGTCAAAAGATTACCTTAAATGAGCTGCAAACATTTCATCATAAGGGGGCTCCAGAACTTGCTGGCATTTCTCTTCTGGAGAGGCCATCTAATCCACAAGGAGAAAGGGCAGGGTAAAGTTAGGGGCATGAAAGACAGCGATGTATACAAAGAGCTTCAGATGAACACTCTCAGAACTTCACAGCCCCAAGAAATAGTTCAATCGGGCACTTCTAGGGTGAAGCTCATTGCTCCACCAATATCTGTATTTCAAGAGAACAAGAAGCCCAATTCAGTTGTTTGGTGCAGGCCAGAAAAGATGCTGGGCATTTTCATATATATTTTATTTTGTGTGTGTGTGTGTGTGTGTGTGTGTGTGTGTATGTGTGTGTGGTATAGATGTGTATGTGTGTATAGGTTTGTGTATGTGTATGTGTCTGTGCATGTGTGTGTAGGTATATGATGTGTGCCTGAAAGTGTAGGCCCACATATGCCATGGCAAACACAGAAGTCCAGGCTTGCTCAACAAGGACTTCTACCCAACTGTCCATCTCATGGGCTCTCACACATATTCTAGTACTTAAAGCTAGTCAGTCAAGAAACACATAAGGAACTCCTACGGCTTTATAAAACCAGATGTACATCTTCTTCCATAAATAAGGTCATGTTAAGAGTCACTGAACAAGCCAGGCATGGTGGCGCACGCCTTTAATCCCAGCACTCAGGAGGCAGAGGCAGGCGGATTTCTGAGTTTGAGGCTAGCCTGGTCTACAGAGTGAGTTCCAGGACAGCCAGGGCTACACAGAGAAACCCTGTCTCAAAAAAAAAAAAGACAAAGAGTCACTGAACAGCTTCCTATGGGGAACAAGTGTCCTGGGCTACAGGCCAACAGTAATTTCTGACTTCCCCTTCCTTCCAGTAGTAAAGACTGGATGAGCTGAGCACACTTTTGAGTCATCACCTGACTGGCCTTAAAGCACTGAGAATGAGTGTGACTTCTGGATGTCTGGAACAGGTGACTGTGTGAAAGATATGTCCTTGCCCAGCAGAGTGGATAGCCACCAACCTGTTGAAGGGCTCAAGAAAAAAGTAAGGAAAGAGAACATACCGTTGTGGATCCTAACAGCCATCCGAGCTGAGACACCATCGCATCTTGAGCCAGCCTGGGTCTACCCACAAGCCTGGAACTAAATGGCAGCACTGGCTTCCCTGGGCTTTCAGCTGAAGATGGCAGGTCACACAGGGGCCTACTCAGCCTCCATAACCACACGGCCCACAGAAATTGATCTCAGTGTATGTATGCATGTATAAATGTATTCCTATGAGTTGCTTTTCTAAGAGTAAACTAGTGCAAGGTGAAGTAATAGGAATGAAGTCACTGAGTCCTCACCAGCTGCTAAGCCTGAGGGCCTGGCTCAGTCGCAGGATCCACACCGGGGAAGAAGAGAAACAACTTCCACAAGCTGTCCCCTGACCTTCACACACACACACACACACACACACACACACACACACACACCATGGTACATGCATGCCCAAATACATATACACAAAAACTAATGAATAAGTATAATTTTAAAATTAAACTTTAAAAAAAAGAAAAGAAAAGACCATTTTGTAGCTCCTCCTGAAAAACCTGTCTCAGAGAGCCACCACCAGCATGAACCTGCCAAATGAAAGGTCAGTGGAACCTACTAGTCACAAACACAAGCCCCTGTCATCCCAGCTGAACAGCAGCCAACATAGCGCTCTCACATAGGGGTGCTGTGGCCAAGTGAGCTAGGCTTTCTTCAAGAAACTTTGAAAATTTCAAATGAGAGTGGCAATATTAGTTTCCTTTTATTCAAACTTTAAACTTCCGTAGAAAACTGACTGCCCCACAGTTCTCTCTAGATGCCTGTGTATAGCCCTTCCTATCTGCAGACTGAGAGCCAGTATTCCCTCAACCCTCTCCATTTTCTTTAGACACCATGGGTATATCTACCACCTACCTGGAGCCGTGGGTTCGCAACATGAGGGTGCTTGAAGGATACCAGCTCTGCACAGGACGCTCCATCTCTGGTGTCGATGGCTTCATACACCTGAAAAGGTGAAGGGGAAACTTGAGCAGGTAGACAAGATCTGTTCTCACAGGACCAGAGCAATGAGCTGTACGCCGTAAGAGCAGTTTCCTCCTCTGTAAAAGAGGCCTGAATAATCGAAATGTAAAGTTAGCCAGGAAACCACTTTATTTCAAAATGGGATCTTCTGAGGGTAAGAAACCAGGTAAGACAGAGTCCCCAAGGTAGGGAGCAATCCCCAGGGCAGTTCACTCCTAAGTGACCTCCTTTACTGGTGACCTTAGAGATGGCAGGAGGAAGTAACTCTAACACCGGTAGCTCTGTACATCCATAATCACCTAATTGTGCCTAAAGCCTAAAGTACAACTTTGCTAGCAACTGGCACAACTCCACAGGAAACTGCACACAGGCCTGGACTCTCTAAGAAAGTCCTATCATAGCCCTGCCTCAATAACAACATAAGGAACTTAGGAGTGGGGAAGAGAACAAGGGTAGTGACAGGCCTTAATAAGCAAATCTGTTTTTAAAATAAACAAATCTTAAAACCATAGCTGGGGGGCTGAGAATGAAGCCCCATGGTCCTAACATGTACAAGCCCCTGGGTTTAAGTCTCCAGTATTCCTTTCAAGTGTCTTGTTACTCCATAGCTATCTCGTCTCTGGCACCCAGCCAGCTGCCATAGGTGCTTTACCAAACGCTAACACAGAAGCTGCATCATCCTAGGTTAGGCACAATTTGGACTATGAATTTATACCCCAGGCAGCACCTGTGCACAATACCTGGGCAAGCACATCAGGGGAGCATGTGCTTCAGGAACCCCAGGAGACTTCTCTCCCAACTACACTAGGTCTTCTCAGGTCCTAGTCAGTCCACAGGGGTACCACCTGCTCTCGAACCTGACAGTTCCTTAAAACTGTACAGGTTGGCGAGATGACTTAGCAGGTAAAAGTGCTGACTGCTCTTCCGAAGGTCCTGAGTTCAAATCTCAGCAACCACACGATGGCTCACAACCACTGGTAATGAGATCGATCTGACGCCCTCTTCTGGTGCGTCTGACGTCAGCTACAGTGTACTGATGTTATAATAATAAATAAATCTTTGGGCCGGAACGAGTGGAACCGACCAGAGAGAGTACAGGTCCTAAAATTCAATTCCCAACAACCACATGAAAGCTCACAACCATCTATACAGCTACAGTGTGCTCATATACATAAAAATAAATAAAATTTTTAAAAAACTGTACACATTCTTTCTATCCACTGAAATCCCACAGCAAACATAACTGGTACCAGGCTTGTATTATCAGTTCTAATCCTCACTGACAGCAAAGCTCTTGGAGGAAGGGCTGAGGCCAGAAGCTGGGTCAGGGGAGCCTTGGATGAACTTAAAAAGCATGTGGCCCAAAAAAGGCTCAAGGAAGGACAAGGCCAGGTTCAAAAGCCATAGAAACCAATCGAGACAACTTTCAGAAAATTTGAGCTTCCAAAAGAGTATAGTGGTGATAAAGTATAACTGGGTATCAAAAATAATCCAAAATGTGTGCTGGGTGTGGCAGCCCATGCCTTTAATCCCAGCACTTGGGAGGTGGAGGCAGACAAATCTATATCTCTATATGCTCAAGGAGAGCTGGATCTACATAGTGATTTCCAGGACAACCAGGACTATGTACAGAGACCCTATCTCAAATACACACATACATTACATACATACATATGTATACACACATACATATCCATAATGTTTTTTTAAAGAAAGAGTATAGGGGAATTATGTTTTAATATTTACTTTTTATTATTTGTTTCAGCTGGGTGTTGGTGGCACATGCTATTAATCCATCACCTGGGAAGTAGAGGCAGGAAGATCTCTAAGTTCAAGGCCAGCCTAATTTACTGAGTGAGTTCCAGAAGAGCCAGGGCTACACAAAGAAGGTCTGTCTTTAAAAGCAAGCAAGCAAACAAACAAACAAACAAACAAACAAAAATTGACTAATTTATTTTATTTTATGATCTGCCATGTGCGTGCTGGGAACTGAACCCAGGTCCTCAGCAAGATCAGCAAGTATCCTTAACCTCGGAGCCATCTCTACAGCCCAGAAATTATTCTTTAACACAAAAAGCAAATAGCAGATACAAATGGAAAGAGAGCCAGGATGTGACTCAATGAATGATAGAGTACTTGCCTAGATGCACAGGACCCTAGCTTCAGTCCCCAGATCCACATAAAAAGAAAGTCAATATAGAAAGGAAAGCAGGAAATCATATCCTGGCCAACTAATACGGTACCTGGTTTGAGAAAGGGCTCTCAGTGAGGGTAAGCCACCTCTACAAAAGGGACTGGAGGACAGGAAGCTCACAGCCCCACATTATCCAGAACAAGAATACATGCAATGTGCAACATGATTGCACTCTGGATTCAACAAACAAATCCTAAGAAACAATTTGCACACCTAAGGGATCCATCCCATAGACAATCACCAAACCCAGACACTTCTGTGGATGCCAACAAGTGCTTACTGAAAGAAGACTGTTATAGCTGTCTCTGGAGAGGCTCCACCAGTGCCTGACAAATACAGAGGTGGATCCTCGAAGCTTACCATTGGACTGAGCACAGGGTCTCCAATGAAGGAGCTAGAGAAAGGACCCAAGGAGCTGAAGGGGTTAGCAGCCCCATAGGAGGAACAACAATATTAACTAACCAGTAATCCCAGAGTTCCCTGGGACTAAACCACCAATCAAAGAAAACACATGGTGGGACTCATGGCTCCAGCTGCATATGTAGCAGAGGATGGCCTAGTCAGTTATCAATGGGAAGAGAAGCCCTTGGTCCTGTGAAGGCTCTATGTGTCAGTGTAGGGGAAGGCCAGGGCCAGGAAGTGGGTGTGGGTGGGATGATGAGCAGGGGAGGGGGAAGGGGATAGGAGATTTTCAGAGGGGAAACCAGGAAAGGGGACAACATTTGGAATGTAAATAAAGTAAATATCTACTTTTAAAAATTGCAGAACAGTGTAAAATTAAAAGTTACATGCATCAGTGTCAAAGTTGTCAGGCTACTAAATGTATTGTGGTTACAGTGAATGTCCTTGTTCTTAGGGCTATGATGTCTATGATGTTCTTTGGCTGTGGGTTCTGAAGTAGAGGTGTTTTATAGCTGTTAACTTTGGGAAATAGAATAAAGTTTCCTTCTCGTTTGACCTTCAAGAAAAGTAGACCTCACTCCTTGCTGTAAGGAGTAGATTCCTCAAGCTCCATGTTTCTCTCTCTGAAACATATGCAGGCAGCCCTTGCAGGCCATCACATCACGACTATAGACCTGGGCTACCCCGGAAGCAGCACAAGCACGCTGACGCCATGCCATTCCCTATGACAGGAAAGGAAGCAACCACAGGAGCAACAGGCTACCTTATTAACCTGCAAGGATGGCAAAATTCAACCAACCCGTCCCCAACAGCTTCTGGGAAATTAGCACAGAAATCATGGAGAAAGAGAGACAAGAAATTCGTCAATAGGTAGCCACTGGCCAAGGCTGTTGCCAATGTGTTAAAATAAAGACTGGTAAGTATTAAACATGTGCACTGTAGAGCCAGAATGTGAGTCTGAGTTTCAACTGGTGCTTCTGAGCTGACAAGACTTGGGTCAGCCGCCTATGGAGCTCTTCAAGGAGGGCCTTGTAATGGAATCAAAGAGAATACATATGCACACGCAGCACCGACAATAGTGCCGCTAGTTAAGAAGCACACAAGTACTGCTTCTAGTACTCTAGTACCCAAAACTGAGGTGTTTGGGACAGGAAAAGGGGGCTTTGATAATAGAGCTAAGTGCAAATCCAAGGTTCATAAGCAGCCACGAGCAGCAAGTGTAGTCAGTTAAAACGTTCATCAGACTTCCCTATCTGTGGCTGCCCCTCGCACCTTCAACACCCTAACAGGCCCTCTCTCCTAGGTTTGTGCAGAAGACGCAATCACAACCCTCCACCCGGATGCAACAGTGTTTGCCTATGCCACTCGCAGGCTTTGAGCAAAGACGTGACGGGCACCGCTGCCCAGAGACACAAAGTGCTTCGTGCGGACGGCAGCGCAGATTACACAGACAACCGCTTCTACAAGTGGCCCCGATCTTGTCACCTCCACTTCGGATCCTCCTCCTCCTGTCCCACAGAGCAGCACCTCCAACTTCCGAACAAGGCAAGCTGCCCATCGCGTGCAGCACTCCCTCCTCGCCTCGAGGCCAGCCGCAGGACCCCCGGCGCCGCCCGACCCGGCCCCAGGACTCACCCCTCGTGGCCCGTAGACAAAGAAACCAAGCGAAACCCACCTGCTGCAGGTACTGATTAATGGTGATGTGCGCCATAGCGGCGGCCGCGGGCGCTGAGTGCCTCACTTCCGGCGCAGGTCCGTCTCCGCTCCTCGTCCCCACACGGTAATCTCCGCACGTTGGTTCCGGAGTGGGTGAGGGTGACGCGAGCCGAGCCGAGCCGAGCCGAGCTGGTGCGAGCCCTTCTTTGGGGGCAGCTGTCAGCGCGGTCGCCGGGACGCCTCGGGTGCGGCGGGGGCGCGCGCGAGGGCGGAGGACTGACGTGGAGGAGTTCCCAACCGACTTGGGAACGTGTCCCTGTGTCCCTGGTCACGTCTGTGTGCTATCGACCCGATTCCTCGCACCCCTCCTCCGATGAGGGTGACCCGATCCCCAACCCTCTGTGTGCAGAGGCTCCTGGCTCTCCCAGAACCAAAGTCCAGAGCCCACTGGGAAGGCGTCCCGCGCACTCCTAGAATGTGTTCCTGCGTCCCCCCCACACCCCACACTGGGGCACCCCAGATAAATGGGTGCAGAGCATCCCGTCCCCCACCCCTCGGCGCGCCAGCGCACAGAGCAGCATCCCTGAGCATCCTAGATGTGAGGTGGTCCAGTAGGCAAGGTTGCGGGGATGCTTTTATCCACTCAAGTCCTCGCCGGGGTGTCCCGGCCCTCGACGTGACGTGGGGAAGCGAGGTCCCGAGCTCTCGGGGCCGGTGTCACGGCGCCCTCTCGCGAGCATTCGTTGTAGAACGCCCGCGAGTCCCCCGAGCCCTGCTTGGGCGGAGTCCGCGCACCGGAGGAGGAGCCGAATCGTTCCGGTGCGCGCCGCGGCGGTTGGGCCTCGGGCGCGCGGACCGGGCCGCGAGCAGAAAGAGGAGGAGCCGAGCGCTCAAGGGCGGAGCCCGACGGCAGCAGGAGGAGGAGCCGGGCGCGCACGGAGCGGGCGCAGGGCAGGAGGAGGAGCCGGGCGGCGCGGGGCGGGGCGGCGTCCGGCCCAGCCATGGCGGACGAGGGCCCTCGGAAGGGCAGCGTCTCGGCTCTCATGGGCCGCACCAACGGCCTCACCAAGCCCGCGGCGTTGGCCGGTGGCCCCGCCAAGCCGGGGGGCACGGGCGGCTCCAGGAAGCTGGTCATCAAGAACTTCCGAGGTGGGTGCGCTCCGGTGAGGAGCGAACGGGGCGGCCGGCGGGTCGCGCGCTTGGACAGGGCCTCCTGGGGCTGCCCGGCCGGCCCTGTCCCCGCGCCCCGGCCCGCCTGGTTCCCGCACTGTCCCGTCTCGGCGCCGCAGCCCGACCTGTCCCTGCACCTCACGCTCTGCCACGTCCCCGCGCCCCAGCTGGCCCCGATCCCGCACCTCCTAGCTGGCCCGGCCGGGCCCTGCTTCTGTGCCCCGGCCTGTGCTGTCCCCGCGCGGCCGTTGACCCTCTCTCCCCCACAGACAGGCCGCGGCTGCCTGACAACTACACTCAGGACACGTGGCGGAAGCTTCACGAAGCGGTCAAGGCCATCCAGAGCAGCACATCCATCAGGTACAACCTGGAGGAGCTGTACCAGGTGAGCGGCGGCGAGGGCCTGCGAGCACCTGGCTGGGTTCCTCCTCCCGCAGCCACCGGGGCCGACGCTAGGGAGGCCGGCCCGGGGAGAAGCTGAGGCCCGAGCCTTCCCTCGCGGAAGCCGCGAAGCCCTGGGTCAGCAGGTGTTTCTGTGGATCGCAGCCCAGGATTAGTGCTGTGTGTTGAGGCTTAGACCAGGCTGCTTAGGAGGTGTACGTTTTCCCAGCGCCAGAAGAAAGGAGGTGTTTGGAGCTGAGAGGGCACAGGGCCCCCAGAAGTCTTCAGTGTTATCAGAATGCCAGCGTCTTATACATGGAACTCAGCACGGCCCCACTTGCTTAGTAGGGTCCCTGGGTTGTGACACACACACACACCCTCCCCAACACACACACACACTGTTTTGTAGTTTAATTATTGCAAATAAGGTTGCATAAGATTCTGGTCGTTTTAATTTAAAGATGGGTTGTGTCTGCAACAAGGGAAAAAAAATCATCCGAAGTACATTTTGCTGTTTCAAGCACACTTTTCTGTCATGGTTTTATACAATAACCGCTAAATATTCTGTGTTTTAGTTTGTGATAGAACATATAATTACTTATATGTTACTTAAAAGTTACCTAAGAGACTTGTAAGTTACAGAAAGCACAAGAAGAAAAGTAAACAGTGGTGTCCAAAGGAATCTGTGACAGGTCAGTCACCCCCAACCCCAAACTCCCAAATCCAAAACTTATAGTGCACTCATGAAAAAAGACCCACACCTGACCTCCTCTGCTGGGCCTCAGACAGAACAGAGTGTATGCTAAAACTGTTGAATAAAATGACCATCGAGCTATAGGGCCAGCCAGATGACCCAGTAGGTAAAGCGCTGGCAGAGCCAGCTTGGCAACTTGTGTTCGAACTTCAGAACCCTCAAAAAGGTGGAAGGAGAAAACTGACTGGAGACATATTCTCAGACCTCCAGCCTCATGACGTGACACAAGCACACACACATAGTGTACACACACGATGATAAACAAGGGATATGGGGTATGAGTCAGCTTTGTGTCTGTTTACACTTGATTCTCAGTACCCAGATACATCATTGTGTATATGCAAGTATTAATCTGGAAGAAAAACATCTGAAATCCAAAACACTAGTAGCCCCAAGCATTCTGGGTAAGGGGCCACTGGCCGATAGTGACAGATTGGTAGATATGTGTCTGTTTGTTGTCTTAAGTTTGTAAGTTGATTGTCTATTGAGGGAGAGGATTTTATTTAAGGTTTTGTTTTTGTTTTGTTTAGACAGGGCTCACTGTGTAGCCTTGGCTATTCTAGAACTCACTTTAAACACCAGGTGATCTCAGTCTGACTCACGGAGATCCTCCTGCCTTTGTCTCTTGGGTGCTGGAATTAACATTATGCACTGCTACACCTGCCTAAAGATTTGCTTTTATTTTTAATCATTTTAAGTATGTGCCTATGTGTAGGTGGGTATGTGCATATGAAAACAGTGTTGGGGGCATATAACATGTGCTCCAGTAGGTTTATTTTGTTTATTTTATTTCTTTATGAGAAGAGTCAGTTGGTTTTATATTTTAAGAGATTCACTGTGGGGCTGGAGAGATGGCTTAACGGTTAAGTATGCTCTTCCAGAGGTCCTGAGTTCAATTCCCAGCAACTAAATGGTGACTCAAAACCATCTGTAATGGGATCTGATGCCTTCTTATGATGTGTCTGAAGACAGCTACAGTGTACTTACAGATGGGAAAAAAAAAGTCTCACTGGCTATTAGTCCAGGCTGCTGCTCATGTGCCGTGGTTATAGGCTAACTCTACCATACTTGTTCCATTAGATTTAACTCTAAGAGTTGTTTGCCAGCCCCTCAGTGAACGAAGGGCCGCCCCATGCACTCGTCCCCTCTCGTTCCCCAGCCGTGGCAGCTGCTGCTGTGTTCTCTCTACTCCTCCACCTCTATCTAGAACGAGCCGTGCATTTGCAGTCCTCTGTCACCGGCTCTTATCTAGAATGGCATTTGCCATTTCCTCGGGTGCTAACAGTTTGGTATTTTGGTTTGTTTGTTTTTGTTTATTAATGTTTTTATTATTTGAAATAGAATTTCTTCTATACCTGTCCTCCTACTTTCCTCTCTTCATGGCCTCTGGACACCCTCTTTGAAATCCCTCCCTTGTGCCCCCAAGTGCATATTACTTTTATTAACAAGTAGAGTGGCTAGAGTGCAGTTGGCTTATTCATCAGGTAATGGCTGTTTGGGTGTCTAGTGGGAATATTGCCAGCAGGGCTGCTATGAACACATCATGTGTGGGTATGTGTTCTCATTCTTCTCAGGAAAATATCTCAGATACAGAAAATGTGTGTTTCCTTTCATAAGAAGCTGCAGCTCTTGAAAGTGACTACCATTTTCCACCCTGCTGGTAGCTTGAGGACCCTTTGCTCCACATTCTCACCAGCATTTGGTGCTGTTGAGTTTTACAAACAGGTTTAATTTACCGTCCCTGTTGTCAGCAGGCATCTGTCTGTTCGTGTGCCTGTTGCTCTTCTGTACTTTTGATGCAGTTTGCTGCTCAGATCTGCTGGCTTCCTGCCTCCTCCTGCCATCCCCTCTCCCTGCTTCCCTCTTATCTCACTGTGTAGCTTGCTCTGCCTGCAAACTTGGAGTCCTCCTGTGCCAACCTCCCAAGTACTGGGATTACAGATATGGGCCAGGGTGCCCAGCTTCACCTGCTTAGATTATTTTCCCATTATTGAATGTGTGAGTTTAGTATGTATTCTGGATATAAGTTCTCTATAGGTGTTGCTAATGTTTTCTTCTGTAACTTATCCCTTAACTAATCTATGTCCTTTGAAGAACAGTGATTTAAACTGTGAAGTTAAGTGTCTTATCAGCTGTTCCTTTAGGTTATGTTTTTAGTACCCACCTAAAAAATAAAAACTAAACTTTTGCCATAACTGGTAGTAATAGCACACTCATGTAATCCCAGCAGGCAGCAGGCAGAGAAGAGTCGGGAGTTCAAGGCCAGCCTCCTCTACTAGCCAGCTCAAGACCAGCTACATGAAACCCTGTCTCAAAAACAACCAAGCAACAGATCTTTGTCCTAATCTAAGACCTTGTATTTCCCTGCAGACAGTTAGAGCTGACAGTTTTACGGTTAGATCTGTGATCTACATTGTGTGGATATAAATCTAGATGCAGGGTTTTTCCCATAAGTGTCCAGGTGTAGGGCACATTGCTCAGCTGCCTTTCTCAGACAAGACCACTTGTCTGTCTAGGAGGGGTAGCCTCCAGCTTTGTATTTTCCCACATTTGTCTTAGCTATTCTTGTTCCTTTGCATTTCTTTATGAATCTGAGAAACTGTTTTCTGGCTTTCTCAAGGAACCAGCTTGGGATAGAGGTATGGTGACTCTCTTAGATCGCCTAGAGAGAACCGACTCAGCCTTAGCGATAGAAGGCGCTCTCTTGGGGCTAATATTTCTCAGCAGTGATTTCTTGTTTCATTTGTAAAGATGTTACAAACCTTTTACGGAATTTTCACCTTACCTTGAATTCTGACTTGTGATTCTTGCTTTTACTTAGCAATAGCATTAATTTTGAAGATTGAATCGTCCTTGTACTTTGCTGGCCTTGCCTGTTTTCTGTAGGTCCCATCGTATCTTCTGTCCAGACAATCACGTGTAACTAGAAAGCTTCTTCCTTTCTAAGTTTCATGCCTCTTATTTTTTGGCTTTGTCTTGCTAAACTGGCAAGAGCCTCTGGGACAGTGGTTGGAAGTGAGAGCGCCGGTGCTGTCTTGCTCTAGATCGCAGAGACCTTTGGTTTGCCACTGTTGAGTGTGACGATGCTACCATGTAGGAGGGTCCTTCCTGCTCCCGGTTAATTTCATGAAAGCACATTTCTGCATCTATTGTGGGATTGCATAAGTTTTGCTTCTTAGTTGGTCGATTATGTTCATTTTTTTTTCTGTTTTGAATATAAGGACAGTCTTGCATGCTTGGGCCACATCGTTTTTTAGACCTCGTCTCGCTGTGCCTCCTTGGCTGATTTGGAACCCCCTGTGTAGATCAGGTTGGCCTCAAGCTCACTGAGCTTTCCCTGCCTCTGCCTGCTGAGTGCTGCTGGAGGTAAAGCCACTGCCACTGTGGCCGCTCTCTTACCTTTCTTATGTGTTAGTTGAGTGATTAATGTTGTGTTAACTTTGTCTTAATGTATTATTTTCTTATTATGTCTTTGATCAGTTTGCATGTCAAAGTAATATTGGCCTTATGAGTTTAAAATGATCTTTCTCTTCCTTGTATAGAATTGGTATTTTTTTTTTCTTAAATGTTTGAAGGGATTCCCTAGAGGAGCCATTTTGGTTTTTATTTTCATTTTATCATTTTATATGTATGGATGTTTATTCTGCATGTGTATCTGTGCCCCAGATCCAAACCTAGTATGCATAGGGCAGAAGTTGTCGAATCCCCTGGACCTGGAGGGAAGTGAGTTGCTGAATGGGGGCTGGGTATCAAGCCTGAATCTCTGGAAAGAGCAGCTTTTCCCTGCCGAGCCATTAAGTGCACAGTGATTGTTCCAAGTGCCCCTGAGGACACAGCTGTCTTGTCTTCAGAGTCTCTCATCCTCAGCTGTGCCTCAGCCACTGTTGCTGCCACAGGTGTGCGTCTCTCACACTTCTGAAGGCTTCTGAATTTCTGCCTAACCTTTGCATTTTGTTTATGGCGATTGTTTTGTCCTGACCCACTGCCTCTGTTCTTAATACCCCCTCCCCCATTAAGAAGATTAGTGATAATCTTTGATTGGATGGTCAACGTTCTAAATTCTAACTGGTGTGCCAGATATTTTTATATTATTGTAAATTCCTGTCCTTTATTCTGGCCATAGTTAAATGATTTGAAGACTATCTGGTCTTAAGCCTCACTTTAGGATTTGTTAGGCCAGAGCAGATTGTTGCTGTATCTAGGGCCAGACGACCCTACCACGGAAGCACACCTTCCTAGGTTTCTTGACTGCGGTTTCCAGCTGGATATGGGATAACCACTATTCTAGGCCCCAAGAAAACTCCAGCACTGTTACCTCCACTCTTCTAGATGGTTCTTTCCTTGTCCCAGAACCTGTACCGTTTGTTGCATATTGGGGGTTTCCTTCGTCTCTCTTGACTCGGTCCTGCATGCAGCTAAAGCTGGGTAGGAAACTGGAGCAGCTGGAACTCCCCAAAGATCTTCCGGCAGCATCCAAGACCCCAGCCACTGTGTCTCCTGTGCTGTGTGTGCTCTCTTTCCATTTGTTTTAGGTTTTGTTTGTTTGCTTTTTGGTGCCCAGGACCCCTAAAATACTCTGTTCTTTGTCTGTTTTTTTTGTTTGTTTGTTTGGTTGGTTGGTTGGTTTGGTTTTTTTTTAAATCAAATATCTCTTGCTACTAAAGCTGTTCTGTGGCCTAGAGAGTGTAGTGTCCAGGTACAGTTGTCCCAACAGTGGAGGTTCATTTCCATATGGCATATATGCAGCGGTGCGTCCTAGGCTGAGACCTCATGCACTCCAGACTGCTCCATCCCACTGGGCACCCACCCGTGAGGACTCAGCTCCATCTCTGTAAAGGGCAGAGGGATGGCTCTGGCCTCTGACAAATAGTGCTCACCTGCTGTCTAAGTCAGGGTTTCTATTCCTGCACAAACATCATGACCAAGAAGCAAGTTGGGGAGGAAAGGGTTTATTCGGCTTACACTTCCATACTGCTGTTCATCACCAAGGAAGTCAGGTCTGGAACTCAAGCAGGTCAGGAAGCAGGAGCTGATGCAGAGGCCATGGAGGGATGTTCCTTACTGGCTTGCTTCCCCTGGCTTGCTCAGCCTGCTCTCTTATAGAACCCAAGACTGCCAGCCCAGAGATGGTCCCACCCACAAGGGGCCTTTCCCCTTTGATCACTAATTGAGAAAATACCCCACAGCTAGATCTCATGGAGGTACTTCCTCAATTGAAGCTCCTTTCTCTGTGATAACCCAGCTGTGTCAAGTTGACACAAAACTAGCCAGTACAAAACTAGCCGTCCAGCCGGGCATGGTGGCGCATGCCTTTAATCCCAGCACTCGGGAGGCAGAGGCAGGCGGATTTCTGAGTTCGAGGCCAGCCTGGTCTACAGAGTGAGTTCCAGGACAGCCAAGGCTACACAGAGAAACCCTGTCTCGAAAAACCAAAAAAAAAAAAAAAAAAAAAACCAAAACTAGCCGTCTCCTGTTTCCAGCTGTGCTGTATGCCCTACCACAGAATCTTAGTTGAAAGCACCACTTTTTACCAGAGGCTGGAAATACTTAGTTTTGAAGTCTATTGTAAATACGGGAGCTCATTGGCCATGGCTCTCTGCTCAGCATCTCTTTTTCTGGGTATCACTTGGGTTCTATCTATTGTCCATGGCGAGGAGGTCTCCTGGCTCCCATCCTCTGTATCTTCCTCTGAGCAGGGTTGTTTTGAAGATGCAGGTCTTTTGCTTCTGAAGACTTGAGTCTGAACCACTTAGAAGGACATATTCCTGTGACTTTCATACTTGTATTTTGTCCTTTGGTCACCCTAGTCTCTAGTGCACATCAGAGGAGTATGGAGCTCCACCTGAGAGCAAACTCCTCAGGGTGGCCTAGCTTCCATGGAGAGGCCAGCTCTGGGCTGGAGTACACAGCAGGGCTGGAAGGTTCATCCCTGTCAGTCATGATAGTGAAGGAAGGAGCAGTGTGGGTCTGTGGAGAGCTAAGTGACAGGGTTGGCTAAAACTGACATGGGAAAGCCAGCCCAGGGAGTGGTGGGCAGGTCTATATTGCAGGGACCACTTTGAGGAAGTCACATATTAGTAGAGCATAAATTCAATACAAAAGCAGAGAATATGCCCTCTCTGACTTGCCTGTCCCACCAGAGCCTGCCTGTCCTAGTCTAGCAGCCTCCTGCTCAGCTCTCAGATGTGTCTGCTTAGCTCTTGCCGCAGTCTTGAGAGCTAAGGTTGGATTTGGAAGGTAGTGACAGAGTGGGACCTGAGATGCGTGTCTCCTGAGAAGTTTCTGAGTTTCCTGTTGCCTGGATTTGAGTCCTGATTTTATTTTGTATTCTTACTTATTTCTTTCAGGTGGGCATCTAGAGGGGTCCAGTATCCCAGCCCTACTCGGGTGGGAGTAGTAGGAGAAGGAGGGGGAGAAGGGGTGGGGAGGCAGCAAGTCTGTATAGAAATGGTGACCCCAGGCCATCCTTACCACAGAAAGTGCCACCAATCCTGGACTTCTGGGTCTGGGCAGTGTGTTTTACTGGTCTTCTGATGTGAGTTCAGGGTCATCTGGGGTCCCACTCTGTCATTCCATATGTCTCTGTAGTGGCCGGGTTCCCGTAACTAGGTCTATGAGGTAGTTTCCTGAGGGCTTTCCAGGCCTGCAGTTGAAGCTTGTGTGCTTTTTTTGTCAATGAGTCCAGTGACACAGTCCATGATTTCTTGTTCCTGTTTTTTTGTGGCTTCAGCTCTAGCCCAAGGGTCTCTGCATGAATTTGCATTTAACGAACATCAGCAGAGCCCAGGCCTCCAGCCTCCGGTGGTCCCTTCTTTCATTTGGTGTTCTTCACCAGAGAGGTGACTGTTCGTGGCACTGGAGGCATTTTTGTTTTAGTAGCAGTAAATACTCTTCAGGTGGTATTTAAGAGAGCAAGTGGATGGCCTTGGACACCATAGCCCCCGCTTGTCAGTGCTCAGCACGCCCTGACTCAGTCTGTGGTCACTGAGGAGCCTGCTGTGAGGCATGGCCCTTGGGATGTAGGAGCAGTATGTTTGTAGGAATGAGTAGATATGAGAACAGCTACGCACTGGTACAAGCAGAATCCAAAAGCTGTCGCATCCCACCTTTGGTTGTTGGACTAAACCTTGCTTCTCTAAGGTGATTCCTTTTTAAATGCCTATAGCACACTGTCTTAGCCTGACTGGACCCTTCCTTCTTACATCAAGAGAGGACATTTAGAAACAGCCTACAGGACAGGTATAGCAGGACACACTTGTGCTCAGGCCTGAAGTAAGTCTGTGCTGCCTGTTGACTGCCACCTGCCTTGAGGTGTTCTCACATATTAAAAATAAATCAAGTCTCAGTGTTTCATGTCAGTAGGTGTGACAGCCATAGCACACCCTTAATCCCAGTACTCGGGAGGCAGAGGCAGGAGGATCTCTGAGTGTGAGGTCAGACTGGTCTATATAGCAAGTTCCAGGCAGCCACAGCTACATAGTGAGACTCTGTCTCAAGAAGAAGAAAGAGAAAAATGTTCCTTTCAAATTACTATTTTATGAAGGACAGTATTCATACACACAAACTGGATATTTACAAAAAGAAGAAGTACACAGTCATGTACATGTAGCTGTGCTTGTAAATGTGGACTGACTCGGGATCAGCTTCTGGGGAGAAGTGACATATAAGACATGAAGGTGCTTTAGGAGAAGGAGCTGAGGAAAGTTTCTCTGTTCTCTCTATCCTCGGTAGAGAACATTTCTGTTTGTATCTCACACTTGAATGAGATTCTGACATGTGTACGAGATTTGAGAGGGGTTTAATTATGACTGATGAGACTATATTCTTTCAATGGGTAGAAATAATTGATTTTTTTTCTGTAGGCTGTTTTAAGTTGCTTTTTTTTTTTTTTTTTCCTGGATGGTGGTGGTGCTCACCTTTAATCCCAGCACTTGGGAAGCAGAAGTAGGCAAATCTCTGAGTTCGAGGCTAGTCTAGTCTACAGAGTGAGAGTTCCAGGATAGCCAGGAAGGACTACACAGAGAAACCCTGTCTCAAAAAGCAAACAAAAGTTGCCTTTTCTTCATCAAGACAAAAATAAGTGAATTCTACATCAACAATCAGTAAATAAACAGAGATCAGCATAGCCTGGTCTGTGTCACTCAGGACTCACAGGTTTTCTACCCACACAGCTGAAGTCTCTGCTGTGCCTGAGCAAGAGCTCTGTTCCCTCTTGTCACTGCCCAGGTTCACATGGTCAACTTTAGGATAAATGTGTGCCCCATCACAACCTAGAGACTCAGAAAATGGCCACGTGATACAAACCTACTGTAGAGTCCTGGTACTGTTGAGCAGCCTGATTGGAAAACAGCTGAGTTAGAGCAAAGCTGGAGACTTGAGGTGCAGCCCCCCCCCCAAAGATAGTGGGCACACAGCATACCATCAATCTGAGCCCCTCCCTGTTGGCCGCTGCCATCAGTGTGGGCAGCATAAGCACCGAGTGCCTGTATGGGCTGGATGGTAGGTAACTGCAGGGCTTTCCAAGAGCTTTGACACTCTGCTGAACAACCACCTTTTCCCTTTGTTGTAGGCTGTTGAAAATCTCTGTTCTCACAAAGTCTCCCCAACGCTGTACAAGCAGCTGCGCCAGGTCTGTGAAGACCACGTGCAAGCCCAGCTCCTCCCGTTGAGAGAATATCCTTCCTTTGCTTTGCTTGTTCTGCCTGATGGTGCTTCTGTTTACTGCACAAGTCTTTACAATGGTATAAAGAACTCATGACTGTCCTTAAGAGAAAGTAATAGATTTTAAGTCTTTTTTATAGAACAAATAGCCTTTTTGTTTCACAATTCATTATAATAGTTGTTTAGTGAAATTTGTAACATTTAAATTGCTGATATGAGTGAGCGTAGATGGCCTCCAGGTCCTGCATCTAGTTGGAACATTTAGGGGAGTGTTTGAAAATATATTAAAGTTTAAGTTCTGTCCTTTAGTAAGAATCATTTTATTTATTTTCTATGATATGTGACAAATCCCCACAAATATGGCTGTCATACCCAGCTTATTTTCTTTGGGTTTATCTGTCAGGAATCAGGATACAGCCCAGTAGTTTCTCTGTTCAGGGTCTCGTAGGCCCAAGTCAGTGTGTCAGGGAGGCTGTCTCACCTAAGGAGAGTCTTTCCTGGCTCCCACAGGTGGGCAGCTGTAGGAACAAGGTCCCTACTTAACCATCTGGCCATAGTGGATCTGGCTTAACCCTGAGGACTGTGCTCAGGGCCTTGCTTCATCCAGTTTCTCCCGGTGGATTGTGAACTACTCTGGGCGGGCAGGAGAACCTGCCTGTCTGGCCTGAGACTGTACCTTCACAGAACCAGACAAAGGAGGGTGGCTATAGTGTTCCAATAAGAAGGGAATTAGTCAGGCAAGTACTGTAGGCAGGGTTGGGCAGAGGCCATCTTAGGTTTGCTGCCATGTCATCTGTGACTCATGCCCACAAGGACATCAGTCTGACCTGGCCTCAGGCCAGTTTAAGGGCACAAACTCTGTTGTGTATAAAACCCATGTTGACTTCTTTGTATTCATGTCTAAAACAAATCCCAGAGTCCTCGTATCAAGATTTTCTCCTGATTCAGGAAATCTTTGTTTTTCCCTCCTGTGGAAACTTGGTCCTTGCATCTGTGCAGACCTTGTTAATTCAGAGTGCCTGGTAATGTTGCTGGACACTGAGCCTCTGTGGTCTAGGTGAAAGACCTGCATAGAGCCTGCGTGCCTGCATCCCACAGCGGGTTGTGAGGCCATCCTGAGTTCTACTACACGGCTTCAATCAGGATGGACTAAAGACTGCAAGACTGATTATAGAAGATGATGGTAATGGAATCCCTGGAGAACCTGCTAGCATGTGTCTTCTCTCAGGAGGTAGCTGTGAAGCATATGGAGCCTCTGCCCCATTCAGAGCACTGGAGGAGCCTGAGCCTGGGCTGGCCAGGGTCACGGGCACCCAGCACGCTTTTGCTCGAAGCCCATTTTGCTGCAAATGGCTTTCTGATTACCTGCTTTAATCATCTGCCTGCCAATTAATCCCACTCTGGGGGTTGACCTATGTAGTCACACATTCAGCAAGCCTTTGTTTCCTACCCAGTGACTTCTTAATCCCTGGATTATAGAAAAGTGGCTGTGTGCCTGATTTCCTCCCTCCAAGGAATCACAGCTCTAGGACAGAGCCATAGAATTACCATTTCTTGATAAGAAAGCAGGATTTTAAAAATTATGACTTGTTTTACAGGAGGAAATAGCACTGATACATTATATGTTATAAGTGACAATGTCACTGAGAACACAGACACATGCAACTCAGAGCAGCAGAACAGAAATGAAGTAGAGCCCCCACAGTGGCGGGGTCAGGGGGAATCGGGGATACCACTGGCCTGTGCCCTGAAGATCAATGGGGTATAAGCAGACAGTTAGCATGACAGAGTGCCAAGTGTGTTCCTGAGAACTGCACTCTAGTGTGCAGTCCAGGTCACAGACTACAGGAAGTTGTACAAGCCACTGAGATTACTTATAGTTTCTAAGCTAGAGCTCAATAAAATTGTCATGTGAAGATCACAGCATGATAGGACTGCCTGGCCAGTATGCAGCCTGGAACCATCACCAGCTAACACGTTTCCAAGAGCTGTTATGTGCCGCCTGGCATCACGCTAGGTCCTGAGAGAAAGCACTGTGAGCAACTCGGGTGTTTGTGTAACAAAGACCATGGCCACCTCAGGACATAAGGAGGGATAACCCATCTGCCTGAGGAGGGAAGTGCTGAGGGGACAGGAAGCCCAGCCAGGAGACAGCCCATGCAGGTACACAGCAGGCAGAGAAGAGCCCACTGGCAAGAAGAAGCAGTTTCTGCTGCAGGCTTCCAGAAAAGGAAAGCTCACTTTTGACCTGCAGTGTGACTGGCCCATGCTGTGCTGAGGGCCAGATGCTGCACAGTTTTGGCCCAGTGGGATGTATTGACTAATGGGGAGAATAGTAACCAAATAGTCCTAAAAAGAACAGTGTTGTATAAGATGATTTTTTTTTTCAGCTTTACTCTTCTATTCTGTTTCCAGCAAGAGTATTAAGATGCTGAAGCCAAGCAAGCAGAGAAAATACACTTCTGCTTTCCTTTAAATGGGCTTTGTGCTTGGGAATTTTTTTATAGTCTGTCATAAGCATTCTTGCTATTGGGTGTACCTCACTTCCATGGATGGTGTGAGTCCTTTGCAGGGATCAACCCTTCTCCAAAATGAGACAAGAATGGTTACCAGAAGCTGCCTCAGCAGAAGCCACAACAGACCCTTTTGACACGTGTGTATCTCACTGCCTAGAATTACTCACCTCTGCCACCATGGTGACACCTTAAGCCTTGCATCCTAGAACTGACTGAATTGTAGCAGGCTGAGCAAGATCTTAATCAACACAGCACTCTGTGGAAATGCTTTTACTTTTTATACTGTTTTCCATGGAAAATAGCAGAAAATGGTTGACCTGCATTACTTAACAGAACTCTTCCATTACAGAACTTTGACATTGGACCCTTGCATCTTAGAGATACTGGGCCAGGTACAACTCCCCTGTGGTTATTGATGACACCTGAGCTGCCTGGTAGCATCAGATGGACTAGTATCAGTTCAACTCCATCCTAAGCTTAAAGGCTCATGCAAGCTCACTGCCACACAGCATGCTGGCCAATGTGAGCATATTAGGAACTTCATTGTCAGGCCAGCGGCATCTCTCACCCTGCTGAATCAAATGTCCTGTGGCCAACCTGTGTCTTGCTTTACCCAACTTCTTGTGTAGGTTTCTCATAGTGCTCTGGCATATTTTACCATTATAGAAGCATTCTCCAAGAATAATTTGCTAGCCATTGTACTAACAGGCTTTCACTTTGACTATCTAAATGTGTGAATATGCTTCCTGGGACTTAGGAGGGGAAAAACTAGACCTCTTTGACCCACCGTGGCTATGGCCACCTGCTCAGATGTACCTGTCCCTTTACTGTCTCCCCGAACATTGTCTTCCCTTCCTGAGGTTGGGCCAGCGCCATGTGCCTCCACCAGCTGTCCGTGACTCACTGAAGAGCTGGAGCTTCTCTGACCTGGCTGTGGCACACTTGGCAAGCTTCTCCTCTGTCTGGGTGTGCTGCTTCCGCATGTGAGCTGAGTGTGCTGGCCCTCCTCGCTTGCACTCATTGACATGGATGGGACATGTGCTGTTGAGTGGCAGACAGGACATCTGGTGATTTCCACCTACAGGGACTGTGTTTTCTGTGTTAGGAAGCTTGAAGATCAAATGAAAATGGGGAAGAAAAAAAAAAACCCTTTCTCTAGAAACCCACATTCTGTCATCTTTGTTTTAAAACTGAGCTTTAGGGGTTTTAGAAAAGTAGTGTTAGGTGCTAGAGAGGCAGCTTATTGGTGAGAGCACATAGTGTTCTTGCAAGGACCCAAGGTCAAGTCCCAGGACCTGTGTCAGGCAGGTGACAAGCTCCGTGTATGATGGGATACCTGGTTCCCATGGATCCCGGCACCAGCACACACATCACACAAGTAAACAAGTCATTTGAAAGAATCCCAAACATTTAAAAAAATAATGGCTCAGCAGTCAGGGGCACTTGCTGCTCTTCCAGAGGACTGGGATTTAGTTCCCATAACCCACATGGTAGCTCACAACCATCCATAACTCCAGTTCCAGGGGATCCGATCTGCTCTCCTTGGGCACTGTACATATGTATATACATACATACATACATACATACATACATACATACAAACAAACAATAGAATGTCCTAATAACGAGGTTCAGGCTAGCAGACTATATGGTGAGACTCTAGCTTAAAAAAAATGTTTTGAGTCTTTCCTAAGCCACATACACTGGCACATGCTTGTAGTCTCATCTCTGGGGTACTGAGGCAGAAGGATCTCAAGTTCCCCATAGGCTCTATGTTAAGATCCTGACTCAACAAGCACAGGGTGGTGGCTGACACCTGAAATCCCAACACGGGACACTGGGAAGGAGGGAAGCTGGGTTTAAGGCCAGTCTTGGACAGAGTGACATTGTCCCAAAAGCACACACAAAATCCTAAGCACAGAGAGGCACACTTAGAGTCTAGCTGGTGCACAGTCTGCTCATAGGTGTAACCTTGTGTTTAGTGTTTTAAGTTTTTCCTGGGCAAGCCTCTACCACTCGAGCTGCCAGCTCCCTGCTGTTAGTATTCAATACACACTTCTTTACTATTGGACTGGTCCCATCAGACACCAGCTGTAGAAGGTCCTTTGTAGAGTTATGTTCAGTCCTGGCCCTCAGTGGGGTGAAGTCCTGCCCCCCTGATGAAGCACTTGTGCCTGGGTATTTCTGTAAGCTGGCACAAACAGAAAGCAGCCCTGCAGAGAGGAGAGAATGAAGTCAAAGCAGTAAGACACAGATCCCAGGGGGCAGGATGAGTCAGGGAGCTTACTACAGACGGAATGAGGTGCCGGTGGACAGAGGCGAGGAACTCACACTCCTGGTTTGGGAGCTGCAGGTCTCTGTTGGTGTATTTGTAAAAAATTAGCCATGGGTGTTTGCTCTTCACAACCTGGAGACTGGAAGTCCCAAGACCCACGTGCTAGTTATCTCCATCTGGTAAGAGCTTCCTGCTTCGTGGGTAGATGAGGCAGCTCTCTGCGGTGTCATTTGTACCCACTGGCCCTGTTGCCCTGGGATTGGGTTTCTGCTGTGGATTTAGGATACAGAAGTGTTGAGACTATAGTATGGTCATATTCTCACTGTTTGTAGAAGGACATCTAGCAGGGAGGGTATTGGTCAGAGTGAAAGTTGGGAAACTGGGATGGACTGTTGTGTTTGAAGCTTCCTTAGCAGGTCTGCACAGACTCACTAGACAGCGTTTTATTTCTAAAGAAGATTAACACGTGCTGGCAAGATCACTGCAGACAGATGGTAAGTTTGCAACCTTCATCAGCCTTGATTCTCTGTCAGTACTGCTATAAATGCCTGAGTTAGCTCACTCACACCTGCTCGCTTGTACTTGGGCCCTACAAGCCTCTGCTCTAGACAGAATGAAGGTGAGCTCTTCACAGCCGCCTTTCCACCAACTTGAGGCCTGAGCTCAGGGACCCTTCACCACGTTAAGCAGTAGAATGGAGTAGGGAGGTGAGCTGCTCAGCCTCTTCTAGGAGGAGGTGCTGCCAGCTCTGCCTGCAGGTCAGCACTCACTGTGTGCTCGTCAAAGACTTCCCCAAGTTCTCAAAGCAGGCTCCAGTGTCTAATTGAATGTTGGCCTGAGTTCCAGCTCCTTGACTTAACACGTGAGTTTTGTGTGGCCCAGCTGTTGATGACCTATGAGAGAAGATAGTCTATGTGGCTTCTTCAAGTAGACTGAACACTTGTTTTCTAAAGATGAGCATTTTGAGCCACATAAATATGAAAAACAAGAATGTCCACTTGGGAAGGTATTTCAAACATCAGCAGGTCTCATCAAAAAGTGGAGGTGGTTCCAGCTGGTGAACACATGGCTTCAGCAGCAAAGGAGAGGACAGTTGACTGCCTGCACTGGAGCCCAAGACAGTGCAGCAGGTTATCTGTTAGAAAACTTGAGCCAGGGATAGAGGTTATGTACCCGCCTGCAGTCACCACATTTAGGAAGTAGAAATAAGAAAATAAAAAGTTTAACGCTATGAGACCCCCATCTCAGAAAACAAAGAATGAAAGATTAGACAGACATCCACAAGCTTCATTGTGTCATCAGTTGGGCGATAATTAAATTTCAGATTTCCTTGAGACTGGATGCTTTAAAACCCTTTTAGACTGGGCTGTTGTATTGAATGGAAAATACCAGAAGAAAAAGCTAAGTTTGTAAAAATGAAGGTCTTGGTATGTGCGGGGTTCCATCGAGAAATGATTGTCATTTTGAAGGCAGCTAATGTAAGATGGTCCAAGGAGTCTGTTCTCAGTGGTGTGTGTTTGTGTGTGTGTGTGTGTGTGTGTGTGTGTGAGGGAGGGATATATGAGTGCTGCTCCTCCGTGTGTGTGTGTGTGTGTGTGTGTGTGTGTGTGTGTGTGTGTGATGTATGAGTGCTGCTCCTCCCTGTGTGTGTGTGTGTGTGTGTGTGTGTGTGTGTGTGTGTGTGAGGGATGTATGAGTACTGCTCCTCCCTGTGTGTGTGTGTGTGAGAGAGAGAGAGAGAGGGGGGGAGGGATGTATGAGTGCTGCTCCTCCCTGCTCTGCAGATCATGATCAGAAGCATCTTCCTGTTTCTGGATCGCACCTACGTCCTCCAGAATTCCATGCTGCCTTCTATCTGGTGAGTCCACCCTGACCCCTAGGCCTCCTGCAGACCTGCAGAGTCTTCTTGTTAGAGCTTTGTGTCTAAACGGCATAGACTCCCACAACTCCTGGGCTATAGGCTGAGGGAGCAGGGTTAACTTGCAGTCATTTCATATCTGTTTTCTGTGGAAACAGTAACAGTGGTTGCTGGAGACGGTATGGGTGCAGGGGTGGGGGAGGAAGGGATGCAGAGGGGGCAGAATCAGTGGTGAGTCCCATAATCTTGATACCGTTGAGGCTTACCGAAGGAGAATGGTGAAACATAGGCCAAAGACAGTAGGCCCAACAATAGCAATTTGATTATTGAGTGCCTGTGTGGCACAAGATACCTCATCTCCTTGGGGTAGTCAGCTTGGCCTATCTAGGAATTAACCTCATTTATGGTAGAGGCATAAACATCCTAGACTGGCCCAACAAGCATTGGTAAGAGGACTCTTGAAGCTCTGGGTATCACTAGCAAACAGCAGTTTGGGGCTGGTGCGTGTAGCACACGTGAAACTCTAGAGCATCGAAGGTGAGCCAAAGCCGTGTTGTGCTTCTCCATTAGGGACATGGGTCTAGAGCTGTTTAGGAACCACATCATCAGCGACAGGATGGTGCAGAGTAAGACCATTGATGGGATCCTGCTGCTGATTGGGCGTGAACGAAGCGGGGAGGCTGTGGACAGGAGCCTGCTTCGGAGTTTGCTAAGCATGCTCTCAGATCTCCAGGTGAGGCCTTGGTCTTGAGCATATGTGCTTGCCCCAGAGTAATGGCAGGATTCAGAGGTGTAAGTGGGGAATATGAGTATGAGTGGGCAACCTCAGCCCCTCTGATTGTCTAGTCCGTAAGGAGAGTGATGGAGGCCCGTGGTACAGTATGCACGGAGCTGCAAGAGAAGAGACTGATAAGAATCAGTGCTTGAAAAGGAAGATTTCTGTGCTCAAGCTCATCAGGAACTGCTTGTTTCCTAGGTGTACAAAGACTCATTTGAGCTGAAGTTCTTGGAAGAGACTAACTGTCTATACGCTGCTGAAGGCCAGAGGCTGATGCAGGACAGGGAGGTGAGATGTGCGGCTGACTGCATTTGGCTGCAACCCACTCCTTGGGCCTGCTGCCCTTTCATATGCACGCATTTGCCAAAGTCTTTGGAGTCCTTGGGAAAGAACTGCTTGCTGTACAAAGAAGTTAATTTCTTTCCCTTAGGGGCTTTCTTTCTTTATTTCCCCTCCCCATCGTATTTTCTAAAATAGCGATGTCTAAGCAAGCCTATGTCTAATGTCTGAGCCTATGTCTAAGCAAGAAGATAAAAAGCTAATCTTAAAAATCAAACATGTCACTGTGTAAAGCATTGGTGAAGAATGTATGTGAAGACGCCTGTGTACTAGCAGCAGTGTCACCTCAGCCCCTCTGAGCAGCTTCTTAGGTCTAGAGTCCAGTCCCAAGGGAGTGATGAGTCCTACATGGAGCCGCCTGCCCCTGCCCCTGCCAAGGTGGGCCCAACCCATCAGATCGCAGTTTAGCTGCAGCCGTGCTAGCTAAGGTGGCACTGAGGACAAGCGATGGCTGTCTGCAGTTGCCGTGACTGCAGGGAAGGGAGGATGTCACCGCTGACAGATCCGTGTGATCCATGTGTGGTACAGGTTGCTAGTAAGCTGTGGCTGTCTCCCAGGTACTGATACTAACTCCCCCATCACGGCCCAGTGGTATTTGTCCTCCGGCACTTCACAGTAAGCCCTGAGAGCAGCCTGGGCCCTGGTTAGAGGTGATTCTCAGTGGCGGTCTGTTCGCGTTTCACAGATTTGCTTCTCTGTCTCTTTTTCTCTATTTTTTGAGGAAATTTTGTATATAATGTGAGAAGTCTTTGTCATTGATGTGTTAAATGTTTTCTTGGAAGGTTCCAGAATACCTTAACCATGTGAGCAAACGTCTAGAAGAGGAAGCAGACCGAGTGATCACCTACTTAGACCACAGCACACAGTAAGTAAGCCCTGCTCTGACTCCTCGGTCCCCACAGCCATGGCCTTCTGGCCTCACACTGAGGAGATGGCGCATGCCTCTGGCTACACCCAGCACTCTGACACTCTCTGCTCCCAAGGCCGTGCTTTGCTTATAATGTCTCCACTCAGCAGTTACACACTGGACTTTCTTTTTTTTCCTCGTTCTGGTCAACCCCGCTCACTCCGACTGGCCCACTCGCTCTGCTCGCTCCGGTTGGTCCCACTTGCTCAGTCCCTGCTCTCTCCTGTCCAAGGATTCATTTATTATTATTCATAAGTACACTATAGCTGACTTTAGATGCACCAGAGGAGGGCGTCAGATCTTATTACGAGTGGTTGTAAGCCACCATGTGGTTGCTGGGATTTGAACTCATCACCTTTGGAATAGCAGTCAGATGCTCTTACCCGCTGAGCCATCTCACCAGCCCCACACTGGACTTCTTACCACCAGCTATCACTAGAGGATTCAGGAAGGAGATCAGCACCCTCAGTGCCTGAGTGCTTTGTTTGCCTGATAAAACTTCACTGAGCACCAGGCTCTTGTCTTTCTAGCCTCTTGTTCTTCTAAGGTTTTGTGAGTCCATTTCCTGTGCAGGGTGTGGTGATGCACGTGTGAGCACAGGTGCCTGAGGGAGAAGCCATTGGTGTGAGATCCCAGAGCTGGAGGGCTGGAGTGGGTGCAAGAGCAGTGTACACTCTTTAACCACTGTCCACCCCAGCTAGGAAGGCTTCTTAGATGTCTTACATGGCCATAATTCTCATGAAACAGTACACAGTTTTCTCTTTTCATTTGTCTTTTTCCTCTAGACTCTAGGTCGATGCAGTGTTTGTACAAGATGTGTTATGCACCACTATGAGGAGATGGAGACATGGAGGGCACAGAGGAGACACTGAAACTCCCGTCCTTTGGGGTTTGGGGGCAAGAGGAAAGAAAGGGTCAGATCCTAGGAGGCATAGCATCCAAGTTCAGGACAGCACCTTTAAGAGGATTGTGTTCTCCGTTCCCAGAGGAGGGTGCCATGGGTCCCACCTGTAAAGATACTCTCTTATAAGGACCACCGATCAATAAAGAAGCTATAGCCCATGAGCTGAGGCCGAAAATAGGAGCTCAGATACCTGGCAGGGATAGAAACTTCTGGAAAATAAAGACATGGGAGACCCCTCCAGGAAAACTGAGGAGACAGATGTAAGAAGACAAGGCGGTAAAAACCAACCATGTAGGCTGAACTCTGGCTACAATAAAGGGGGTAATAAGTTCAGAGCAAGTCACAGCTTTTTGGCCTAAGCGTTTATTAATAAATAATTAGTCTTAAGAGTCATTATTGCCGGGCGTGGTAGCACATGCCTTAATCCCAGCACTCGGGAGGCAGAGGCAGGTGGATTTCTGAGTTTGAGGCCAGCCTGATCTACAGAGTGAGTTCCAGGACAGCCAGGGCTATACAGAGAAACCCTGTCTCAGGGGGAAAAAAAATTATTATTGCTGGGAATTAAGTGAAAAACTAGATTTTATACATGGTGCCAATGTGGGGAATGTAATCCAAACCTTTTAATTTCATATTCAGTTATTAGGAGTCAATATTTAAGGGGATTAAATGTTCAGGGATAAAATGAATATTTACATCTCCCTGTTAGAGGCGATGAGTTAAGGGGAGGCCATAGGAAGCTGAGTGTTAGCAACCAGGGAGGAGCAGAGGCTACACTGACTCCCCAAAAGTGGAGCCTTAGGCCACTCATTTCTGAACTCCATTTCCATGGAGGGTGGGATATAGTCCTGCCTTTTGCCATAGGTGCTATGAGGTTTAAATTTGCTAAAAAGTTCCTTGTTTAAAAGTTGGTGTACGCCTTTAATCTAATGCTCAAGTGGCAGAGAAGCAGGTGAATCTCTGAGTATAAAACTATATTCATCTACGTCGTGTGTTTCAGGTCAACCAGGGCTACTCAGGGAGACTCAGATGACTTGCTACCTGAGTCTAGTCCCTGGGACCCAAGTAGCAGAAGGAAAGAGCTGACTCCTAAAGGTTCCTCTGGCATCTACACACATGATGTGGTGTATGCACAATGCATCGTTTAAAACACTGGTACACGGTACTAAACAAACTCTAAAACAAAGGCTGAACAAAGAAATGTCTAAACTTAATCATTCTGTGCTCTTCTGAAAAGAGAAAGTGGGTTAAAATAGGAAGAGAAAGCCAAGAGGCTGTTGTGGTGGGGCTCAAGGGAAGACAAGGGAGGTACGCATGTCTGTGGGTCTCTATAGTGAGTTCTGTACAGATCCTGTCTCAGAGAGAAGAGTGGGTGGGCTGGGGATGAACCAGGAAGGCCATTTCTGTACCTGTGACTGCAGGGGTCAGACTCTGTTCTGTGTAGCTCATGAGCCCAGACCTCACAGCAGGCTGTTTCCATGAGCAGAGTCCTGCCCGATAACCATGGGCCTGGGGATGGTTGGGATGAGGAGTGTCTCAGACCTAGAGTAGCAAATGAGACAATTGCTGGTTCCTCCTGTGATACAGAGGTGAGGATCAGGCTGACAGTGGAAGGCAGAGTGTGTGGGAAGACTGTGGGCCATAGTGAAGGAGAGAGGTCAGAGTCTGGATCCCCATGTGGTTGGTAATGTGCCGCAGAAAATACTTACGCCCATAGATCCTAGGCCTGCTGGTGCCTCGGCATCCTGCCCAGCAGGCCAGCGTGAGGGTGAACATGGCGCAGAGTGCCAGAGTAGGCATGTGCACTGATAGGACTGGAGACTGCACTGCCAGACCGCATCCCTGGGCTCCCGCCACACGACTCCAGACTACTCTAGCGACTCCAGACTACTCTAGCGTTTACTGTACAAGTGACATCAGGGGCCAAACTGTAACGGGCAGAGGAAAAAGTCAGAGCCCAGGGTGCCGTACCCATGTACCTACACCAACCAGGCAGGCAGGCACCTCGGGCGCTCACTGCTGTACCCATGCACCTACACCAACTAGCCAGGCAGGCAGGCACCTCGGGTGCTTGCTGCCAACCATTGTCCTGTGGGCCTCCTGTGTTATTGAGCAGCTTGTGTTTAGAAATGATGCTGCAAGCCGGGCGTGGTGGCGCACGCCTTTAATCCCAGCACTCGGGAGGCAGAGGCAGGCGGATTTCTGAGTTCGAGGCCAGCCTGGTCTACAGAGAGAGTTCCAGGACAGCCAGGGCTATACAGAGAAACCCTGTCTCGAAAAACCAAAAAAAAANAAAAAAAAAAAAAAAAAAAAAAAAAAAAAAAAAATGCTGCTGCAAGAGCCAGGTGGATGTTATAATTCCAGCACTAGGGAGTGGAGGCAGACCAGCATGGCCTATGTATTAAGTTCTTGTCTAATGAAAAGAGTAAATGGAATTGAAATCTGGTTTAGAATCATCAGCGAAAGCCATAATTAATAATCAGTTTAATGGAAATCTTGGGTTTTAGCCCTTGGTCCAAGTGGCTGTAAGATGTCTGCTGTGACTTTAACTCTCACCTCAATAGCTAACCAGCCTCTGCTACTGACATCTTCTGGTTTGCTTTTACAGAAAACCGCTGATTGCCTGTGTGGAGAAACAGCTGTTAGGAGAACATTTGACAGCAATTCTTCAGAAAGGTAGGTTTGCCCAATCATGGGTGATTCTACACTGAGTTCTAACCTTTAACTTGTAAAACTCTGGGAGCATTGTGTGTGTGTGTGTGTGTGTGTGTGTGTGTGTATGTGTGTGTGTAAACTTCATAAATGGTTAATTGTATAGGACAAACTACTGTGACACTTGTTTATTAATAAGTGTGTCAGCCCTCAAAGGAGTTCATAGTTAAATGATACGGCTGGGGTCAAAGGTGTGCACCACCACACTTGCCTTGTAACTTGGATTTTGTATTTTTTAACATTAAAGAACTGTGGCTGGCTGGGCAGTGGTGACGCACACCGTCAGTCCCAATACTTGGGAGGCAGAGGATGGATCTCTTGAGTTTGAGACCAGCCTGGTCTTCAGAGTGAGTTTCAGAACAGCCAGAGCTATTACACAGAGAAACATTATCTTGGAGAAAAACAAAACAAACTGTAGGCTGGTGATTTTCAGCCTTGCTTGGCTAAACCACCTTGGAAGGTTTTTCTTTTGTGGAGTAATTGTTCCTTGTGGAGTACCATCATATAGAATACTTATGTGCAACATGTCACCGTGTGTGCTGATTATAGTTCAGCCATCAGTATCTCTAGACCAGGGCCTCATGCCGTTTCCTCATTTGCCACCTTCAGTCTCCTCTGTTCTAGTTCCTCATAAACTGTACACTAGGTTACCATGAGCATGTGTAGAAGCCTAGGCTCTTCCCAGAGGGTGACTTAACTGGAGAGAGCTAGGACTTAGATCAGATTGGTAGATAGCTCTGGTGTCTTGAGAAGAACTGTAGGAAGGACTCAAATTTGTCTTTAGAGGGCATTACACCACTTTGCACATTAAAGCCATAAAGCATTCTCTTTCCATAGCCCACCTACTTCCTGTGCTCTCTACTACCTGGCTTTAGAGTAGATATGTTCAGCTCAGTCCATGGGTTTAGTGGCTTTTGTTGTGTTTTCACAACAATTGTACACCTCTAGAAATTATAATGAACACAGCCACTCTTTTCTAATACTCAGATACCAGCGTAACTTGTTAAAACTTAATTGTTCTTGTCACCATTCACCGTTTAAGGTCGTGTGGCTGTGGTGGGAACTGTGGCTGTGGTGGGAACTGTGGGACTCGAGGAGGAGCGAACACGAGACTCACAGACTTCCAAGTCAAGATTCCGTCACGGTGAGGACGGTCACCGACCCTCTAAGACGAAACGGTCCGTGACCACGACCAAAGACACTCTGTGCACCTTCGTCCTGGAGGAATGTCATCGGTTCATTTGGTCCTGTCCTCTTTCTTACACGGTCCGGAGACGGCGGTACCACTGCCCTCACAGACAGCAGTCCTGTGAGGCTACCATTCCACTTTGCATGCAAAAAGACCAAGGCCACATAGCCACACCATATGCCTAAGCACCATAGTTTGTGCCTCCAGTCTGCATGGATGGGTTTCCCAGTAAACCACACACAAGCCTACCCAAGTGCACATTTGCACTCAGTACTCTGTTCATTTACCTAAGAGCACATGCATTCAGAACTTGTGTTGGGTGATTTTACAAAGTCAGAATTAGAGGACAGGTGTGATAGGGCAGCTTTTAATCCCAACACCAGACAGAGACAGGTAGATCTCTGTGAATCTGAAGCCAGCCCAATTTGCATAGCAAGTTCTAGGACAGAGAAGACTACATAAAAAAAAAATTATCTTTAAAAAAAACAAAAACGAAAAATAGGGCCAGGTGGTGGTGGTGCACGCCTTTAATCCCAGCACTTGAGAGGCAAAGGCAGAGGCAGGTGGATTTCTGAGTTCAATGCCAGCCTGGTCTACAGAGTGAGTTCCAGGACAGCCAGGGCTATACAGAGAAACCCTGTCTCAAAAAACCAAAAGAAAAAAAAAGAGAGAGAGAGAGAGAGACAGTTGGCCAGCAAAGTAGCTGGGTTGATGAAGATGCTTGCTACCAAGCTTGGTAGAACCAAGTTCAGATCCCTGGACCTACTTGTGAAAGGAGAGAGCCATCTCCTACAGTTTGTCTTTTAACTTCCATGCATGCATTTATACAGATATAATTTTTAAAAATTTTTCTTAGCCGGGTGTGGTGGCGCACGCCTTTAATCCCAGCACTCGGGAAGCAGAGGCAGGTGGATTTCTGAGTTCGAGGCCAGCCTGGTCTACAAAGTGAGTTCCAGGACAGCCAGGGCTACACAGAGAAACCCTGTCTCGAAAAAAAAAAAATTTTTTTTCTTTAAGGAGTATATCCTTAGTGGAACATATCCTAAGAATAACAGGAAGGAAATAAAAATAATGTAAGGCTGGGACAGAGCACAGTGGTGCGGCTCTCCCTTAGCACGGGGCGTAGGGAACACAGTCAGAGGTGAGATGTGTACCTAGTTTGCTTGAGGCCTGGGACCAAGCAACAGAAGGGAGAAAGGTAAGAATTCCTAAAATTATTTTAGAAATAATATTAGCCAAGCATAGTGGTGCATCCCAGCACACAGGAGGCAGAATCAAACAGATCTTAGTGAAATGGAGGCCAGCCTGGTCTATGTAGTGAGTTTCAGGTTAGCCAAGAATACAATGTGAAAACTTGCCTTTAAAAAGATTAAAAAGGGGGCATTCATGAGCACTGACTGCTTTTCCAGAGGTCCTGAGTTCAATTCCCAGCAACCACATGGTGGCTCACAGCCATCTGTAATGGGATTCGATGCCCTCTTCTGGTATATCTGAAGACACCTATGGTGTACTCATATAAAATAAAATAAATAAATAAATAAAATTTTTTTTAAAAAAAAAGATTTTTTAAAAATGCATTTAATAGTTTTGTCCACTCAAAATCTGGTAACAATGCCCAGTGTGCTAGAATGAGTACCTGTAATGTACACAGCATGACTTGTAGGTAACTGTCTCCACTAAGGAAACTGAAGAGCTGTTTGGAGAATGAGTAATTGCAGATGTTGGACAGGAAGTACAGAAGGAAGCCTCAGCATCCTAGGGACAGTGTTTGTAGCGTCTCTGGGGTCACCCAAGTGGCCTTAGAGCCATCAGCAAGCTCTTGCTAAGAGGACAGGGCACAGACTGGCGAGATGGTCCTGAGTTCAAATTTCAGTAACCACACGGTGGCTCACAACCACCGATAAAGAGATCTGACACCCTCTTCTGGTGGGTCTAAAGACAACTACAGTGCACTTGTAATATTTATAATAATAATGTAATATTTATAACAAGAAATATTTGGGCTGGAGCAAGTGGTACCGACCAGAGCGATTGGAGAGGTTGACCAAAGCAAGCAGAGGTCCTAAAAATTCAATTCTCAACAACCACATGAAGGCTCACAACCATATGTACAGCTACAGTGTATTCACATACATAAAATAAATAAATTTTTTTTAAAAGAAGTCAGAGCATAACCCCACAGCAATACAGCACAATGGACTGAAATCCATTTTGTGTTCTTAACATCTGAGAGTTCAAAATGACATAGAAAAGAATTTTTAAAAATTAAAATGAGCCGGGCGTGGTGGCGCACGCCTTTAATCCCAGCACTTGGGAGGCAGAGGCAGGCGGATTTCTGAGTTCGAAGCCAGCCTGGTCTACAAAGTGAGTTCCAGGACAGCCAGGACTATACAGAGAAACCCTGTCTCTAAAAAACCAAAAAAAGAAAAAAATTTTTTAAATGAATAATTATAAGACTAAAAAGTTGGCTGAAGCGGTGGTGCACACACAGTGGTTACAGCCATTGTGAGCATGCACAGGGCCAGAGCTCACTGAGCTCACGCAGGGTAGACAACTCACCCCCACCTGTAACAGGCTCTAGAGCACTCAGGACTCTTGTCTGCCTTCTGAAGGCATTCAGTCTCATGTGAGCGCACATACACACATACTCTCTCACACTCACTCATTGTCACAGTGTATAATTTACTAAATTCTTGTTAGAAAATAGTAAACTGTGTTTGTAAAACTTTATTCTAAATGTTATTACGGGGCTCTGGAGGAGTCTTAGGAGCACATGCTGGCCATGCATGCATTAGGACCTAAATTAGGATTCCCAGAGTCCACATTAAGAAGCCACCTGTAACCACAGCACTGGGATGGCAGAGACAAGAGGGGTTCTACTGCCAGCCAGTCTGCTGAATCTCAGGAGACTCTGTCTGACATTTAAAAAGCAAGCCCAGCACAGCTGGAGGATGACTGAGGGAAACATCAGCTCAGTTTCTGGATCCCAGTGAACATCTATACAGTTATACACACACCTACAGATGTGTGTGCAAACACCCAAGCTCATGCATATACAGTTATACACACACCTACAGATGTGTGCGCAAACACACATGCTCGTACATACATAGTTATACACACACCTACAGGTGTGTGTGCAAACACACAAGCTCATGCATACACAGTTATAAACACACCTACAGATGTGTGCGCAAACACATGAGCTCATGCATACAGATATACACACACCTACAGCAAACACACGAGCTCATGCGTGCACAGTTATATTAGAAAAGTTCCAAAAAGTAAAAGGCCCTTAAAATTTTTAGGACATTATTTAGGACTTCTGGGAGATAAAATTTTACAAAAGTTAAAGCTTATTTGTATATTTGGCTCAGAAGTAATTTGGACATGCCAAGCATCTAGACCTCTAGCCTAGCACCTGTGTGTGCAGACACTGCCAAGTGGGGAGAAGCCTGGAATCTTAGGTGGCTTGACCGCCTAGGTCTACAAGCAGACTCTCCGACGCCCTCTTCTGGCCTCTGTAGGCACTGCACAAACATTTGCATGGACTTACATACAAGCAAAACGCTTAGGTAACAGGAAATAAAGTCATAAACCTTAAATAACCGATTAAAAATTCTAAAATGCCGTATTAGATACATTAAGTATCGGACACTTATTTGTCTTATAATTTATTATGTGAATCAAATTAATCAACTAAAAACCTAAAGTTGACTCAATTTCAGTTTAGATTTATGCATCTGAGTGTTTAGCCTGCATGTATGTATGTGCACCACATGTATGCAGTGCCCACAGTGGTCAGAAGAGTATCCTATCTCCTAGAACTAGAGTTAGAGATATTTGTGAGCCACCATGTGGGTGCTGGAAACCAAACCTAGGTCCACAAGAATAGCAAGTGCATTTAACTGCTGACCAGCCTCTGAGACAGGTTTTTAAGGAATGTTTTTCTGACTGATAGACAAAACCTCAGATAATTTACACCATGAATTTCTCCACTTGTCTAAATGTTTTTTGACTCATTACCTTTGTGAAATCAGGCCTTTAGTGAAATGAGAAGTAACCAGGGCATGGGGCTCACGTAGAGGAGCCACCGTGGCGGGTATTCCATCAAACAAACGTGTAGCAAGTATATGCTCCAAGTCTGCAAGCCACAGGACACCATCCTGATGTCACTTGTGAGGCTGCCTTCCTGCTGTGACTTGTCTTGTGCATCCCACTAGGGCTGGAGCACCTGCTGGATGAGAACAGGGTGCCTGACCTCACCCAGATGTACCAGCTCTTCAGCCGGGTGAAAGGAGGCCAGCATGCGCTGCTGCAGCACTGGAGCGAGTACATCAAGGTACACGCTGGCCTCCCCACCGCCGCCGCAGTTCTCACTCATGCTCACTCAGTCACAGTCACTGGCTCATCTGCTCCCTGTAAACTAGTACATACTTTGGTCTAGCGGTCCAATCTGCCTCCTGCTGTGTTCCTAAGTCCAATTTAAGATTTATTGCCTCAGTTCCTACCTGTGTGATCCAGGCATTGTGCCCCTCACTTGCCAGTATAGCAGCACCATTCAGCATCCTTGAGGACAGTTGCCTGGGACTGATCCAGGACCTCTGAATGCCAGGCACCACCTGCTTAAGGGGATACTAGAGATATCCATAATCATGTCTACATGCAGAGAATGGAAAAAACCAGGCGACACCATGCTGTGAGACAGCAAAAGACACACTTTGCTTCTTAAACCTGGTGCTGACTTGGTTGTTTCTTGTTTCTGTAGACCTTTGGGACAACCATTGTCATCAATCCTGAGAAAGACAAAGACATGGTCCAAGACCTGTTGGACTTTAAGGACAAAGTGGACCACGTGGTGGAGGTGTGCTTCCAGAGGAACGAGCGCTTCATCAACCTGATGAAGGAATCCTTCGAGACGTTCATCAACAAGAGACCAAACAAGCCTGCAGAGCTCATTGGTATCAAAACAACCCCAGCCACCTCTCCTGTTTTACATTTAGGCAAATGCACTGACACTACCCATGTGTGTTCCTGCTCAAGAGGGGCTCAGAGGGCTTGCAGGAGCCTGTGCCCCATAAAGTCTTACGGCCTAAACTCAGTTTGACAGCCGGCACCTTTACCCATTGAGCCACCATGCTGGCCTCTTAGGTGCTTCATAAATAGAAGAATGCCAGGTGTAGACACACGTCTTTACTTGAGCAATCTTTGGGTGGAGCGCAGGTGGATCTCTGTGAACTCCAGGCTAGCCTCATCTACATAGCAAGTTCCAGACCATACATGCTAGGACCTTGTCTCAAAAAAGAAAATGGCCGGGCGTGGTGGCGCACGCCTTTAATCCCAGCACTCGGGAGGCAGAGGCAGGTGGATTTCTGAGTTCGAGGCCAGCCTGGTCTACAAAGTGAGTTCCAGGACAGCCAGGGCTATACAGAGAAACCCTGTCTCAAAAAAAAAAAAAAAAAAGAAAAGAAAAAAAAAGAAAGCTGGACGTGGTGACAGACACCACTTTGGCTCTCACACTTAGGAGGCAGAGGCAGGTGAATATCTGTAAGTTTGAGTCCAGCCTGGTCTACAATAAAGGGTTTCAGGCCAGCCAGGGCATATAATGAAACCCTATCATAACAAAAACTCAAAAAAAAAAAAAAAAAAAAAAAAAAAAAAAAAAAAAAAAAAAAAAAAAAAAAAAAAAAAAAAAAAAAAAAAAAAAAAAAAAAAAAAAAAAAAAGAAGAAGGAGAAGAAGAAGAAGAAAAGAAAGAAAGAAGAAGAAGAAAAAAGAACCTCCAATATTCTTCCAGATCGAGTGCTTGAGGAGATTCCAAGCCTTGTTAGAATACATAGGAAGCTCACTTCTCAGACAGGATGAGAGGGTGGGTAAGCCAGGTTGTTGAAGGGCTCTAGAACTAACTGCCTTTAAAGGTCAGTGTCGCTCCTTGTCCTGAGCAGACCCCGAAGCAGGTGTATTCAGGGGGGGCCTCTGCTCCAGCTGCTGCTGTGTCTACCTCTCCTCATACTTGAAACGCACCCCCCCCCCGCAGTTAGGAAAAGTATCACTGCATTCCTAGAAGGGCAGAATGTGACATGTGACCCTAGTGCTGGGAAAGGACAGACAGACAGATCTCAGAAGCTCACTACAGCAGACCTACCCCAATCAGTGAGCTTCAGGTTCAGTGGCAGACCATGTCTCAGAAAATAAGGTAGAGAAGAGGTTGAGAAAATGCCCCAAGACCTACCCTGGCCTCTACAACCACACAAGTATAAAACACAACCATATACTTACGTGCACAGCATACGACATATATACATATATATAGATACATCACTTTTTTTAAAAAAGAAAGGAAGAAAACTAATAAAGAGCCAGAGAAAACCATTGGCAGTTTAACCAGACTGTGTGCTTCCATGGAGGCTAACAGCCCAGTGCAGCGCGGGCCTCGGGGTGTCGTGGCCTCTGCTCTCGGTGCTCTTGCTCTCTTGTCCGTGACATACACCACTTCGAGGGTGACTCTGTCTCCTCAGAAGCGAGATGCCCCGAGTGTTCACCTCACCCTTGATACCTGAGACCTCAAGGAGAGTTCCTGAGAAAGTCAACTACAGTTCTTACAGCAGATTTTAAAAGGGTCCATTCTGGTGCCTATGGTGATGTGTCCTAAAACCCATGTATGAAGTCTAGGGTTAGAAAAGAAACAAAGCCTGCTTTTTTACACACTCAGGTGGGGGGATGAGGGGGGCAACTGGAGAGATGCCTCAGTTTACCTCACTGCTACTCTGGATTCCCAAAGACCTGGATTCTGGCCTCTAAAGGGACCAAACACATACATGGTACATAGACACATGCATGGTGACACGGAACACCCCACACGTAAGAGAGATGGCTGGAGAGATGGGTTAGGAGCACCTGTCGCTCTTCCAGAGTTCAGCTTCCAACCAGCAGCTGTTTGTAACAAAGCTTCAGAGGGTCCAGTGACCGCCCTTCCCTGGCTCCTGCTGGTACTGGCAGAGAAATTAACCCATACACATGAATAAAATTCATCTTTAAATATAAAAAATAAAAACAACCTGAGACCATTTAAAAAAAAAAGAATTATTTTACTCTGTGAATTCGTTAAAGTTCTGGAAAGATGCGTTCTCATTACCTTGAGACAACTTGTCTTTAAAAGGCAGTTTGCTTCCTGGAGCACGAACAGGAGCTGCTGGGAGGGGGTTCTTGTGTGTTTTTCTTTGTTGCTGTGATGGGGTCGGCACCCAAGGCCTGTGTGTCCAGTTGTCTCCTCTGCTCTGATTCCACAGCCCTTTTCTAACTGGAACTCTTGCTCTTCCAGCCAAGCACGTGGACTCAAAGTTACGAGCAGGCAACAAAGAAGCAACAGACGAGGAGCTGGAGAGGATCCTGGACAAGATCATGATTCTCTTCCGTTTCATCCATGGTGAGGAAGGAGGTGCTGTGCGGCCAGACGAGCGTGCAGACCTGCATTCGGAGGGAAAAATAGTCCCCGAACCCGGAAGTAGTACGGAGGAGATTTTTGTCCACGGAGTGTAGCAGGTAAACCAGGAATCTCTCTCAGGTCTTGGTTTTCCTGTTTGCACAGGTAAAGATGTCTTTGAAGCGTTTTATAAGAAAGACTTAGCAAAAAGGCTGCTGGTGGGGAAGAGCGCGTCGGTGGACGCGGAGAAGTCCATGCTGTCGAAGCTCAAGCACGGTGAGCTCAGGGCGGGCCGTCCGTGGGCTGGCGGTCCGGTGGGCGGGCGTGCGGGCCGGTGGGCTGGCAGGCTGGCACTGAGCCGGCTCCATCTCACCCTTCCTTCACATACTCAGAGTGCGGAGCTGCGTTCACCAGCAAGCTGGAGGGCATGTTCAAGGACATGGAGCTCTCTAAAGACATCATGGTTCACTTCAAGCAGGTGAGCTCAGTGGGTCTGAGAGTCGTTACAGTAACACCGGACCATACTGGAGCATGGGACACTGTGTTGTAAAAATTATAGGATCTCCAGGCCAGGCATGAGGGGGCACGTTTAATCCCAGTGCTTGGGAGGCAGAGATAGACAGATGGATCTCTAGTTTAAAGCCAGCCTGTTTTCTACATAGCAAGTTCCAGGGCAGCCAGAGATACATAGAGAGATCTGTCTCAAAAAATAAATATAGGGCTGGTGAGATGGCTCAGCGGGTAAGAGCACCCGACTGCTCTTCCGAAGGTGATAAGTTCAAATCCCAGCATCCACATGGTGGCTCACAACCATCCGTAACAAGATCTGGCGCCCTCTTCTGGAGTGTCTGAAGACAGCTACAGTGTACTTACATATAATAAATAAAATAAATCTTTAAAAAATAAAAATAAAAAATAAATAAATATGTATGTGTGTGTATATGTGTGTGTGTATGTGTGTGTGTGTGTACACAGTTACACACATGTACCATTTATTCTTGAGAGCACTGCGGATCTGTTTACTTACTTGTCTTGGCTCTCTCTGTTTGTAGCATATGCAGAACCAGAGTGCACCAGGCCCCATTGACCTCACGGTGAACATACTCACCATGGGCTACTGGCCCACATACACACCCATGGAAGTGCACCTCCCTCCAGAGGTAAGTGCTCCGCTGCTGAACAAGCCCACTTAGGCCAGATCTCTTACCTTAGTGGTGGGAGAGAAAGGTTTCCAAGGCACCCCCTCCATGTTCTGTAGCCTGGGAAGTGGTGTTTGAAAACAGCCCTCCATCAGCAGCACCTGTGTAAGTGGCAGTTCGCCTGGCTGCCCCTTGCTTCCCAGCATAAGCTGGTGATGAGTCTCAGACATGGTGTGTTTAGGGTCTTATGTATTGGCTGTGATTTAAAGTATTGTGGAGAACCTGAAGTGGAACATGGAGCCATGGACTCAGTGAGACTAAAATCCAAATGCCTAAACCATCAGTGGTAGCAAGAGAGGGAGGAGCAGGATAGGCCTCCTGGTCAGCGACTCTGTCCTCATCACAGAGGGTCAGGCCATTGCAGAGGAGAGGCTCAGGAACTGCAGGGCCAGAGCAACAAGAGTAAGTCTGGGCCCTGCGGGTCTTTCTGGTGGGACCTGATCACCACTCCCTGCTGAAACTCTTCAGTTCTAAGGCTGGTTGCTCAGTTTCCTTGTTTGGTCCTCACTGGTCTCTGTAGCCTTCTGTTTGTCTCCATCTCTGTCCTAACCTTCCTCACAACACTGAGACCAGCCTGCAGCTCAGCAAGCAGCTTGCATGTATGCTTTTCCCTTGGCTGGACATGGTGCCCTGTGCTTCCATCTTGTACTCACTGAACATGACTACACTGGTTCCTCCCACTCCCTGAGTGCTGCCTGCACCACAGTTTGCCAGAGGCCTCAGGTTTATTTTGTTTGAGGTAGGTTTGTGCCATGTTGCCTCTGCCCTGGTAGTTATGCTTGGTCCTGTCCTGAGATCCTCTCTCCTACCCAGTGAGCCTCTCGGGACACTGCTGTTCTCATTTATTCTATAATGTCCACACGTATCCAAAGGGTGTGGGGGAAGTCGGTGTTTGGCCCTGGCTATAGAGATGGCATCTCCTTCCTGCTTCGTGAACTCTGTGATGCCCTTGCACTCAGTGCCTCAGTACAGGCCACCCAGGATTATCCCCCAGTCCCTCAGGTCAGGAACTGCTCACTGATACAAGCTCTGCCAGCTGGCTGCAGTATATCTCCATGGCTGCATGGTTAATCTGAGGACCAGCATAGGTTAGAAGGCATGCCTCGGCATGTGTCTGTGAGACGAGTGTATCAGGAGATCCTGCCCTCCCTGAGTCAGTTGATGGATTCAGATGGTGATGACTGGAAGATGGTTGTGGAACTTCAGGAGTCTGTGGAGTTGGTGGTGGCCCGTGTACCCTGATGGTTGTGGGACTGCGGGAGTCCATGGAGTTGGAGGTGGCCCATGTACCCTGGCCCTGCTCCCTTTGCGTCACTTCTTCCGTTTCCTGGCTACTGGGAGGGGAGCAACACAGCCTTACTCTGCCACACCCTCCCTCCAGAGCCCTTCCACCTTGCCATGGGCCTAAAAGTGGTGATAGCACCCAACTCTGGACTGAGACCAACCCAAAGTGCACACTTCCTTTACAGTTGTTCTCAGGTATTGTCACAGCAGTGACCACTGACCCACTGCTGTGGCACCCACTGCCCAAGGCACACAGGCAAGGCCTCATCTCAGCCTCTGGGTCTGTGTTCCACAGAGCTGTTGAGGGCTGTGCTTATCTGTCGCCTGCGATGATCCCTGTCTGAATCTGCCTTACTGTGATGAATGGGGTTGGTTGTTCAGTTCCATCTGTTTAGAAGCTAACATTCTCAGGGCTAGTGAGATGGCTCAGTGGGTAAGAGCACCCGACTGCTCTTCCGAAGGTGATAAGTTCAAATCCCAGCATCCACATGGTGGCTCACAACCATCCGTAACGAGATCTGGCGCCCTCTTCTGGAGTGTCTGAAGACAGCTACAGTGTACTTACGTATAATAAATAAAATAAATCTTAAAAAAAAAAAAAGGAAGCTAACATCCTGCTCTAGGGAAGAACTCTCTTCTCCACTTGGTATATCTGACTGTAGGTCTGTCACTTAACTCGTGGGTTCTTAGTGACTTATTTGATGCCCACACCCTCCAGATCTCTAGGAAAAGGGCTCCCTAGGCCTTTTCCATATCCTCATTGTCTGTGAGGACATTTTTGTTTTGTTGCAGAAGGATTTAGAGCCTTACCTAATACTGTATTTTTTTTCAACTATGACAAAATACACCTTCACATAGAATTTTCCATCTTAGAGATAGAAGCCCTGTCCCCTCAGGTGGCCTACCTAACCCTGTCTCCTCCCCATGGACAGCAGCCACTGTGTGTTTTCTGTGTGACTTGCCCCTGATGTCCGGGTTCCTCGTGCTGCCGTGTTTGTTGCTGCCTTGTTCCTCTTTAACTCTGTGGACAGACACTTGGCTCAGCCATTCACTGAATGGTAGCCTTCGGGGTCTTTCTGCCTTGGACTGTCACGATGTGTCTATGAAGATGGGTATGAACACCATGGTCACTTCTGGACAGGTAGCTGAAACAGATCTTCCCGGCCTTAGTTGCTGAGCAGTGAGGATCAGCTCATCGGCTCTCATGCTCCTTTCTTAGCATCCTGCAGTAGGTGAGAGGCAGTGCCCACCTGGTGTAGTCAGTATTTTCTGGGGAATGATGCTAAGCGTCTTTTTAAAAGTATTCATTTATTTAATATATATTACTGCTCTGTCTTCAGACACACCACAAGAGGGAATCAGATACCACTAAAGATAGTTGTAAACTACCATGTATGTGCTGGGAATTGAACTCAGGACCTCTGGAAAAGCAGTCAGTGCTCTTAACCGCTGAGCCATCTCTCCAGCCCTAGCCCTATTAGGCATCTTTTCGTTTGTGTGTTGGCCAAGCTGTCTTGTCAAAGCCCTCTTCTGAGTTGTCTTTGATTGTTTTAAGCATCTTCACATGTTCCAGACTCTTGACTCTTACCAGAGTATGTATGTGATCTGCAGATACTTTCTCTGTGAGTTCTCTTTGACTTTCTTGAAGGCATCCATCTTAATTTATTTTCTGTTGCTGCAACAAAAGTCCTGAGACTGATAATTTAGTTCTCAAGTCTGGGAAGACCAAGGTCTAAAGGCTACCTGTGATACGGGGGTCAAGTAGAGTAAGGGTTCAAGAAAGATTGCCAGCCAAGATGCTGGTGACTGCTAACCTATGCTCACTCCCTTGGTGCCCTTTGAAGTAAGTCATTGGCAGTAGGTACTCTGCATGCATCTGTGCATGTCTGGGCTAGCCTTCTGTCCCTGGCAATAGGTGCTCTGCATGCACCTGTGCATGTCCGGGATAGCCTTCTGTCCCTGGCAGTAGGTGCTCTGCATGCACCTGTGCATGTCCGGGATAGCCTTCTGTCCCTGGCAGTAGGTGCTCTGCATGCACCTGTGCATATCCGGGATAGCCTTCTGTCACTGGCAGTAGGTGAAAGAAGCCACTTAGAGCAGTTAGGGTTCCTTTGTTCTCAATCTCAGAGATTGTAGCCCAAGCTACTCAAGGAAACCCTGTGCTGAAGAAGAAACAAACAAACAAAGCTCTCTGTCACTGTCAGGGTGTACTGAGTGTCTCCCGTGTGTCTGTTGCTTGGCAGATGGTCAGACTTCAGGAAGTATTCAAGACATTCTACCTGGGCAAGCACAGTGGGCGGAAGCTGCAATGGCAGACGACGCTGGGACACGCCGTGCTGAAGGCGGACTTTAAGGAGGTCAGGTCTTGGTCCAGGGCTCCTGTTTCTTCTTTCCGGCAGGATGTTAGGAGAATGCTCAGATTGTCATTGAACTTCCATAGCAATGAAAGGCAAGATTTTTTTCAGGATGATTCAACAGTAGCTTTTCTTGGTCAATTAACAAGTAAAGAGTTAATATTCTACTTAACAAAAATCAATAGTAAATTAATCAATAGCAAATTGTTTGCCAGGGTTGGGGAATGAATCAATGGATAAAGTGTTCTTTCTGCACCGCCATGCAGGCCTGAGTTCAGATCCTCCTCAGCACGCAGGTGTGAAAGCCAGGTGTGGCTGTCAGCAGGATTCCTCGCTGGTAAAGTCACCTGACACCAAGTCTGGTAGCCAGAGTTTGATTCCCCAGAACCCACATGGTTGTCCTCTGACCCCCATAAATGCACATGACAGGCACACCTGCACATACAAATGAACAAATAAATACTATTACTTAAAACTTTGGTAATAGTCAGGCATGGCTGTGCTCACATCTAACCTGAGCAGCCTGGGGGGTCACAGGGCTTTCGTCAGCCTCACTGAAAAACAGCGAGAAGAAGACAGCAGCAGAGCAGGATACTGAGCACCTCCTCTGGTCTCCGTGCATGCACAGCAGCACAGTTACACACCATACGTGCAGTCGCTAAGAGAGCAGCAGGTGTGAAAGGCCACTACGAAAGCGAGCCTGAAGCCCCCTTCGGGTGTGTGTGCCTGTGTGCACTCGCATGTCCCCTAGGAGTCCAGAAACAGGCCAAATACCCTGAAACTCACTGCAGACAGTTATGAACCACCTGATTCGCGTGTTGGTCCCTACAAGAGCAGCAGGCTCCTCTGCTCCAGCTGCCCATCCCCCTTCTCTCTTCCTTTCTTTCTGTTAGCTATTTTATCTTCCTTCTGGTGTAAAGTACCAAGCCAAGGAATAAGTTTTGTAGTGTGCCAAGAAATCATAGAAGAATCTTTTTTCCCCCCTTTGGGGGGGGGGGGTGTTCGAGACAGGGTTTCTCTGTGTAGCCCTGGATGTCCTGGAACTCACTATGTAGACCAGGCTGACCTCGAACTCAGAATATCTTCCTTCTGGTGTAAAGTACCAAGCCAAGGAATAAGTTTTGTAGTGTGCCAAGAAATCATAGAAGAATCTTTTTTTCCCCCTTTGGGGGGGGGGGTGTGTTCGAGACAGGGTTTCTCTGTGTAGCCCTGGATGTCCTGGAACTCACTATGTAGACCAGGCTGACCTCGAACTCAGAAATCCGCCTGCCACTGACTCCCGAGTGCTGGGATTAAAGGCGTGCACTACCATGCCCGGCTAAGAAGAATCTTTTTTCTCTTTTTTTTTTTTTTTTTTTTTTTTTTTTTTGGTTTTTCGAGACAGGCTTTCTCTGTGTAGCTCTTGCTGTCCTGGAACTCACTTTGTAGACCAGGCTGGCCTCGAACTCAGAAATCCGCCTTTTTAAGACTTCCACATACTCTCTTCTAAAGTCACTTCAATTAGAGGCAGGCAGGAGTCCTTCCTAAGACATTGTCACAGATTACCAGATCAGAAAGCTCACCACAGGGCCGTTGCAGCGATTCCATGAAGAGCATACACAAGTGCACAAGGAGGTGAAAGAGGCATGTCACCAAGTCACCAAGCAGTGGGTGGGGAAAGGCCCATGTTCACATCTCAGTCTAATGTGAGCATAAATCATGTATGTCAAGGAGCACCCCCCAGAGTTCCCACCCATACATTGTATCACTCTATAGGTACCACAGAAACATCTTCTGCAAGGCATTAGCAAAGTTGAGTAGTGCCACTTGTGTGTGTCTGGCTGTAGTTAGGAGCTGACCTCTGCAGACAGCAGATAGACAGCCCCTGAAATACAGAGAACAGGGCTGGGGTCCAACAAGAGGCGCCTGATACTGCTGCTTTCCCAAATCCCCTTCCTACCCTTTGTCTTCTCCATACAGAACTGCTAGATCTTGTATTACTGACTGTGCACTGGGACATTCTAGATAAGAAAAAAGGACCATGGAACATCCGTGGCAGAGTCTGCCCTCACAGAGCAGCCGAGCAGAGGTCACACAGAGCCCACTGTGCACTTGCTCTTTGTTTGAACAAAGTACTGGGAGCACTGCAGGCCTTCCTTTCCCATACTCTCACCCAAACTCCCTGTGCTCCTCCTAAGCCTCTGGGGTTTTCATTGCCACCCAGAGCCTCAGAAAGCCATGTGTGATCGTGCGAGTTTGTGAGCCCAGCACTCCAGATAGGCAGAAGGCTAGAAAGTTCAAGGCCACCCCGGGATTTTACTGCAAGCCATTGTCTTAAAGACAGTAACAGCAACAAACAACTAGGCCTGCTGTCTGGGAAGTGATGTCAGCATGCAAGAAGCAGTGGGTCCTCAGCAGCCTGGACCGTCCCCAGCCTCAGCCTCCTGCTGCTGCCTGCTGCCTTACAGGCCTGTGTGGCTATGTGCAGCTCCAAGACAGGAATTTACATGTAACACCCAATAATCATTTCTTTCTTTTATATCAATAGCATAATTTCTTCCCACTTGGTGGCTATTAGTTCTGAATCCCCTAAAAAATAATGCATGCAAAACCATCCTGTTTGACTTGTAAAGTGTCTGAGCTCAGCTTCTGTGATGGCTTCATTCTCTTAAAGGGGAAGAAGGAGTTCCAGGTATCCCTCTTCCAGACTCTGGTGCTGCTCATGTTCAACGAGGGGGATGGATTTAGCTTTGAAGAAATAAAAATGGCTACTGGCATAGGTAGGAAGACCCCACATTTTGTTTGTTTGTTTGTTTGTTTGTTTGTTTGGAAGCTATGTCACCTTGTCTATCATGGAACTCAGAGATCTACCTTCTTTTGCCTCCATCTTGCTAGGATTAAGGTGTGTACCCCACACTGTCACTTAGTACTGCTGTGTTGACTTAACAGACGGAGCATAGGCTGGAAGTATGCTCGGCATCAGAGTGCTTGCCTTGCATGCACAGGACCCTCGTCCCATCCACAGCACTAGGGAAAGAGTTTAAGAGAAGCTGTAGGCTACGGCACATCCATGGCTTCTCTCCTGGCTGAGCCTCGTGCGTGCTCTGTAACGACGTTTGTCTCCTTTGCCTCCCTCAGAGGACAGTGAGTTGCGAAGAACACTACAGTCTCTCGCCTGTGGCAAAGCACGGGTCCTAATTAAAAATCCCAAAGGAAAGGAGGTAGAAGATGGAGATAAATTCATCTTCAATGCAGACTTCAAACACAAGTTGTTCAGAATAAAGATCAATCAAATCCAGATGAAGGAGACCGTAAGTGCTAGCCTCTTGTTTTATTCATGTGGTCTTGTGAAGAGTCCTTAGCTTTTCTAGCAATGTCATGACCATTACAGGTCAGAGCATATGTTTGAATCTGGTACAAGTGTAGAGTTTGGAGTAGTGTCCTTTTATGTATCTTTAATTGATTTTATGTGGTCAGTTGAAGTAAAAGTCAAGAAGCCTGTTGGAACTCATACCTTCCTATATCAAATGCCAGAACAGATGCAGCACATAGGATTTCTAAAAGTAGTGCCTGCCCTCTGCTGTGCCTTGGCAGGAGGAGGAGGTCTACTACAGACCCTGCAGACCTCAGAGGCAGCAGCTGCAGTGGAAGCAGGCTCTCAGTGCCCCACAGCTGGACAAGCTGACCTGAAGCTGGCACACACCTGGGTTCTAGTGCCTTCCTAGAAATGTTTCCTCTAGTGTGTGTGTGTGTGTGTGTGTGTGTGTGTGTGTGACAATTGTAGATGGAAGAACAAATTTACAGAACAAGTAATTACCTGAGTGATGGATGTAGCAGGCTACCCCTCCCACAGACAGACCGTGATGGTGTTGCTTGTCCTGAGGCTTTCAGTTTGACTGAACAGAAAATGTCCTCAGAATACTCACTAGTGTGGCCTGAGGAGGCAGAGAGAGCTCTCCACAGTCAGAAACAATGTGTGCTCTTTCAGAGGACTTGATTTTGGTTCCCAGTATGGACATGTTGGCTTACAACCATCCTGTGCTGCTAGGAAGCTCTTGATATAAGCATTCATATAAGAAAAATACAACTTTTAAAATCACTCTTCCAAATTAGTTTTAGAGTTGTATACCTTGAAAAGTTAAGAGCTTTCATGGAACAAAGCATTAAAACGTAACAAAGCAAAAAAAAAAAGAAAAAGTAACAAAGCAGAACAAAGCCTGCCTTAGTCTGCATCAAACCAAGTTTGTCAATACAAAGCAATCCTTAAACATCTGTACCCTCCTTCTGTTCTCCTTTCTCATTGTTCAGGTTGAAGAACAGGTTAGCACCACAGAGAGAGTATTCCAGGATAGACAGTACCAGATCGACGCTGCTATAGTCAGAATAATGAAAATGAGGAAGACACTTGGTCATAATCTCCTAGTTTCTGAATTATACAATCAGCTGAAATTTCCAGTGAAGGTGAGTACCGTGGGCACAGCTGGGTGTCAGGGTGAATGCCATGGGCACAGCTGGGAGTTAGGTGCTGTGTTCATCCCCAACATGTTAGAATGAATCTCAGTGTCCCGGCATTTGACTTATTTGACAGGGCCAGTATGATCAGAGGCCAGCACACATGAGGGCAAGGGCCCTGTGCAGATCTTCCTAAAGACTCACGGCTTCTCCAAGCATGCTGTATTTTCCAGGAGGGAGCAGAGGCCACAGCCACAAGATGTCAGAACACATGTTCTTCCCTCACCATAGTTCTGAAGGCCACTACCCAGGCCCTCGTGGCAGTGGTGTTGGTAGGTGCTAGATTCAGAATTCACAAACTGTAGTATTTCCTGCTTTAGAGATGTAAGTAAGCCTCAGGCTTGTCCCTCTTTCTTTTAATTCTAGAACTAAGCGCTGAGGTTCTGTAGCATGTGAAATACAGGATGAGCTAGAGGAGCATTGGAAAAATACATTATAAAATGCAATCTAAAATGCATTATCAGCTCAGAAGGAATTGAACTCTCAGGACCTGCACCCTTCAGCAACTGGAAGTCCCCTGGTTGCATGACACCTGAGTCAGACTTCTTTTTTCAGGAGTCACACAGAGACAAAACAGATTAGTTAGTACCTCAAGCATAGGTGAGGCCAGTACCTGGCCCCTGCCCTGCCCTGCCCTCCATGATGATGGCTGCATAGCCCATGCTGTACTGCATTGTTTCCTACCCCAAGTCAGGGCATCTGTTTGTCAGTTTGCAAAAGTTGTAACCTGGTAATTAAGTATAGAGTGTCGTGTGCAGATGGGCAAAGCTCTAGCTCCCATGCTTTTGAGCTAATTGTATTGTCAGCCATATCTTGTAACAGGCATGGGCGGCCCCTCAAGAGAAGGGTTTGCTGTTTGGGAAAGAATGCTCCCTCAGCAGAAGGCCCCTGCTCCCAAGTACTGAGCGCTCTGCTTCCTCCTGCAGCAGAATTGGAGACAGAGACATTCTAAGGCTGTGGACTTGGCCTTGGTTTTAGTCATCCATACAGAGACTGAGTTCTTTGACTGGGTATAGCGGTATACACCTTTAATTCCGGAACTCAGGGGAAGAGGCAGGCAGACCTCTATGAGTTTGAGTCCAGCCTGGTCTACATAGGGAGTTCTAAGACAGCTAGGGTTACAAGGATAGATCCTGTCTCACAAAAGAAAACAACAAAGGCAGGGCTGGTGTGTGTGGCTGGTCACCTGCTTTAGGGCCAGCTGTGTGTGGCTGGTCACCTGCTTTAGGGCCAGCTGTGTGTAGTAACTTAGAAAAACACTCAGAATTCGTGGTTATACTATGTGATGTACCATATCTGGTAAGTATGGAATGACTAGGGTTGAGCACATAGAAAAAGTGCTTCACAAGAGTGAAGATGGCTAGAGATAGTGTATACTGTAAGCTTTACCTCGGGGAGGCTGATACGGGAGGACGGCTGCAAGTTTGAATCCAGCCTGGGCTACTTAGTGAGTTCATGGACAATAGAGCAAAGCCCCGTGTCAGACCCTGAGGGTAACACAGGTAAGGCACTGATAGCAAAGCCTGATAGCCCGAGTTGAGGCCCAGAGGAAGGAGGGAACCAAGTCCCACAGTTGTCCTATGCCATGTGCCCACACTCTTACACACAAAAGGAAAAGTATGAATATATATTTTAAATAATATCAGCAAAGTAAGAATGCCCCACCAAGCCGGGCATGGTGGCTCAAGCCTTTAATCCTAGCACTCAGGAGGCAGAGGCAGGTGGATTTCTGAATTCAAGGCCAGCCTGGTCTACAAAGTGAGTTCCAGAACAGCCAGGGCTACACAGAGAAACCCTGTCTCGAAAAACCAAAGGAAAAAAAAAAAAAAAGAATGCCCCCACCAAAACATGATGAGATTTTCCTTCCAAATATGTGAAAGCATGCAACATAGAGTCAACCCTGTGCAAACATTTGTTCAGAATATGATGCTAACATGATCATTTTGTAATTATCAGTAGTGTGTGTGTGTGTGTGTGTGTGTGTGTACACGTCTGTTGTAGCATTGCATATTTTTGTTACATGTTCCATACAGGATGTTGGGTCTGTGTTTCTAGGTTCAGTGCCCTATCCTAAAATGTCTGATTTCTCTTTTCTAGCCTGGAGATTTGAAAAAAAGGATTGAGTCACTTATAGACAGAGACTATATGGAACGAGACAAAGACAGTCCAAATCAGTACCACTACGTGGCGTGATGCACCAGCTGACTGTCGTCTCCCAGTGAGACACACACACGAAGCACCTGAGAGTGAAGCTGCTGTGCTGTCTCCAGGTCGCTGCAGCTGCCCGACTGTGGACGCTATGATTCAGGGCAGAAGATGTGGTTCTTGGCTCGTCCTTCCCAGGGCGCAAGGGCTTTGAGATGGCACACATCTTCCCTCCCTGCTTCTTCCCCTACTTTATTGTTTCTGTTACTCTCTGACTTCACATTGAGAAGTTCCTTCACAAGCTCTTGTTCCTCTGGCAGAAAGCCACGGGCTTGGTTTGTTGTGTGTGTGATTGTGGGACACAGTGGAATTACCCTAGCTGCTGTGTTCTTCCCCTGATGAAGACTCAGAGAGAGAGCCCTGGGCTGGGCACTGGGAAGAAACTGTCCAGCCTGCCACTTGGATCTCTGCACCCTGAGCATTGGCCTCTCTTCTGTGTATTTTCAGAAAGTTGGAAACTTTGGCTTCTGTAAATCAGGTTTCTAAGTGAGGTCCCTGATGTGCCAAGAGGACATCATGTCTGTCATGAGACACAGCTTACCCAGAGGGCTGCTTGTCGTTTGTTGAGGGGCTTGGGCGTTTCATGTTTGTTTCCATGCTGGTTGAGTGTGGAGGTCCTGGTTTTGGCTTTGGGGTGACTGCTGTTTGACTGTTGAAGTTGCAGTTTGTGTGATTACCATAATAAAATCGGGCCTGGTTTTATAGTCTTGCACAGAGACCGTCTTGGAGCTCTGCCCTGGCACTATATGGAGCTTCGTTATGTTTGTCAAAAGGCAAAGGACTTGTTGGTTTCTGGAGACAAACTGTGTACAGGTGGGTTGAGCAGTGAAAACGAGGCTCCATAGTGGTGTTGGCATGGTGATGATGACAGACACTTTTGCAACATTTAAAAGTACTTTATATTTTACAAAGTAGCATGTTTCATTTTGATTAAAAGCTACCAAAGGAATTTTGATCATGTATAAGTGTTTAAAGCAATATTTTCTGGAATATACCAAGTTTATATAACTCGATTTTATGCTAAATTATTAAAGGATTCTCCCTTTTTAAAACATGCATGTTTAAGATATGACATCTTTTTGGGCCCCCATATTAAAACCCTTTCTCTTTAAGTATCATTTCTATATTTGTACATTTTCATTTATGAGTTCTATGATGTGGTCTCTGAAAGACCAAATAGATTTCTATTTCTACTTCTTATTTTTAAGTTCATTGTGTCTACAAATTGTTAATATTGTAATTTAATGTAGACTTACTTTGAATAAAACTAGTTTAATTGGCCTTTAAATTACTTTAATAAAACGTTGGCTATGCAGACAACACTTTCCTCCTGACCGCTCAGCAGCTTTAACAGCTAGCAAATCAGACAAAAGAAAGGAGATTGGTCACCCTCACACGACTGCCCCTTCTCTTTCCTCTACTACAAGCACAAGTTAAGCGAGACATCAGCCAATCGTAAGGAGCTCCCCTCATTTCTACCCATTCTCTCACTTACCAACATTGTTCAGAGTCTTCTCAGAGTGAAAGTTAATGTGGAACAACACAGAGAAAATAATGGCATACAAAAGCAGCTAGACACAGAAGCTTTAAGGTTGGAATTGAGGAAACTTTTGCCTAGAAAACCTAAGAGAGACAAATGAAAGTTGTGACACAAAATTAGCAGAAGTCTGGTGGTCGTCCCACAATGTAGACTGTGACAAAAGGCTGTATTTCAGCAGCAGCATAAGAAAAGATGAAATACCTAGCGATGAGCAATTGTTATGAGGACTCCCCTGAATGTGTGAATCATGTAGACAGGCCACTTAGTAAAATTGTCTTAAGTAGTTAGATTTAAAAAAAAAAAAAAAAAGGAGGGGGAGTGCTGAAGATGTAAGTCAGTGGTAGAGCTATTACCCAGCAAGCTCTTAGCAAGTCCCTCAAAAAAGAAGATACGAATTGTCTCTCACTTCAAAATACAGATACAGTGCCAGCAAGATGACTCAGTGGGTCAGGGCTCTTGGAACCAACTCTGATAACCTGAATTCAGTCCCAGAAATTCACATGAATAGAAGATAACCACTCCAGCAGGCTGTCCTCTGACCTCCACAAGCACAAAATAAATGTAAGATTTCTTTAAGAACCCAAGCAGCTGGGCACATCTGTAAGGGGTTTTTATGTTTGAGGTAGGAAGACTCATCTTAAATCTAGATCATTTGAAGTGGGAGGACCCACCCTAAATCTGGCGCCACCTTCTAGCAACAGCCTCTATAAAGGAAAAGGAAACTTCTTTTTGCCTGCTTGCCCTCATTCTCACTGTAACTTTATAGATCCTGCTGCTGAGGCATCCCTTCACTGGTATTAGAGCCTACTGGAGGATTCCTACAGAGTGGAATAGTGCAGACTAGCTGAGCCATCCAGCCCCATGGACTGAACACTTCTCGATTCCTGAACTTTCCTTCTTTTTGTTTTTGTTGTTTTTTTGTTTTGTTTTGTTTTGTTTTGTTTTTTGTTTTTCTTTTCTTTTGGGTTTTTTTTTTTTTTTTGGTTTTTTTCAAGACAGGGTTTCTCTGTGTAGCCCTGGCTGTTGGAACTCACTTTGTAAACCAGGCCGGTCTTGAACTCAGAAACCAGCCTGCCTCTGCCTCCCGAGTGCTGGGATTAAAGGCGTGCGCCACCACACCTGGCTAGATTCCTGAACTTTCTGTCAAGGAAACACCTACTATTGGACGAGCTTGACTCCAGAGTCTGTAAACCACTCTATCTGTTCTAGTATTGTAGTGCCTAGAGAAAACCCTGGCTAATACAGGCTGCATGTATGTCTGTGCACCAAGTGTTTGCCTAGGGCCTGTGAAAGTCAGAAATGGGAGTTGGATCTCCTGGGACTGGAATAACAGATGGTCATAAGCTATCATGTGGGTGTTGAGGATGTCTTCTGGAAGAGCCACCAGTTTTCTTAACTACTGAGCAATCTCTCTACCCAGATTTATTTTTATCTTATGTGTATGTCTTTCCCTGCGTATATTGCATCTACATCCTGTGCATTCAGTGCCCACAGTGGCCAGAGGAGGGCGTCAGATCCTTTGGAATCGGAGTTAAAGGTGTAGTCACTGGGAACCAAACCTGGGTCCTCTACTGAGCCCTCAGTCACTGGGGTCACCTCTCCAGTCTCTTTAAATCTCAATGTTTCTACTGATGTAGTTAGATAAGATTCACTTTTGTAGAGTACGATTAATGTTGAATGGCATTTTGTTTTGTTTTGTTTCGTTCTATGTGAGAGTGAAGGGGAAAGGATCTTGAGTAGCCCAGGCTAGCTTCAAACTCACCTTGAAGCTGAGGAGGAGGTCCTGATGTGAAGTTTTAGAAATGTGCCGCTACATCCCTGGTCTTTTGGTTCTGTTTGATTTTATGGTGCTGGGATAGAACCCAGGGTTATGTGCTTTACCATGGAGCCCATCCTAGGCCAGCAGCTTTTCATTTGTATGTCCTTCATACATATGTCTTATGTGTTTACCATGCAAGTGAAGAGAATTTAGGGGAGAGGGGAGGAATAATATGTAAATTATTCATACACATAAATTTAAAAAGAAATGAAACAATTTTGTTTGAAGGATTAAAATCTCTGTCCACTAGGAAAACAGAGCAGCAGCACACTAGGCGAATGAGTTCTGCACTCAAAGGGGAGGTGAGTGGAATGGTCATCCTGACTGAGGCTCATACAGAGCTGATGCCAGTGGTGGGGGATGGGAGGGAGGTCCAGGTCGTCATGGAGAGGGGTCAGGTTGAGGTGGGAAGGAAGGCACTGGTCACGCTCATGACTGTGGACTCGTACTGCTGTGAGAAGTCGGGCATGAGTGAAGAGTAGGCAAGGACCCAGTGCTAGAGAATGTGGCTACTGGCAGCCACACTCTCCAGGGAGACAAGATCCAAGAGGAGATCAGAGAGCTGAGAGAACGGAACGCACTGCTCGGAGAGAAAGGAGCCCTATGGCCCTGGCTTCTGTGGGACAGGCCAGGAAAGCTCAATAGTGACAGGAGAGTGATGTATAAGGAACAGCTGACATCATAAGAGGGAACACAGGTTAGTGGGGAGAGCTGGGCTGAGGAGAGGCTGCTACTGGAGGGCAAGTACAGAGGCCTGGTGTGCTCCACTCAATGTGTGTGACTGCTCTGGCAGCCTTCTCTTTGCCATCCCCTGTCCTTAGGTTTACCAGTTGATCTTGATGAAAGTCACCTAATGGTGCCGCGTCCACGGTTCTGGGTTCCTTTTGGCAGTCAGATGGTTCTTTCCTTGCAGGACAGCACTTTGGTTTCTGGGAGACAGGAGAAGGCCATGGTATGTATGGAGTTTAGAAGTCTTGGAGACAGGAGAAGGCCATGGTATGTATGGAGTTTAGAAGTCTTGGAGACAGGAGAAGGCCATGGTATGTATGGAGTTTAGAAGTCTTGGAGACAGGAGAAGGCCATGGTATGTATGGAGTTTAGAAGGCCACTCAGGAGAATCATTTTCTCCTTTCTCCATGTGGGACCCAAAAGGTAAATCAGCTTTGCCACTCCTTAGCCTTCTTCTGTTCAGAGTAGACCTTAGGTTCTGGCTTTGGGTGGGCATCCCCTGGCCTGTGTACCACTTCAGGTAGTGGTCTTCAAGCACTGCCTACTTCTTTTGGAAAAAAGAGGGTGTGTGTGGAGGTGTCAGGATCTTGCTGGTCAGAAGCTCAGCAGGTACACTGATTCCCTCTTGCTCCCCAGCGCTGTAACAAGCAGCCATGTGATGTCCCACTGGCTTTTCCTTTTTTGTGGTTCTGTGGATCAGACTCAAATTCTTGTTCTTGCAGGGCAGGCCCTTGACTGACTGGACAATCTTTATTTATTTATTTATTTATTATATGTAAGTACACTGTAGCTGTTGTGAGTCACCATGTGGTTGCTGGGATTTGAACTCAAGACCTTCAGAAGAGCAGTCAGTGCTCTTAACCTCTGAGCCATCTCTCCAGCCCTAGCTGGACAATCTTATCACCGCCTTACATACCTTTAAATAATAAAGTGTGATATATAACAATCAGCCACTCCTGCTCCAGAGCCTGAACTTTCCCTAGTACTTCTGCCCAAGCACTAACCAAAGGGGGCCTTACTTCTGGCTCTTCCTTGAACACTCAAAGGTCATCTTAGAGCTAACTCTCTCCACCTGTCTAACTTAGGTACCATCCTTCCCTGCTTGTAGTCCTGTGCCACCTGTGCTGGTGTGACCAGGACCCTGGGCTCAGGAAGGTGCCCTTTTCTACGTTAGGACTCAGAAAGGCAGGCAGGCCCCAGGTGCTCCGGAGATGTATGCTCTGGTGGTGCTTCATGAGAGACTTACCTGAGAAGGAAGGGACATGATCGATTTAAAGGGATAATTATTCCTTCCATCCATCGCTGTAACATGCCCTCTGGTGAATCAGCATTTTTGTGGGAAAGGGAAGTTAGGTTCCTGACCTGCTGATCTCCAGGCCCTCCTGAATTACTGCTGAAGGGAGGCCATGATAATGTCTCATGTTTTGAGTAGCTGAGGATTCCACTCAAAACCAATCCCTAAAATCACTTAGGGAATGGATGAAATTAGGGACTGGACATAACTCATTTCCACCAGGAAAAACCAGAGATCTAGTTCCAAAGTTGTTCAGAGGGGTCAGCATCAGGACTGGAGTCAGCCACCCTCTTATGCACCTTGGTGGGAGGAGGGGAAATCTTGGCCTCTGGCCAAGAGAGAGCTGAAGCCATCCCAACTTCTGGCCAAGGACTAGGATGGAGAGAGCTGAAGCCATCCCAACTTCTGGCCAAGGACTAGGATGGAGAGAGCTGAAGCCATCCCAACTTCTGGCCAAGGACTAGGATAAGACTCTTTCCTTTCAGGATCCCCATCCCTAAAATCTACCTGACCAGTTAATATTTCATGTTGCAATCTGGGGCTCTACTTTCAAAAGTCATTCTTAATGCAGATTGTTACCCAAATGTTTACGTGTGGTGTCCAGTGCAGCAAACGGCTGTAGAGAAAGAATACAGAATGTATGGAAGAGCAGAAGCCCACAAAGCAGGAAATTGTAGGAAGGAGTGGGAGGCGTGGTGAGCTGGGAAGAGCCAGGACACTAACTCGGGTCCAACAAGTGGCAGCCCATGTCTGAGGCCAAGACCAGGACTGTCTGCAGGATGGTGAAGCAGCACCGGGAAGACAACCTAATCCAAAGACAGGAAGGACAGCAGGCAGTCCTTTTTTTTTTTTTTCCTAGAGAAAAGTGGGGTGAAAGAATGCTAGCTGTGGTGTCTGGGTGTGTTGTGTGCCTCCGGCAGCAGCTAAGTTCAGCAAAGCCAGGTGTACAGGAAGAGATGCTCAGGGGACTCTCAGGTGTTGACCAGTACTGTAATGAAGGCTACCTGCTGAGTTCCCTGAGGCAGCACTGGGCTGTGGAGACGGCTCAGGAGCCAGGGAAGACAAGTGTCCACAATGGCCAAGTGCTGGGACTGTGAAGTCAAGAGACACTGGGAAGTTCTGGCTTAGCTGAGCAAATTGTCCCTGGGCAAATTGCTTAAGTTCTCAGAGCTTTTGATTTTCTTATCTTCCAGGAGGAGATAATAATCTTAAAAGCTATTTCCAGCACATACCACAGACCAATTGAGTAAGTCACCATAGAAATATGAATCCTTCATTTAAAAACACTGTTGAGGTTAATTATCAACCTGGAACTCTACCCACTGAAAATCCATTCCTAAATGAAGCAAGCTTGGAGAACCCAGAGGGCTGAGGAGCAAGGGGGCAAGTGCTCACACAGAGAAAGTTAATACTCATTGTGTTCTTTAAGAACAAGGAGTTGGGGGCTGGGGAGTGAGCCCTGGGGGTGTAGTGCTTCTTGTGAAAGCCTGAGGACCCGAGGTTGGATTCCAACACATCAAAGTCATGAGGAAACTCCAGCACTGAAGAGGTCAGAGGCGGGAGGCAGGCAGATCCCTGGACTCTGGCACAGCTGAAAGCGGTAAGTTCCAGAATCAGTAAGACATTCTGTCTTGGAAAGTGAGGTTAAGAGGCAGATACCAGATATCAACCTCTTATACACACATGAGCAAGCACACTTGTGCACATGTGTGTGGGGAATATTCTCCTTCTTGTCCACAACATCCATAAAATAGAGCAAAGGACAATCTGTTTGAACTTCACAGTTTTGATGCCCTAAGTAGGAAACATTGTGTGCCACTCTACGACATCAGAAGTTACTCAGTCAGCTTTGGGTGTACACACTGGGTGGTTTGGGCACAGATACAGGCATCCACTTTTATGTAAGGAAACTTACACCCTTTGCTTGATCTGTATCTAGTTTCCCTAATGAGACTTTAGTGTGCCCCTAAAGTTGTAACTAATATCCGTACTCCCAGGCATAAGGCCAGAAGAGGACTTCAGGTGCCCTGGTCCATTGCTCTATACCTGAATCCCTGAGAAAGTATCTGTCACTGAGCCTAGACCTACGCTGGTAACCAGCAAGCTTCCCACCACTACTAGGACACTCTCCCTAGCTCTGTCCCCTTGGGTAAGAAGTGCTTGTGTCACTACACCAGTTTTTATGTGTGAGTTTCAAGGTTTGGAGTTGGTCGTCTTGCTTGCATAAGCACCCTTACCCACTGAACCATCCTCCAAGCCCAGTTTTGTTTGCTGGGTCCTGAGGTTCAAGGAACCCAGAGTCTCATGCATTCCAGGCGAACCCTGAGCCATATCCTGCCCCTATCTGGTGGATTTATTAAGTTAAAAGAAGATTTTTAGGAGGCATTTTCCCCATCCCACCTGAAGTGCTGAACCAGGAAGATTCTGTTCTTTGGATGGAGAGTCACGGGTCCCTGCAGGGTTGGTTTCCTTTTTCTTTTTCTTTTCTTTTCTCTTCTTTTCTTTTCTTTTCTTTTTTTTTTTTTTTTTTTTTTTTTTTTTTTTTTTTTTTTTTTTTTTTTTTTTTTTTTTTTTTTTTTTTTTTTTNGAACTCAGAAATCCACCTGCCTCTGCCTCCCAAGTGCTGGGATTAAAGGCGTGCGCCACCATGCTCAACTGAAGCCAATCGTCTTAACTGCTAAGCCATCTTTCCCGTGTAAAATTCTGTCCTCATAACCTTAGAAAACAAACTAATGAGGTATAACTACAAAGGAGGTCAGTAAAACCTGACCATTGTCAGAGACTTAGTAGCAGCATCTGTCTCTTGGAGCAGCCAGCAGGTGAGCAGCCTCATGGAGAGAGACTTAGAAACACATTGGGACACATGAGAAGGGTCTGGAGACAGGGCTCAGCACCTAAGAAGGAATACTGCTTTAGCAGAGGACTTGGGTTCTCTTCCTAGCACTACATTGTATGGCTCAAAATAGCCTTTAACTCCAGCTCCAGGGGTGGGGGTGGGGGGATCTGATACCTCTGGCCCTGTGGGCACCTGCATACAAGTGGTGCACAGACATACATGCAGGCAAGACACCCATACATATAAAATATTAAACCTTCACAGAGAAAAGCAATATAAATCCACTGTCGTGCTTTAACCTTCCTTATTCTATGAGAACACGTTTGCTAAGCCTCTCACTTCTAGGCCCTGTTATTCTGTCAGTGAAGTTGCATTGGGTGAGGACTTGTACACACTAGACTGTCCACATGTGCTATAAACAGAAAAATGATAGGATGGTGGGCCTCAGAGCAACTTACAGGATCTCCAAGAAGGATACAGAAGAAATCAGGCCAAGCACCAAATGTGGAACAACCGGGAATAAAATGAGACACAGACTCCAGCAGTGAGGACCAGGCAGGGCCAGCTCCTCCTCCCATGCTCACTGGTGCTTGAGACTTGTGCTCAAGCACTAACCCTGCATGCATGGGGCCATGTTCTACCTCAAATGTACTCTGGCCGATACCTACATCTTAGCTGCAGGAGTACTGGAGATGTTTCAGAGGTTCTGTCCGTCACCAATACTGGCAAAATAAAAAGGCACTTAGGGTCAGAAAGCGCAACTCGGTAGGAGGCTTTTGTTTCTGTTTAAAAAATTAATTGGCAGGGTTGTTTTTTATATCAGAATGTTTAGGAAAAACGAACATCTTAGAAGTCCTCAGGCCGGGCGTGGTGGCGCACGCCTTTAATCCCAGCACTTGGGAGGCAAGAGGCAGGCGGATTTCTGAGTTCGAGGCTAGCCTGGTCTACAAAGTGAGTTAGTTCCAAGACACCCAGGGCTATACAGAGAAACCCTGTCTTGAAAAACCAAAAAAAAAAAAAAAAGTCCTCAGATTGTGCTTGAAGTAAGTTCTCTACTTCAGAGAGCAATCCAAAGCCAGAAACCGTTGTTATTTATTGGAAAACATTGCTACAGGGCTGCTGACAGACTGTGTAACAAGGAAGCCATCCCAGCATGCTCTTTGCTTCCTGTAATGGATCAAAATGCATGCTGCTCTAGGGCCACTCCTACTTACCTACCACCGTGCTCCCCACAAGGATGACAATGGACTCTCTGGCCCCAGGTAAATCCTCTCTAAGCTGCCTTGATCATAGAGTTTTATCACAGCAATAGAGAAGCAAGCTAAGTCTTGGGATGGCAAACTTGTGCCCCCCATACCTCATTCTAATTTTCTACCTTGCTCCTCCACTCCCTGTTTTTGACAGTCTGTAACCCTGGCTGGCTGTTACAGACTGGACACAGCGGTTCACCTGCCTCTGCCTCCCACGTCCTGGATTAAAGGGATACACACACACCCCATATCTCCATCTTAAAAAGGACCTCCTCCTTTAGGTTAGAAACTGATCTTTGACCCATTTCTCCCAGTTTCTTTTTAAATTTCACTTTATTTTGTGTATGAGAGGTTTGCTTGAATGTAGGGTAGGCCTGTGCATCGTGAGCAGGTGTGATGGGCCCTCAGAAGTCAGGAGAGGGCATCAGGTTTCCCAGAACTGTTTAGTTGTGAACCATGTGAGTGATGGGACTGGAACCAAGGCCCCACACAAGTGAACCATCTCTCCAACCACTCTTCTGGTCACAGAATTACTCCACTACATAAACAGCCTTTAAGTTTTGTTCCTGGGTCTACAATTCTGAGGAGGAAGAACTCAGCTTGAATGAAAAAAATCTGTTAACAGGAGGAATCCTCAGGCTAAAACTCGGGGACTTCAAGGTAGATCTGGTGGTCTCTGGCCTTTAGTACCAGCACTCTGAAGGCAGAGGCAGGCTAAACTCTTGAATTTGAAGCCAACCTGTCTACATAATGAGTTTCAGAATTGCCAGGGTTATATAGATAGACCCTGCCTCCAAAACAAAATAATAAATAAAAGCTCAGCTTATTCATGTCATGGTGGCACACACCCATAATCTCTGAGCTCCCGACAGAATGATCGCCAAGAGTGTAGGGCCAGTCTGGTCTATACAACAAGTTCCAGGTCAACCTGGGCTTTAGGATGACATCATGTCCCAAAACAACAAACAAACCCTTGAGTTTTGAGTGTGACATTCACAAAAGAGGAAAATACTTTAGTATTGAACTCTTCATGGAAATAATGCTCTCAGGTAAGATGACCATCAATGTGCCCTTAAACAACCTGTTCTGTGTCTCCCATCATGCAGAATGGACTTCAAACGACATGCTAGCAAGAACTGACCCTCGTGTTTATTTGTTGGTTTATTTATTTATTTATTGGTTTGTAGTTCTGAAGCAGGCTCTCACTATGTGAGAGCTCAAGAACTATGTGCTCAAGAAGGCAGATCTCTGAGTTCTAGGCCAGCTAGAGATATATACTGAAATCCTATCTCTTAAAAAAAGTATCTTTTCCACATTTCTCAATATCTACATGTCCTAAAGGACTGTCCTCTGCCTGGATCACCGAATGGGACACACTCGGGGCTGGTCCTAGACACTAGTCTGGGCCGAGAGGTAGCCTGTGAGCCTGAAAGTGGAGACCAGCCTGGGGCTAGGGCACAGGTCTAGATGGGAATACCCACCTGGAAATGGATATGCACACTGTCCTGGGATGTAAACACTAGTATTGACCTAGACATGGATGTCAACCAAGTCATAACTGGGCTGCAGGCCTTCAGGGGCTTGGACCTGAACTGTGGCATGCAGCTGGCCTACGGGGCTCGGTCCAGCCTTCACGGCTTCCTGTTTCCATCCTCACTTTCTCCGGCAGCGTTTCTCCTTTCCTTACTCAAAGCCACAACCTACTTTCCATTTCGGGACACTTGGGAGAAAGGCCCGGGGGCGGGGGGGGGGGGGAAATCACGTGGGTGCTGGACCACGTGATGCAGACCGACACGTGACCGCATCACGTGCGGAGTGAAGCCTCCCGGAGAAGTGAGGACTAAGCGGGCGGCCCACGGGCTCTCGCGAGACCCTCGGCTCACGTGACCGGCGGGCGCGGCACTGCTCACGTGACAGGCGCTGCCGGCCGCAGGGTCCTCTCGGTGCCGGCGCCGCAGCTGCGGGGTCTCTCGAGTCGGTGGACGCGCCCTCCTGCCGGCCTCGCCGCCCGCGCAACCGCCGTCCTCCGGCCTCGGCTGCGTCGCGCCATGGCGGCCCCCGGCGCCCGGCGGCCGCTGCTGCTGCTGCTGCTGGGTGAGCCCCGGAGGGAGGGAGAGAGGGAAGGAGGGCCGGGCGGGGTCGGCGTCTCGGGACGGCCGGGAACGGAGCGGCCGGCCGGGCTGGGACGGGGCGCCCGGGGCCGCGGGCGTCGAGTGGGCCTCGAGCCGGCGGGTCCGCCCGCCCCGCAGTGGCGCTCGCCGCCTCGGAGCCCGTGTGGGCCTAAGGACGCAGGTGCGGGTTGGGAGCCCGGGCTGAGCCGCTCTGGAAGGTTCCTGCCAGGCGGTGCTGCTGGCTCTGAGCTACCTTGTGAGAGGACTGGGTGCTGCCTCGGACCCTGCCTGGGGTGCTGGGTGCTCTTCCTCGCCGCTGTATCTCGGCGATGCGGAGGGTTTCGCTGCGGTGCCAGCATCTGCAGGACCGGAGAGAGGTGGCTGGCCAGATCCCCTGGGCACACAGGCTCATACCCCAAAATTCTGTGACTTTATGGAATTCGTTTTCCTTTTTATTTTATTTTTATTTTGCTACTTGTGTGAACTCTTTGGTCCGTGAGAGGTGCGCTTACCTGGCGGTCTTAAACCAGAAGCCTTGCTAAGGGGACCTGTGACCCTTCACGATTCAGTAGTTGTAGCTAATATACGAGTTGCCAAAAACAAGTTCTGTCGTGTCAGAATAGCTTGGTAACTAGCTGGAGTTCAATCTCCAGCACAGCCAAAAACTACTTAAACCCTTAGAATGTTTTATACTATTAAAAAAGGGGAGAGGGGTATCTCACCAACACGCTGGCCTGAAACTCAGAGGTTCAGGTTATCGCAGCCTCTGCTTCCTAAATGCTGATTGGGATAAAAGCCAAAGGACAGCCAGGTTAGGCCTGTTCATGTTTTTCAAACTAACCTGTGGCTTGCATAGTGGTTTATACCTTTAATTCAGCACTAGAGTCAGGAGGATCTCTTTAACAAGCCATTCTGGTCTATATAATGAGTTCTAAGACCGCCAGGACCAGAGACTCTTGCAAAAATGAAATAAATAAATAAATAAATAAATAAATGAATAAACAAAACTAATCAGTGGTGGCTCACACTTGTTAGACCGTGGAGGCCAAGGCAGGGCAATTTTAAGGTTGGGTCAGCGTGAGTTTGTAATCTAAGCACCTTAGCAGGCTTATGTGGGAGAATTTCTGTGAATCGGAGCCCAACCTGGGCTACAGAGTGAGACACTGTTTCAAAGCAAAATCAAAGTGGAGAGGGAAAAATCTGTGACCCTGATTGAGTGCCCTGTGCCATAAATTGTCCCAGCATTCACAAAGGGTCTTTAACAACTTAGACCGAGATCTTAGTTGTGTGACTTCAAAAATAATTTTATCGTTTAAAAAAACTCTGACCGGACGTGGTGGCGCACGCCTTTAATCCCAGCACTTGGGAGGCAGAGGCGGGTGGATTTCTGAGTTCGGCCAGCCTGGTCTACAGAGTGAGTTCCAGGACAGCCAGGGCTACACAGAGAAACCCCGTCTCAAAACAAACAAACAAATAAAAAAAACTCTGTAACGATGGGGTTGTTAATTGTTCCTACATTAATTGCTATCACCTCCAAGCTGCCTAAGTGCTTAATAGAAAACAGACTAGTGTGAACTGAAACTAGTATGTATGATTGCTTAATGGGACTGTTCGGTTGTTAGGGCTAACCCTATGACCTTCCCCTTTCTGGATGAGCCTTGTCAGTCTAGAAGTATGAGAAGTCTAATTTAAGTTATCCTGGATTGTAGGACCTTGAATTCTTCACTAGATTGGTGGTCCAGCAGTTCAGTAGTCTTGTAATTTTGAGTTCATATTCTGTTAGACCCAACTTAGATAATGTTATCTTGACCTGGCCCTTTTTTTTTTAAGGTTTATTTATTTATTTTAATGTATATGGGTACACTGTAGCTGTCTTTAGACAGACCTCTGGACATTGTATCCCATTACAGATGGTTGTGAGTCACCATATAGTTGCTGGTGATTGAATTCAGAAATTCTGGAAGAGCAGTCAGTGCTCTTAACTCCTGAGCCTGGCCTTTAACTGTGGACACACAGACTGTGGCACCTGTCATAGAGTGGCCTGTCTCCTTTGCTCTCTTAAGAGCCTCAGTCCTGACATATGGGATTGCATGGTGCTTTCATGAAGTGCCAGGTTTACAGCAGTAGTCCTGAACTGGATCTTTCTAGAAGAAACACTTATCACTTTCCTCACACAACACTCTGCATAGCTTGCCCTAGCCTTAAGGAAGCTAGCCAGCAGGAAGAGAGTCGTGCCTCTAGAGGTGCTAGTTCAGTGTGTGGAGTAGAACTTTGGCCATTTGTTTAAATGTTCAAAGGTGTCCCTAGATAAGAAGAAACTGGATTTAAATCAAGCAAAAGAATTAAGGGTGTGATTGGCTGGAGACAGGGTCTCACTATGTAAGTAACGCAGGCTGGCTTACCCATACACCTTAACCGAGTGCTGGAGAAGCAGCATGGTCAGTAGGTTGCACACTGAAGCCAGCAAACTGGGCCTCTCCACCTCAGCAGGAGGGAAGAATAGTGACCACCTTTTCAGGTTGTCATAGTAATTTAATTGAAAAGTGCTTTGAGCAGTACTTGTCACAAAGTAAAAGTGTCGCAAGTACTTGTTAAGCAGCACTTCCTAGGCAAAGAAGAGAGCCCCAAAACAAAAGTGGTAAAGTGGCAAGGCTGGTGGAATGGTGAACTTGTGGGGTGTTCAGCCAGCCAGCCTCTCTGGCTCTGCACTTTTGCCGTTGTCAGTTGTATAATCTCAAGGTGCTTAGGTGGCCACCGCTGGCTCCAAGGTCATGGAGCTTGGCCAACGGCTTCTGGCCTGAGCGTGTATGTGGCCCACTGTCTTACTCGTTGCAGGGACGGGGATTTCCACAAGTGTAGTGTTTTGAAAGAATTAGACAGCATTGCCCTTTGACCCTGGAGAAATGAGAAATGAGAGGTCATCATTAGCAGGCAGGTGGGGGCTCCTGGCAGCTGCTCTTTCTCAGTCCCATGTGTGCTGTAGGCACCTAAACTGATTGGGGGACAAAGAGCTATTTGAGTTAAAATACTTAAATATTGCATGCCTTTTAAACAGTTTCTTTAAGATAATGTTTTGTGTGTGTGATACTTTGCCTGCATGTATGTGCCAGTGCTTATAGAGGTCAGAAGAGGGCGTTGGATCCCCTGGAACTGGAGGTACATATGGTTTGGATGGTTGTGAGCCGTCATTATGGATGCTGAGAGCCAAACCTAGGGCTTCCGCAACAAGTGTTGTAAAGCACTAAGCCATCTCCTCATCCCCTTTTATTTTTTCAAAAAAATCCTCAGTTTTGTCATTTTATGCATATAAGAGTTTTGCCTGCATATGTGTCTGTACACTGTGTGTATACAGTGCCCACTGAGGCCAGCAGAGAGCATCAAACCTTGTGGAACTGGATCCTTGTGAGCTGCATATGTAGATTTTTGTGAGCTGCCATGTTGTTGGTAGGTGCAGAACCTGGGCCCTGGGAAAGAGCAGCCAGTGCTCTTTACGGCTGAGCTCTCTACCCCAGCCCTTCCTTCCATCTTATTTTTTTTTTAAGTAGTAGAACTAAAGACAGGTTATTAAGAAAGAGAAAGACGGGAGGCTGGTGAGATGGCTCAGCGGGTAAGAGCACCCGACTGCTCTTCCGAAGGTGATAAGTTCAAATCCCAGCAACCACATGGTGGCTCACAACCATCCGTAACGAGATCTGGCTCCCTCTTCTGGAGTGTCTGAGGACAGCTACAGTGTACTTACATATAATAAAATAAAATAAATCTTTAAAAAAAAAAAAGAAAGAGAAAGACACCACAGAATGGGAGCAACTAGTGAGCTGAGAAGGCATGTTCTTAAAAGCCATAAAGTTTATTTCAAATTTTAGTAATACTTTGTTTTCCTCTGAATGTGCATGTTTTCTAGATGTTTACTAGGGGGAAAGTGGGTTTGACAAAAACACTCATGAAAAGATAGTCTAGTCAGAGCTGGACTGTGTGCTCCCAGGGGGCATCTGCTGTGGTGGCCAGTTAGGCCTCAGGTCTTTCTGCTTGGGACGTCCCTGTACAAGGAAGCCTTAGACCTGCAACAGGGACCTTTTCTTCTGCCTTAAAGATGTTTTGTGTATGTATAAGGGGTGTTCACAGGGGCCAGAAGAGGGTGTTGTACCCTCTGGAGCTGGAGTTACAGGTGGGTGAGAGCTACCTAATCTGGCTGCTGGGACTCAAACTTGGGTCTTGTGGAAGAATAGCAAATACTCTTGACCACAGAGCCATCTCTGACCCCTATTTTCAGTTATTTTCTCTGAAACAGGGACTTGGTATGTAACTATGAGCTGGCCTAGAACTTGATAGGTAAATCAGGTTGGCCAAATGCTTATATAGTCTTTCTGTCTTGGCTTATCTAGTTTTGGGATTACGTGTGTATACCACCACACTTGACTGTTATGCTTGATAGNTTTATGCCAGCTTGACACAGACAAGAGTTAACTGAGATAAGGAAGCCTCAATTGAGAAACTACCTCCACAAGATGAAGCCTGTAGGGCAATTTTTAAATTAATGATTGATGGGCAAGGTGCTAATTGTGGGTGGTGCCATCCCTGGGCTAGTAGTCCTGGATTCTCTAAAAAGCAGGGGATTGAGCCAGTAAGCAGCACCCTTCCCTGCCTCTGCCACAGCTCTTGCCACTAGGTTTCTGTCCTGACTTGTTAAGTGATGAGCAGTGATGTGGAAGTGTGAGCTGAATAAACCCCAAGCTGCGTTTGATCATGGCATTTCATCACAGCAATAGGAACTCAGTAGAATAGCCATGCTCTGTTTGTAAAACGCATGTGTATGTGCTTGGAAGAGTTTAATGTGTATTAGTTGCCCTTGCAGGTCAGAAGAAAGCATTAGATCCTCTAGAAGTGGAGTTAAAGAAGGTTGTGGTTAAAATGTTTGCTTTGCTGGTAGCACAAGAGAAAGGATATATGATTTCTAGTTAGGCTCTTGAGTGTGAATAATAAAGAAGGTTGTGGGCTGCAGGGTCAGTGCTGGAACTAAACCTATGTACTCTACAAGAACTGACACATTGCTTCAGCCCCCACTCTGTTTCTAGAAGTCTGCATCCACTATTGAGGATAAACTACTGTGGGAAACTTTATAGTTACATATTATTTTATTTGTGTATGTATGTGTTGGACACACTGGCCAGGGCTTATGTGAGGAGGCCAAAGCATCTCAATTCTCTCCTTCCAACATCTGAGTCCCAGGGGTAGAACTCAGTCATCAGGCCTGGTGGCGATTTTGCTTTTGCTGGGCTATCTCGCCAGCCCTTCTCCAGTTTATACTGATCATCCACTGGGAATGCTATAATGGAACCTGCGCAGTTAGGAAGCCCTGGACTCTCTGAAGTGAGCTGCAGTCTGTTTCCTTCTTCTGCGGCAGCTTTTGGTTTTTCCGAGACAGGGCTGTCCCGGAACTCACTTTGTAGACCAGGCTGGACTCGAACTCAGCAATCCACCTGCCTCTGCCTCCCAAGTGCTGGGATTAAAGGCATGCACCACCATGCCCGGCTCTGCAGCAGTTTTTTTGTTTTTGGGGGGGGGGGGGAGTTTCGAGACAGGGTTTCTCTGTATAGCCCTGGCTGTCCTGGAACTCACTTTGTAGACCAGGCTGGCCTCGATGCGGCAGTTTTTGGAACATGAGTTTGAATGTTTGCTTTGCTGGTAGCACAAGAGAAAGGATATATGATTTCTAGGCTCTTGGGTGTGAATAATAGTTACTCTAAATTTATTTTTCATAGCTGTAAGAATGAAATAAATTGGGTTTGTTGAAGTCTGCTTGTTTTGGAAGTATTTTCTGAAATTTTTTTGTTTATTTTTAAAATAAAGTAGAACATCATAGTCTGGAACTTCTGGTGATCCTCCTGCCTCATACTCCTATGTAGACACCTCAGACTCATGTCTCAATATCCTTGGAAGACTACATACAAGCTTGTAGCAGCAGAGTGAACAGTGTGGTTGTTGCTGTGTAGTTGTTGGCTTTGGAATGAGCAAAAGTACCTGGCTTGTTCATCTGTAAACTGTAAGGAAACTTGATAGTTGTCAAAGAACTGTGCCGCCCCTGCTGCCTTTTTTTCTGGAGACATGGTCTCACTGTGTGGTCGTAGCTGGCCAAAAACTCACTATGTGTAAACAAGGCTGGCCTCAAATTCCCAGAGACCTGCCTTCCTCCTGAGTGTTGGGAATAAAGGTGTATATTGCCATGCCCAGCTGAAAGTACTGTTGTTCTAATGACTAAGATAGTGGGCTTGTTTATTACTCTGTAAGTCTTCTCTGTACTGTGGGTTGGTAGGCTGCTGATCTCTTGCCTCAGCTTCCCCTGTGTTAGGATTACAGCTGTGAGCTTTATTAGGTGTATTTAACAAGCCAAGAAAGAAATGTCCTGAAAGGATCATTCACTAGAAAATCTTTAGTTTCCATATGTCTTTGAACCTCCACAAGTAGGGCAGCTCTCAACATGTATGAGTTGAGAATGTGCCCAACATTGCTCAACCATGTGCTGGTGGAATCTAAGCACTGTGAGCTCATGACTCTGTCACAGTCCTGGTCTGAGAAGTAAAAACGAACCAGACTCGCTGCAGACTGTCTTTGGGTTTCTGAGTAGGTTGATGCTTGCCTTGAGGTATACCTCTCAGGCCCCATCACATCTTACAGAGAAACTGTTTAAGGGACATGTGCCTAGGCTAAGTACTCTGGTGGTGAGATTGTCAGGAACAACTTTGAAGGTGGCAGTTTCCTATGGGATTAAGAGTTAGAGCACCAGCTGGGTGTGATGGCGCACGCCTTTAATTCCAGCACTCAGGAGGCAGAGGCAGGCGGATTTCTGAGTTCGAGGCCAGCCTGGTCTACAGAGTGAGTTCCAGGACAGCCAGAGCTACACAGAGAAACCCTGTCTCGAAAAACCAAAAAAAAAAAAAAAAAAAAGAGTTAGAGCACCCTCAGGTTTGGGGAATCAGGAGTAGGACACAGCCTGTAAAAGAAGATAGAGAAAACAAATAGCAGTTTTGTGATTGTCTCTTTCTTCTGGAAGCAGCAGGCCTTGCACATGGCGCCTCAGCACTCTTTGAGGTGAAAGACAACAATGGCACGGCGTGTATAATGGCCAGCTTCTCTGCCTCCTTTCTGACCACCTACGAGACTACGAATGGTTCTCAGGTAGGAGACACCAGCATTGTGGGATTCTGAAAAATTACCCTGCCTTAGTCTGGCCTTGTCACTTGTGCAGATAGCTTCTAGCCCATCAGTAATGTCTGCTGTTGTCTGCTGGTAGTAGCTGCAGCCACAGCAAACCCCTGCTGAGTGTAACGTTTTCTGGATGAGTGTTTTATAGCCGTGTTGAAGAACCTCACAGAAGTCAGCATGTTTGCTAAATGCTCCTGGGGCTGCTTGGTTAGCTTTGTCCAATAGACGGCTCCAGATTCTTATCATCTGCTTCCCTTCAGGATATCACTTATTCTAAGGGATGGCTGATGAGCAGTGCTGTGGACTGGTCCCTTTAAGATGTTTTTAGTGGGCTGGACCTAATGGCACACACCTTTAATCCCAGCACTCAGAAGGAGGCAGAGGCAGACAAATTTTGAATTCAAGGCCAGCTTGGTCTACAAGCTTTAGAACCACAAAATGAGACCCTCTCTCAATAAACAAACAAACAAAAATATGTTCTTAGTGGTTACATTAAAGCAAGTTTGTGTTTCTGTTGTTCTTAATTAAAATTTCTTTTTAATTACCTGTTATTAGACATTTCCCACACTCATTATATGTAATTACCCTTTTAAATGCATCCCTGGATCATGAGATACACCATACTCGAAATCCTACTACTTAAAAAGGTCAAGGGTTCAAGCCTAGCCTGGGCTATATGAAACTCTGTATCAATAATTCAACCCTGAATTACATTTTGTTTTCAGTTCTTGATTGGAATTGTCCTGTCTCTCCCACAACCCCTTACAGCAACACTCAGTTCTGCACTGAAGGGCAATAGGGACTGGTCCTGCAGGATGACTCTTCCTTAGAGCTGTTTCAGGTCCCTAACTCATTTGTACTAGTTTCCGTGTAATGTAGAAAGGGTTGCTATTAGATGCCTTGTAATAATAAATACTTGTCCAAGCCTTTGAAGCTTCTAAAGATTTATTTTATGAATGAGTACACTGTCACTGTCTTCAGACACACCAGAAGAAGGCATCAGATCCCATTACAGATGGTTGTGAGCCACCATGTGGTTGCTAGGAATTGAACTCAGGACCTCTGGAAGAGCAGGCAGTGCTCTTAAATGCTGAGCCATCTCTCCAGCCCTTTTAGAAGCTTCTAATTTACTTTTTATTAATTTTCATTATTTTTGTAAATGAGTGTTTGTGTATCTGTGAAGTACACATGTGCAGTGCCCATGAAGGCCAGAAGAGGGTGTCAGAGCCCCCCAAACTGGAGTTTAAGATAGTTAAGTCATCATGTAGGTGCTGGGAATTTAATCCATGTCCTCCTGAAGAGATCTTAACTACTGAGCAATCACTCCAACCCCTCTAGTTTACTTTGCCAAAAGGGGATGGGGGCTCAGTGTCTCACAGTAGTGCATGGATAAAAGCCAGAGGACAACTTGGGAATTGAATTGATCTTTCTGCCATGTGGGTCCTAGGATTGAGCTCAGGTTGTTGGGCCTGATGGCAGGTGTATTTACCCACTGAGCCATTTCGTCCACCTCTGCTTTCTACATCTCTTATGTAATTTTGGGGCCTGGGATTGGTGAAGGTTGGTTTGTTTGTGTTTGTGAGTGACAGGGTCTCCCATGTGTGACCTGAAATCTCTGATCCTCCAGCTTCCAGCTCCCAGGTGCTGGGATTACAGGCTTGCCCTGTCACACTCCAGTGCTGAAGGAAGAGGCTAGGGTTTCATGTGTGCATGACAGGGCTCTACCAGCTGAGCTCAATCTCCCACCCTTGTAAATTACTCTTCAAAGAGATATTTTTATTCCAAAAAAGAAGTAGCATCAAGTTAGATCCTTTATTTTCAAGGTAACTTTGGCTTTGATAAAATGAAATGAATAGTAAGTTTTTCTAAATTTTATATTTATACTGTGTTTTATTACACAGCTGTGGTGGGTCTCAAGCTTATATTTTTCTGCCTCTACCTCTTGCACATTGGAATTAAGGTGTGGCACACAGTGAGTGGGAAACATGTTTAACCCTGACTCTGCCAGGTCTCTCACACTGGATTCACTTGTCAGCCTGTTTCTGTTAGGAGTGAGAATGCAGCAAGCTTTCTACTGGTTTGTCAAACTGAATACTTTATAGAACACTGTACCCATATCTACCATAGCCTGTTAGTATTTCAGAAGAGTCAGAAAGTCTTGAGAAAATGGAATTTCTGACTACCCTGTTTGAAGTCATGCACATTGTTTGCATGTATCGGGTTATAGTCCAGTAGCTTTGTACAGATGCTGCACCAAGTGACAGTCTCTGTGAACGGCTACTTTAAGACTGACTGGAGCTCAGTCTCTGTCAGTGTGCATGCAGGTAACTCTTTGGCAGTGTCTCTCTCCATAGCATACCTTCTCATGGCTTTGCATTGGAATTGGATTTGTTCTAGATCTCGAACATTTCCCTGCCAGACTCTGCAGAAGTACTGAAAAATGACAGTTCTTGTGGTAAAGGAAATGCTTCTGAAGCCAGCCTCACAATTACTTTTGGAAGAGGATATTTACTGAGACTCAACTTCACAAAAAATACAACACGTTACAGTGTCCATCATATGTCTTTTACATATAACTTGTCAGATCCAGAATATTTTCACAATGCCAGCAGCAAAGGTAAGACTTCTGTTTAAAAAAAAAAAAGCAAATCTGAAGGGAAGGGTAGAGAACTTGCCTTTCGGAGACCCACATGAGTGTCCACTATGTCCCCTGCCCTTTTTTTGTTTGTTTGTTTTGTTTTGTTTTTATTTTTTCGAGACAGGGTTTCTCTGTAGTCCTGGCTGTCCTGGAACTCACTCTGTAGACCAGGCTGGCCTTGAACTCAGAAATCTGCCTGCGTCTGCCTTTTTTTTTTTTTTTTTTTTTTTTTTAAAGATTTATTTATTTATTATGTGTAAGTACACTGTAGCTGACTTCAGACACTCCAGAAAAAGGCTTCAGATCTTGTTACGATTGGTTGTGAGCCACCATATGGTTGCTGGGATTTGAACTCATGACCTTCGGAAGAGCAGTCAGTGCTCTTAACCACTGAGCCATCTCACCAGCCCCGTCCCCTGCCTTTCTGCGTCATTGCTTTCTTTTGTCTTTTCTGTCCCTTTCTTTTAGATGATTGCCAGAGCCTGAGTATGCTTTCTCTGGTACTTAGGCTTTTCCACTGGCCACTGTGTGGCTGACTGCATGCTGGCATGTGCACATGACATGGAATTTTCTCTTCCTCTCTCACTTCTGAGATTTACAGCTCTCCTGTCATGACATATTTCTTTTTAAACTCCAATAAAACTGTTGTTAAGGGGGCTGGAGAGATGGCTCAGTGGTTAAGAGCACTGACTGCTCTTCTGAAGGTCCTGAGTTCAAATCCCAGAAACCACATGGTGGCTCACAACCATCTGTAATGAGATCTGACTCCCTCTTCTGGAAAGAAGACAACTACAGTGTACTTACATATAATAAATAAATCTTTAAAAAAAAAACCAAAAACAAAAAACTGTTGTTAAGCTTCACAACAAACAGGAGATGGTGGTATTCAGTCACTTTTAACTTAGGTACTATGAACACATTGTGTTTTGTTTTCTTTTGTTTGTTGATTGATTGGGATTCAGAGAGCTACACCGAGGAGTCCACAACTAACATCAAAGCAGACATCAACAAAGCATACCGGTGTGTCAGTGATATCCGGGTCTCCATGAAGAATGTAACTGTTGTGCTCCACGATGCCACTATCCAGGCCTACCTGTCAAGTGGCAACTTCAGCAAGGAAGGTAAGGTGCTGAGTGACGTGGCTTCAGGTGACAGTCCATAGGGGTGGAGTCTGTTCCTCCATCTGGCAGCCCCTCTGCTGTTGAAAGGTGGGAATGGGCACATCCTAATTAGGAGGATTATGGCTTGGTTGATATAAGCTGCTCTCCATCATGCATGTAATACAGAGGAGTGATCCTGTGGGTGGTGAGCAAAACACTCTGCCTGTAAGCCAGTCCTCAGACCAGCGCAGGCAGCTCTAGAGGAGGTGTGACCCCTAGCCTGCACAAGATTGTCAAGCTAGTGGGCCCAATTGCCACTTGGCCCCAAATCCTGTCAACTCTGAAATCATCCATTGGAAAGGTGAGGGCATGTGGTTTGTCACGGTTACCTGGGCTATCTGTCCTTATTATCTTTCCTTCTCAGGCTTCTTGAGTAATCTTAATGAAGACTGTGGTATGATTGTGGAGAAAGCTACCTCAGGTGCTCTCAGTTCTAAGTCAGTTGCAGGCTAGGAGGTGTAGTGTGTATTTTCTCAGCAGATGACCCTAGTCTGTATCTAGTCTGTATCTAAAGTTTAAAAAGAAAGTATTTTATTACATATAAAGCTAATTGGAAGGGTCAGAGCCTAGAGGCATAGATTTGCTGCTACATAAGTTATCCCCTTTTGTTGAGACAGAGTCTCTCTATTATATAACTATTATTATCTGGAATTCACTCTGTAGACCAGGCCGGCTTTGAACTTACAGAGATTCACCTGCCTCTGCCTCCCAAGTACTGGGATTAAAGGCTTGTGCCACCATGTCTGGCAACATAGCTGTTTACATTAATTACAGATGCTCTTGCACTGACCTAATCCAAGCCCAATTGTTGCCATAGTTGTAGTCTGAAATATGTACTGTCATGATACAAATAGCACTGGGTTGGAGGGGGGTTGTCCTTATTTTAAACATGAGGGTTTTGTTTTGTGTAATGTGTGTGTTGCCTATCTGTGCACTGTGTGCTTGCTTGGTGTCCATGAGGGCCAAAAAGGACAGTAGATCATCTGCAGCTGAAGTTAAAGACACTTGTGAGCCACCTGCCTGCCAGTGGGTACTGGAGTTAAACCTTCGCCTTCTGGGAAAGCAGCGCGTGCTCTTAACCCACCCAGCCACCTCTTTGCTCCATAAATAAGCTTTTCTGTTCCTAATCCAGTGACAAAGGTGTTATTGACAGAACAAAGGGTAAAAGAACCCCCACACATGAGCCAGACAGAATGAGAAGAAATGGGTGCTTCTGAAAGATGCTGACTTTGTTTGGTTGAGTCCTTCTGTCAACCTCCCTGCATCTGATCTTAGGATGTTATAGCAGTGTCCCCTTTTCTATTGACTACCAGAGTCAAAAATTGGGAGCAGCAGGCTGTAGAGATGGCTCAACAGTTAAGAACATTGTCTCTTCTTCCAGAGGTCCTGAGTTCAATTCCCAGCAACCACATGGCGACACATAACCACCCATAATGGGATCTGATGCCCTCTTCTGGTGTCAGATGACAGCTACAGTGTACTCATATAAATAAATTAAAAAAAGAAAAAATGGCGGCAGCAGCTAGTATTTGCAGAGCCAACCCTTCAGGTCATCCAAGCACAGGCCAGCATCCTGTCATCTTGCTCAGCCATGTGCAATGCAAATGTGGGGTTAGTTTTCTTGTTAAAAAATAACTGTTTTGCTGAGCAGTAGTGGCGCACGCCTTTAATCTCAGCACTTGGGAGGTAGAGGCAGGAGGATTTCTGAGTTGGAGGCTAGCCTGGGCTATACAGAAGCCTTGTCTCAAAAAAACAAAACAAAACAAAAAAAAAAGCTTTGTGTGTGTGTGTGTGTGTACATGAGCGTGCAGTGCAGTGCATATATGGAGCGGGAACTCCCCTTGGGCATCAGGTCTGTCCTGTGGGGTGATTACTCCAGGCTCCAGGCCTCCAGCACCTCCTACCTGCTCCACCTGAGTAATGCTTCCAGTTGGCTCTCCTAGCTTCCTAAGAATTGCTACTTATTAAATCCAAGAGTGTGTATGCATGTGTCTGTAGGTCACACAGGGGTGGCCTTGACCAGGAAGGAAGCCTCACATATCCTCCTCCTCTTAACTGTAAATGGTCAGACCAAAGAAAACTTGGGCACTTGACAAATCTTATTTAAAAGGAAATAAAATGGAACTGGAGAAACGGCTCAGCAGTTAAAGAACACTGGCTGCTCTTCTGAGGACTTGGGTTTGCACCACCACCACCCAGGTTGTGATTGCCAGTTCCAGGGTGACCTCTTCTGGCCTCCCTGAGCACTAGGCACATATTACACACATAAGTGAGGCACAGAAATATACATGCAGGCAAAACTTTTTGGGGTTTTCAAGTCAGGTTTCTTCTGTGTGGCCCTGGCTGTCCCAGAACTCTGTAGACCAGGCTAACCTAGAACTCGGAGGTCCACCTGCCTCTGCCTCCCAAGTGCTTTGATTAAAGATGTGTGCCACCATGCCCAGCTTCAGGCAAAACACTTAAACATATTCAGTGGAATATTTTTAAAGAGAAAGTAAAGCACTAGCTGCAGTGCAGTGCAGTGCAGTGCATATATGGAGCGGAATTCACCCCTTGGCTTTTTTTGTGAGGAACAGGTACTTTGCTAAAGATGGTCAGGCAGGAGGTTCTCAGCCTAAAGTAGGCTGTGGGGAATGCTGCTGCAGGCCGAGAAGAGCCACACCAAGGTTCCACCAGGGTTCTGGGGCAGGGCGTGTGTCAGGCACTGGGCTTCCCAGGTCACCAGCAGACTTAGGTTTAGTCTCTTTTCCTTTGCAAGCGGGTCTGGGGGCTGACTGAGTATGTGTGAGCGTATGCATGAGGACAGGTGCCATAGAGGACAGAGGTCAGTGTTGGGTCTGCTCCAGGTGTAGTTTCAGGGAGTTGTGAGTTGTCTGACACAGGTACTGAAAATATATGTGTTCATTACTGAACTCAAGCTGTTTATCCATTACGTGTTGGTAATCACAGAGCATCTTGCTTGCCCTGTTTATTGATGCATCTTTTGCTCTTGTCACTGTTCCTGTTGTGGTTCTCATTGTGTGTGTGTCTCTGTGTGGGGATGTACACACACCTGAGGAGGCCAGAAGTGTTGGTTCTCCCTTGGGTCTGTCACAGGGAGATAGATGGTAAGCTGCCCACCATGGGTGCTGGGAATTTAATTCGGTTCACAGTATACTCTCTTAGCCATCAAGCCCATCTCTCCAACCCAGTTATCCAGGTTTTAATCTTGAGGGTTTGTTATGTGAAACTTAAGCATATCAGAGATTCTACCATGACTGAAAAGTTACTACTACCAGGCTATAAAACTAGACTCCCTCCCTTCTTTTTCCCTCCCCTCCCACTCTGTTCCTCTCCCCTTCCCTCCCAGCAGGCTGCTGCACATTCTTGCTGATAAACTACTCAGCTGTAGTTAAATTCATGTGTTTTTAGAAATGGCAGGTCTGGCCAGGGCCTGACAGTCAAGAGTCCCTGTCTTGTTTCCAACAGTGTCTCCCATGTGACAGCTCAGTGTAAACACTTGAATTCATGGCAACATTCATGTATATATGACCTAGACATCACTCCCTTGTGGCAGGGTGGAACTTTCTCTTGGTCTCAGTATATTTGCTTGCTCACTGAGAAGGAAGGCTAAGATGGGAAAAATATTTGGGGGGGGGGATTGCAACAAGTGGGCTATAGTGCTCTGGGTTCTCTCTCTGCTTCCGGAACCTGCTATCCATGTGCTTGTCAGATACAAGGTGAAGAAGTACTCTGCGGAGTTCAGAAGTGGGTATCTCCAGTTCTAACATGCACTCCAGTATCTGAGGTAGTTATAAGCAAGCTGGATTTTGAACTGCCCTTCCAACTGTATTTTCTGTCCCTGCAGAGACACACTGCACACAGGATGGACCTTCCCCAACCACTGGGCCACCCAGCCCCTCACCACCACTTGTGCCCACAAACCCCACTGTGTCCAAGTACAATGTGACGGGTAACAACGGAACCTGCCTGCTGGCCTCTATGGCACTGCAATTGAACATCACCTACCTGAAAAAGGACAACAAGGTAGGTAGGGAGGATGGCTGCTTTTACTCATCAAAGGAATGTGATACTGACTGCACTCTGTTACTTAGTATATACTGCATCAGTTGTGCAGATCGAGTCAGGCAGTGCAGGGGCTGTGCCCATCTGCACTTAGGTCCACTCTCTTGAGTCCTGGGCTACATTTGTCTGAATGGGCTGTGGCATACCTTCTGCTCATGAAAGCCCAAGATGCTAGCTAACTTGGCACCTCACAGAAGTGCCTTGATCCTAGGAGAAGAATTGCATTTTCCTTCAGCTTTTATTACTCAAACTTTGTATTTTTGTTCATTTGTCCTCTGACAGAAACAGTGTCTGTGTCTGTGGGGATAGGAGACACTAGTGTGTAGTTGAGCCAGGCCAAGCTTGTAGGCACCTGTAGTCTTAGCTACTCAGAAAGGATGGATGCCTGAGGCAGAAGGACCAGGTGAGGCATTGAGGCTGAAAAAAGGTAGGAAAAGCATCAGGGGCTGTGTTAGTTGGAGTTCTCTTGAGGAGCAGAACTTGAGGGAGAGGGATCCATCCACCCCCATGTAAGCTATCCTAGTAAATCTGTCTGTGTGTGTGTGTGTGTGTGTGTGTGTGTGTGTGTGTGTGTGTGTGTGTGTCTGAGTTTGTTTTGCTGTGAATAGATACCATGACCACAGAAGCTCTTATAAAGGAAAACATTTAATTGGGGTTCACTTACAATTCCAAGATTTAGTCCATAATCATGATGGGAAGCCTGGCAGCATGTGGGCAGACAAGGTGCTGGAGAGGTAGCTGAAAGTTCTATCTGGATCACTGGGTAGCAGGAAGATAGAGTGAGCTACTAGGCAAAGCCTGTCTGCCTCTCACCTCAGTGACACACTTCTTCCAATAAGGCCACACCTCCTAACAGTGCCAGTCCCTGTGGGCTTGTAGGAGCCATTTTCATTCAGACCACCACACTGTATGTGTGTGCCCCAGTGTGTAATTATTATTAGAGTGGCTTATAAGCTATATTTCAGTGTGTAATTTATTAGAATGGCTTATAAGCTGTATTTCAGCTTGTCCAGAAATAAAGTAGTTGTTCAGTTCACAAGGCTGATGATACCTGGTCTTCTGCTACACCAGAGTCCCAAAGAAGTGGGCTCTAATGCTAGTGAAGAAAATGGATCTGCTAGCAAGAGCAAGCAGGCGGCAAAGCACAAGCTTCCTTCTTCTGTGTCCTTTACATAGGCTGCCACAAGAGCGTGGCCCAGAGTAAAAGTGGGTCTTTCCGCCTCGAAAAACAAAACAGATTTTAAAAGGACTTCCCATCTCAAATTATTTAAGAAAAAAATCCCTCTTGAATGTACCCAGCCACTTGGGTTTTAGTTAATTCCAGATGTAGTCAAGTCGACACCGAGAAAAGCCATCTTGGCAAGGCATAGCATTCTGAATAGTAGGCACTATTTGGGAACTCAGAAACCGGCCAGGTGTGGTTAAGTAAGGACTCCTCCTGACTTGTTAAAGTGGGTGTGTCCGCTCCATTAGCCATTAGTGAGTGCTGTTGGCTGTGATGTGAGGGGGTCATCAGAGCCTCACTGATAACTCATTTGCTTTTCTTGTCAGACTGTGACCAGAGCGTTCAACATCAGCCCAAATGACACATATAGTGGGAGTTGCGGTGTCCACTTGGTGACCCTGAAAGTGGAGAACAAGAACAAGGCCCTGGAATTGCAGTTTGGGATGGTGAGGCTGAGTTGTCTATTGTCACTTGGGGCATAGTCACTAGGTCCTCTTGTGCCACCGGTTTCACATCCTTGGTGTGGTGGCAGTCGGGGTTCTCCTCACTTCTCACCAACAAATACACACTGACACACATTTATTCTGCTCATATTTGGGGAGACCTTCCAAGGGCTAAGTGATTGAGAAAACTGCAAAGAGCAGAGCATGAAGCCAGGTTGTACCACCTGCTTCTCACCGCCTGCCTTCTCCTGTTTGTACTGTTTCCTGGGAAAAGCCACATGTATACTTAGCAACGGAGAATACGTAAATGACACTGGGAAGGACCTTTGTTTATAGTGCTGGCTGATGTCTGTACCAAGGGCTTCTACATGTCTCTCAACCATACCTCAGTCAGCATAATTTTTTTGGTGCTTTGTTTTGTCAAGACAGGGTTTCTCTGCGTAGTCCTGGCTGTCCCGGAACTCACTCTGTAGACCAGGCTGGCTTCAGAGATTCCCCCTGCCTTTGCCTCCACAATACTGGGATTAAAGGTGTGCGCCACCACATCCAGCTCAGCGCAAATATGAGCTTATTAATAATTTCTTATAATGCATTTTAAACTTCTGTACCATTCTAAAGGTTTTTTTGTTGTTGTTTTTTTTGTTTGTTTTTGTTTTTGTTTTTTTTCGAGACAGGGTTTCTCTGTGTAGCCCTGGCTGTCCTGGAACTCACTTTGTAGACGAGGCTGGCCTCGAACTCAGAAATCCGCCTGCCTCTGCCTCCCAAGTACTGGGATTAAAGGCGTGCGCCACCACGCCCGGCCTAAAGGTATTTTTAAATAGAATGCTGTTGTCTCTGTTTTGATGGGTGACCCGGTGCTAACAGAGGTCTCAGGTGTTGGGCATGTTGGTGCATGTTTTAATCCACTTACTGAGAGGTGCATACAGGAACATGAGTTTTAAGTCCGCACTGGACTACATAGTGACAGCCTGTATTAAACAAAAAGTCTGGGGGCTGGAGTGGTGGCTCAGTGATTGGGAGCACTGGCTGTTCTTTCCAGAGGACTTAAAAACAAGACTGTAAAGAGCCAACCAAAATGTTTGCTTTCTTTTGTGCTACAAATGTAGAGGTCCTGTTGACCAGATGATGCCCACCTGTGCTGGCTGATGATTGTCTTTTCTTTCAGAATGCCAGTTCTAGCCTGTTTTTCCTGCAAGGAGTGCAGTTGAATATGACTCTTCCTGATGCCCTAGGTGAGACTGGCTTCCTCCTTCCATCGGTTCCCATGCCCCTCACCCACTGTAGCCTGTGCTTGAGCAGACGCTATCTCCCATTGCAGTGCCCACATTCAGCATCTCCAACTATTCACTGAAAGCTCTTCAGGCCACTGTGGGAAACTCATACAAGTGCAACACTGAGGAGCACATTTTTGTCAGCAAGATGCTCTCCCTCAATGTCTTCAGTGTGCAGGTCCAGGCTTTCAAAGTGGACAGTGACAGGTTTGGGTCTGGTAAGTAGCAGATGCAGTATCCAGAATAACAGCGGGCGGGCGGCAGCAGAGGCATCATAGAACTTCCTGTGGGACCGGGATACATGGGCAGGGAGCAAAGCACCCTTTTCCTCTGCAAAGACCTTTCCTTCTTCCCAGCTTGAGCCTTCCCTTTGTAAGGAAGGAACTACAGGAATGGGTATGTGAGTTACGTAAGGGGGTGCTGGCTAAGGAAAGAGATTGCAGAAAATGACGGTCAGTGGCTCCTGAAAGCCGACTAATGGTCCAGTGGTCGCGTTGGCACCATTCATTCTAACCTGAGCAGGTCATGCCTGGGATTCCCCAGCTGCATATTCTATACACTATAGATGTCCCAAAGGCATCTCTAGCCTGGCTTCATCCTTTCCCCTCAGGTTGGGGAGGAACAAGTGGGCCTTGAGGGGTTACCCTGGAGTGAATCCCCTGGCTTGTCTTTCTTGCAGTGGAAGAGTGTGTTCAGGATGGTAACAACATGTTGATCCCCATTGCTGTGGGCGGTGCCCTGGCAGGGCTGGTCCTCATTGTCCTCATTGCCTACCTCATCGGCAGGAAGAGGAGTCACGCCGGCTATCAGACCATCTAGCCTGGTGGGCAGGTGCTCCACAGACGCACAGGGGCCTGTTCTCACATCCCCAAGCTTAGATAGGTGTGGAAGGGAGGCACACTTTCTGGCAAACTGTTTTAAAATCTGCTTTATCAAATGTGAAGTTCATCTTGCAACATTTACTATGCACAAAGGAATAACTATTGAAATGACGGTGTTAATTTTGCTAACTGGGTTAAATATTTTGCTAACTGGTTAAATGTTAATATGTTACCAAAGTAGAGCTCTAAAGAGGATGAGAAGGCTCCACTCATTTGACTTTTAAGACTTGGTGTTTGGTTCTTCATTCTTTTACTCAGATTTAAGCCTTACAAAGGGAATTTCTGGTCCAGACCCTTGGGCCTGGCAAGGGTGGCTGATGGGTTAGGCTGCACACTTGAGAAGCAAACGGGAGCAGAGAAGTCCTGCCACACAGGCACGTACAGGGTCAACCTCTGGACACTTGGCTTGGGCTACCTGGCCTGGGGGGCTGGATTCTGGCATCTGGCTGGGCACGCCCTCCGTGTTTCTGTGCTCTGCCACCCGTGAGCTGCCACTTTCCTAAATAGAAAATGGCATTATTTTTATTTACTTTTTTTTAAAGTGATTTCCAGTCTTGTGTTGGCGTTCAGGGTGGCCCTGTCTCTGCACTGTGTACAATAATAGATTCACACTGCTGACTGTCCTGCAGCGTAGGTGGGTTGTACACTGGGCATCAGCTCACGTAATGCATTGCCTGTAACGATGCTAATAAAAAGTCTCCTTCTTTGTCTGTCTGGACGTGTGCTTCTGTGACCCATCAAGAGAGCCCTCATGTGCTCAAGGTATGGGACAGTGTCGAGATAACCCGGCTTCTAGTCAGCCTATGAAAAGACTAAATGTTTTGTTAAGGAAATGTTACTTGTCATGGCTCTAGATGTTAGCAGACTCTTACATAGTTTGTTCTTGTTTTGATGAGTCTTAGGTGATGAAAATATGGCAGTGTGATTATAGTCTCCAGAAGCACTACACCTATGTCACAAGAACCTTATACACATTAAACATGAGGTGACTTGCAGAGGCCAGTGCTCACCGCTTCCTTGAAGCTCTCATCTGTCCACCCCCTTCTGTCCATAGCAGACTGGGACAAGCCAGGCTCCTCTGCACTATCTCCTCTACTTGCTGGTGGGATTTGTAAAGACTTGGGAGCGTGCTCCGTTCCTATCCTGTAGGCCAGCTGGGGGCAGGAGCCCTGCCTTAGAAGCATCATGTGCCTCTGATCAGCTTCAGAAACCAAAAGCAGTACAGAGAATCCAGACCTGCCTTGTCTCCAGGCATGCTTGTTGGGGTCACTGGCAGAGTTGCAGGCTCTACCTTCCTGGTCTGACTGGAAGCAGGAGCAGCTCGCATCAGCCCTCTGAAAGGGAGACGTGAGCTGAAGGGAGCTTTGTTTCTTGGATAAAGGATCTCTGCACTCAGACTGACCAAGAGATCTCACAGTGTGATTGGGGCCCCAGCATTCTCCTTGGCAGGTGACACCAGGTAGTCCTGAGGAAAGCCATCTCCAGGTATACCTTTAAGGTATAAACGACCTTGGGCAACATCTGGACAGTAGTGTGGGTGCAGCTTTGAGCCCACCCACTCCTGGACTGGACTAGTACATCATGCCTCCCAGCTAAGGCTACAGCTTTGAAAAAACAGAAAGGAAGCTGCAAGGTAAGGGGCTCAGGGCCTGCTCTCCAGCTTTATAAATAGCCTTCACCAAGGGATATCAGTGACGGCCTGCAAGGCTGTGCTGGGTGTGTAAGGACAGGGCCATTCTGAGAAAGCCAGGGATCATCACAAGTGACCATGCTCAGAAGTAGGCTACTGTGTCCCACTTAACCCCCATAGGGCACAGGCTAGGAGAATGTCCTGGGGAGGGCACCAGGAGTCTTACTCCTCACACATGGCAGACACTTAACTTCTAACACTAGGAAACTTTTGCTCTCCTCAACAAAGTGCACACATCATACCTCAAATTCCTAGTGTTAAAATAAGATTTTTCGAATGTGTGAGTGTGTGTCTCAAAATGACCATTTGAATGAGTGTTCCCTGCTTCTACTTACGGGTCCTGGGACCCAACTAAGGTCATGAAGCTGGGTCAGAGAATTCAGTTTATGACTCCAAAGGTAGAAAAAAATGGAGAACACTAATTTTAAATCATTCTTTTAAAAGTTCACATTGAGTGTTGCGATTTCAAGTATTTACAGCAGGAACGGTGTGGTAGGAATTGGTGAAGTATGTGCTCTGAAGAGAACAGCGGTGGGCACCTGTACACTCAGCTCTGTGCCTGCAGCGCCGCTCTGCAGCTCTTCCGGAGCCTGGTGATGGTCGTCATGGACAGGCTTCCTGGTTCTGAAAAGATTTTCTGGAAGAAAAACAATTTTTTTTCCCCCAAACAATCGCTCATAACACACTTCACTTTAGTTGTCCCTTGAAAGGCTCCATTGCTGGATGTGGTGTTACCAGCCTCTCATCCTAACACTCACTCAGGCAGAGGCAGGCAGATCTCTTGAGTTTGAGGCCAGTGTGGCCCACAGAATTGAGTTCTAGGACAGCAAGGGCTACACAGAGAAACCCTGTCTCAAAAAGCAGGAAAGGGGGGGGGGGCCTGGTAGGCAAATTAACCTGATGCTTGGTACTAAGGCTTTGACAGGGACATGGGCTTAGTGAGGACTCAGTCTTCCAGATACATGGCAGTAGTGTCCTACACTAGAGGTGCTGTGTGCCGAATACACTTAGGTTTTGGTTTCTAGAAATTCTAAGCAAGAACACTTGATTATCACAGTCTTGGGGTACAAAGATCAAGCCAACCAAGACGGATGTGTCACACTGGACTCAGCTGATGAAGCAGGTGACAGGGCATTCCTGATAGCCTGAGTCTTTCTGACTTGGCATCTAACTGTGTGTGCACAGCACAGATGACTCTAAGCTCATTTATGGCAGGCCTGTGAGAGCAGAACATGGGCTCTTCCAACTCCTGAGAAGGCAGTCTAACCACATTCTCCAAGACGCACCATGCAAGTGCCTGACGGGAGGCTTGTGCTGATGCTAAAAGCCAAGCTCAGGGTGGGCTGGCAAGGCGCCCTTCTCTGAGCCATTGCACCAGACCAGATAATTTCACTGCAAAGATGCTAAGAGCTGTGTGACACCGGGTTTTAAATCACTCAGGGCACAGAGACAACAGAACACATGAGCCCCAGTTCCATAGCTGTCAGTCCCTAGCCAGGTACAGTGGTAGACAGGCCCGCCTGTAGATGCAGAGGAAGGACCCTTGGGCTCTCCCTAGAGTATCCTTCAGGCAGCTTCAATCCAGATTCAAATTTCTATGAGAGGTCACGATCTACAGCCTGCAAACAGCCTGGCTCTGGGAAGCCTGGGGTTCTTGTCCAATTTTGTTATCCCATGAAGCAACTCCAAGAAGCTTACAAAAGAGCCCTGTCCATAACCCAGAATTCCCTGGCTTGACTAGAGGACACAGTAGGAAGAGTGGGACACGGCTGTGAGGTCATTTCCCAGGGTTCCTATCTCTTCACCCACTCGGAACCGCCTGCACTTCATCTGGCCTACACAAGTCAGAACCAACCCAGGTGTGATAGGTACCATCTACACTCTTGTATGTGCCCAGTGACAGTTTTCCTTTTGAGACAGTCTCTAGTTCTGGCTATCTGAGAAGGCTGGCCTTGAACTCTCAGAGGTCCTCCTGAGTGGTAGGATTAAAGGCATGAACCACCATGCCCAGCTTCCAATAGTGCTTCTTGCCAACAAGGGGCTTCAAGCTACAGCTTGGTGTAGACCTCACACAGGACCTCTGCCACATCATCTGACTTTATTATTTCAAAAGCTTTTTAAAAGTGCTGGATGTGATAGATAGTGCCATTCTAACCTCAGTATTCAGCAGGCAGAAGCAGCCTGATCTCAGTTTGAGTCCACTGTGGTCTGTATAGGAAGATCCAGGCCAGCCTACACAGCAAGATCCCTGACTAAAACAAAAAGCTGTTGAAAGGAACTCTCAGGTCCTGCTTTGCACCAGATCCTGCCAGAGTTACTAACTCTGCTCTGAGGGCCTCTCGGCTCTCCAGCCTTAGCCATCCTCATCCTACCTCACATTCAGCAGCTTTCAGAGCCAGTCCACACAGCCCACACCAGGTCAGGATGCAGCAGCCATCCCCAGCCTCACAATTGACCCCTGTAGGTGCCACAGATGACCATGTCCTATCAGCAGGAGGGAGGTCGTGGCTGTCTCTGATCAACAGAGCCTGTGTGACCAGGCTTTGAGCCAGCTGAGGATATGGCAGCCTTGTTGACGTGCCTCCCCCTTTCCCAGACTGGGGACGGGGGGTGTGGGGGTGTGGAGGGGAGACAGAGCATCCCCAATCACTGTGAACCAGAACAGCCTTTCCAGGTGAGTAGCAGAGGCCCGGGACAGTCCCTCAGTCAGATGCCAGCAGCTCCCAGGGAAGTAGGCAACTAGCCTTAGGTCAGGGAGCGGGGCTGTCCCTCGTGGGGGTGGGGTGGGGGAGGGGACTCACCAGACACACTGGGACACTTGGCATAATCGCTGGGTGGGACAGAACTCAAGCCCCCACACAGGCCAAACAGCCCAGAACTTACCTGCATGAATGTGTGACACTCTGTCACAAAGTCCCCTTTGGTGATCTGCTTAAACTTGTCACAGATGTCTGGAATACTGCTGGCTTCCAATATAAATTCCTGGTGTTGCTTAATTAAGGTCAGAGCAACCCGGAATATGATTTTGGAGCCTTCGTTGAACAGACAGTCCCAGATCCGTAGCACCGTCTGCAGAGATACAGAAATGCCCCCATCACTTCACAGCGGCCCACCCAGCTCCTGGGGCTGATGAAGGTGCTCACCTCCACAGGTAGGATATCCACAAACAGGCAGATGAACCAGCGGGACACCAGTAGGGTCCACAACACACCATGCCCATCCATCAGGGCTGCCACTGCTGGTAGCTTCATCCTCACCAGCTCTGCTAGGACCTCTTGATCAGTCTTCAGCCCCAGCATTGCTGGGCTATAGTAATCTGCCACACAGAGGGGAGAAGAGGAACTGAGAGACTCAAATCAGCAAGGCCTGGGGGCTGAGGCCTGTATTCCCAGCTACTTGGGAGGCTAAGGCAGGATGATCTCAAGTTTGATGCCTGCTTGAGCCACAGAGTGGGTTCAAGGACAGCCTAGATAACTTCATAAACCCGTTTCCAAATGAAAGTTCCAAATGAGGGCTAAGGGAGGGGATCAGTGGCAGGGTATTTGCACAGCATGTACAAGGTCCCTGGGTTTCATCTCCTGTATGCACATAAACACACAGACTCATCCCCTGTGAAACAACACACAGGTTTTGAGTGATTCTGCTTCCTCAGTAAGTCCTCAGGGCATCGGATTCCAGCCACCACTGAGCGGTGAGGAATGGGAGTTATGGGTTAATGGGGCAAAGTTTCAACCTGGGCCTCAGGACTGGGATTCAGCTCAGCTGGACAGCATGCAAAAGGCCCTGGATTTGATCCAGTGCCATATAAAACTAGGTATGATGGCACACACCCCAAATCCAACACTTGGGAGATGGAGCACTTGGCTGCATATTAAGCCTGAGACTAGCTACACGATGGGGTGGGCAGAGAACAGGAGTAAGAAAGGAAGTGCCAGGGTGGTTAAGTCTTGTAATAAAAATCAGATCCACACATGTGCTTCCAACACCACTTCATCCGAAGACACTCATACGCATCTTACCAAAGCACTTCTGAGTTTCCTACTCAGTTGTTTTTTTTCCTTTAAATTACAACTTTTTATTTGGTGGGCAAGGAGGAGCATGTGGGTTGTGGAACCATGCATGCCGAGAGCAGAGGGCAACTTCATGGACTCTGCTCAACAAAGTGGGTGGCTCCTGGTTAAGTGGGTAGCCTAGGAGATGGAGCTCCACCCACCAGGCCATCTTACACTGGCCTGACTACTTAATTTTTTAAGTTGTTAGTGCAGTGTGTTGTTATAAATGTTAGTGCTTGATTTACACTACAAAAGAAATCACCAAGTCCGTGATAAAACAGAAAACCATGGTACACTATAGGGCAAAGTGTCTTGTCCATGAAGTGAATGCAAAACAGGCGCTGCGATGCAGGAGGAGCAGGCCACACGCACTGGACATCTGGGTGAAATGGGATCAGTCTACCACCATGGGGTTCTCAAAAACAAAGAAGGAAGGGAAGGGAAGAGGAAAGAAGGAAAGAGGAAAGAAAAGAAAAGGAAGGAAAAGAAAGGAATGGAAAGAGGAAAATAAAGAAAAGAAGGAAAGGAAAGGAAAGGGGGGGAAAAAGAAAACACTGTCCCCTTACTTCTCTGAGTCTGCCTCTTGGGAGCCTTCCCACCGTTTGCTGTTCTCCTTGTTTTTGTTGTTTGCTTATTCGGGTGTTTCTGGGTCCTGGCAGCTCTCTGAGGTCCCAGGATGACCTACACGCTGCGACTCTCTTGCCCTAACCTCCTAAACACAGGGATTATACACTAGGATTACATGCCTACCTCTCCTTCCTAACTCTGCACATCTTGTTTATCTGGGAGAGGCGTGTGCAGGGACAGCCAGGGCCGTATACCCAGCTCAGCAAAGGGACAGGAGCTGAGCAGGGACAGCAGAGATTTGCAGAGGAGCATTTCGTGACCTTGGCCCTGCTTGGAAGCTTAGACCAGCTTCCAAAAATAGAGATGTTAAACTCATGCTCTGAACTCCAAGGAGCTGAGCCGGTCTCCAGGGGAAGGACTGCATTAACCCACCACACCTCCACATTCCTTCCCATCTCCTGTGGAAGCCACACCACTGCAGAGCCACCCTTGGTCACTAGGCCAGTGTGCATAGACTGGGTCAGAGCCATGCACGGCCCGAGCCCCATGATATCTATTCCTTTGGTCACAGCCGCACACCAGGCTTGACCACAGCAACCCTGCCTAGCCCAAGACAAGGCAGATGCTTCCAAGTTCTAAGTTTGATACTTAATCACTCTTCACGCTCTCCACAATGAGGTTGTATGCACTTCGTGGCATGCATTCTGAGACTCTGCCTATTGGCTTCTGATTATAGATAAAGAACCTGTCAAAAGCACTTATCATTAGTGCCAGTATACAAGAGTCCATATTTGCTGGCAGAGATAGGCTCTGCTTGGAACTAGTGAGCCTTCACGTTTGTTTGGTTTTTTTTTTTTTTTTTTTTTAAAGTAACTATTTTTTTTAAAGATTTATTTTATTTATTATATGTAAGTACACTGTAGCTGTCTTCAGACACTCCAGAAGAGGGCGCCAGATCTCGTTATGGATGGTTGTGAGCCACCATGTGGATGCTGGGATTTGAACTTATCACCTTCGGAAGAGCAGTCGGGTGCTCTTACCCGCTGAGCCATCTCACCAGCCCTGTTTGGTTTTTTTTTTTTGGTGGGTTTTTTTTTTTTTTTTTTTTTGGTTTTTTTTTGGTTTTTTTCTAGACAAGGTTTCTCCTGGAACTCACTTTGTAGACCAGGCTGGCCTCGAACCCAGAAATCCGCCTGTCTCTGCCTCCCAAGTGCTGGGATTAAAGGTGTGCACCACCACCTCGGCCCTAGGAGCCTTCACCTTTTGCTGTAACCCCACTCCCACCCTGTGGAGGCCAGCTCAGCTCCCCTCCCTGCAAGCAGCCTAAATGAAAACAAAGAACTGGGAGGTGGTGGAGGAGGAGACACATGCTTTTAATCCCAGTATTCAAGAGGCAGAGGCAGCTGGGGTTCTGTGAGTCCGAGGCCAGCCTAGTGTAGGCTGTAGTTCTAGGACAGCCAGGGCTACACAGAGAAACCCTGTCTCAAAAAAAGAGAAGAGAAGGAGGAGGAGGAGGAAAAGGAGGAGGGTGGCGGCGGCAGTGGTGATGATGATGATGATGATGATGATGATAAATAGTTTGGGGAAAGCTATGTATGAAGACACCAACTCCTGGGACAAGGAAGAATGCTGAGTCTTGGACCCCAGAGCTATCACACTATAGGAGCCAATGAAATATAGTACCTTACCCTACATACACAGGCCTTGCAGGTAGATCTCTCCAAGGGCCAGAGGCCCAGCACTGGAGACCAGTGCCTCTCCCTTGCTGTGACCTGGGGTTACCACTCAGCTCCACCTATCAGGATACAGTCACATTCCAAGTGGAGGACATCATGAGGCACCCAGATCTGAGGCTGAAAGGCAGAGACACAGGAGTCCCGGGATATGTGCCACCAACGGGCCCTTTGAGATAAAGGGTCTGTGTTCCTTCATTTTCACCTACACCCCAGGTGCAGCATAAGTGGCTATACTCGGAAGAGATAGAATGGCCATCAACACACCACCGCAGGGGCCCCAACCCACAGAGTGGCAGTGTGTGCTTCTAGAAAAATCCTGCTTGGACTGTCATGGTGCCTGCACTGAGGGATTCTGTGGAAGGATATTGTACTGGCTAGTTTTGTGTCAACTTGACACAGCTGGAGTTATCACAGAGAAAGGAACTTCAGTTGAGGAAATGCCTCTATGAGATCCAACAGTAAGGCATTTTCTCAATTAGTGATCAAGGGGGAAAGGCCCCTTGTGGGTGGGACCATCTCCGGGCTGGTAGTTTTGGGTTCTATAAGAGCAGGCTGAGCAAGCCAGGGGAAGCAAGCCAGTAAAGAACATCCCTCCATGGCCTCTGCATCAGCTCCTGCTTCCTGACCTGCTTGAGTTCCAGTCCTGACTTCCTTTGATAATGAACAGCAGTATGGAAATGTAAGCTGAATAAACCCTTTCCTCCCCAAGTGCTTCTTGGTCATGATGTTTGTGCAGGAATAGAAACCCTGACTAAGGGGCTGGTGAGATGGCTCAGCGGGTAAGAGCACCCGACTGCTCTTCCGAAGGTGATGGGTTCAAATCCCAGCAACCACATGGTGGCTCACAACCATCCGTAACAAGATCTGGCTCCCTCTTCTGGAGTGTCTGAGGACAGCTACAGTGTACTTACATATAATAAAATAAAATAAATCTTAAAAAAAAAAAAAAAAAGAAACCCTGACTAAGACAGATATCTTCTCCAGCATGTCTCACAGTACATGGTTGGACCTTCTCTTACATGTTTCTGGGTCTAACTCACACATTATCACAGGCATGTTATTACAAGCATGTGCACCCAGGAGAAAAAGAGCACCCCGAGACCTGGTCCAGGAGTCTCTCAGTCTCTCTCTCTCTCTCTCTCTCTCTCTCCCTCCCTCCCTCCCTCTCTCTCCCCTTTTTGAGATGAGTTCTATCCTGTAGCTCAGGCTGTTCTTGAACTTGTGACTTTCCTGCCTTAATCTTCCAAGTACTAGGAGTATGGCATACACTGTTTTGTTTGTTTTGTTGTTTTGTTTTTCAAGACGGAACTTTTCTATGTAGCCCTGGCTGTCCTGGAACTCCCAGACTAGCCTCTGACTCAGAGATCCACCTGCCTCTGCCTCCCAAGTACTGGGATGGGACTAAAGGCATGTGCCACCATAGCCCGAGGATCCAAGGATACACTGCTCTTCTTAAAGGACAGGCAGAGAGAACTTCTGCTGGTTTAAAGATCTGTATCTTCTTTGCATTCCCAGTGAGAGAACTTGGAAGAGGAACTGGTGATCAGGAGCAACAGAAGTAAAGGGACTTTAAAAAGAAACCATCAGCCTGGTCTACAGAGTGAGTTCCAGGACAGCCAGGGCTAGACAGAGAAACCCTGTCTCGGAAAACCGAAAGAAAGAAAGAAAGAAAGAAAGAAAGAAAGAAAGAAAGAAAGAAAGAAAGAAAGAAAGAAAGAAAGAAAGAAAGAAAGAAAGAAAGAAAGAAAGAAAGAAAGAAAGAAAGAAAGAA
>LR750513.1:167369-439794 GCA_902729485.2 Mus minutoides | reverse complement strand
GGATGCCTTTGGGCACGGTTTAGAAACTGAAATCCTTTGCATTCAAACAAGCCTCTTGTTGAATGTCCAGAATAAGGTGATTACAAATCCCCCAAATACTCTCAAGATCAAACCAGACCCTTCTAGACCAGCGGTTCTCAACCTTCCTAAAGCTGCCACCCTTTCATGTAGTCCCTCATGTTGTGGTGACCACCCCCTACCCCGGCCATGTAAAATTATTTCCATTGCTACTTCATAAATGTAATTTTGCAGCTGTTGTGATTGGCAAAGTAAATATCTGGGTTTTCTGGTGGCTTAAGGTGCCCCCTGTGGAAAGGTCATTTGACTCCCGCTCCAAAAGGATAGAGTCCCACAGGCTGAGAACCAGTGGTCTAGATGGTTACTCGGCTGATGCAGAGCAGATTCAAGTCCCTAACTGGGGAGCGCTCTGTGTGATACAGCTGCCTTGGAATAGACACAAATTAGCACAGGAATTAATGATGTCACTACCAGCATACTCACTCACTCACCCAGACTTTCACCCTCCTCACACCAGTCATGGTGTGGGGGCTTCCGTTTGTGTGTGTTGCCTTGGTTTTTCTTTTTTTTCCTTTTATCTTTCTCTTTCCTTTCTTTTCCTCCCTTTATGATCCTTTTTTTTTTTTTTCACGGTACCAGTGAATTTAATGTCTTTGCGTCAGGAGAGGCCTATTTATTCTGACAAACTGATCAACCTCCAGGGTGTATCTGCACCATGAAACTGATTTTATATCTCATCCCCTGGCTAATAAGATGTGAAGTGCTTTCCCTGTCACGCCGAGAGATCAGACTAGCTTCCCTCCAAGTGGCTGGAAGTCACAGCCAGCTTTCTATGGATGAGCCGACTGAGCATGCTAACACTGAAGGGTGGGGTGGAGCCGACCAGGAGATTCCTGCCCTCACTCTAAAAAGAAAGAGAAACCTTTGGAGGTGGCACTAACTCTCTGTATCCAGTGGGGATAAATACAATATCGGGGCATAGAGCCTGGCTGTGCTGTCCATCTTTAAGGGACCCTAACCCTAACCCTTTCCCATCAACTTAAGCTTTTAAGTGAAGATGAAATTCCATCACTCTGGAGGTCAACCTTTCTGCTGTGAGAAGTACAAAGTGAGCACCCTGGACCCCAAACCTAACACCTTCAAAATCTGAACTCCTGAACACTGTCGTAATGGCGCCAGAGGGAAATTCTACTATACCTGACCTCCTGCGAAGGACCACAGTCAAATTGCAGGCATGGGGCTGGACGCATGGCTCAGGGGTTAAGGGTACTGGCTGATCTTCCAGAGGATCTGGATTCAATTTGCAACATTCACATGGTGCCTCACAACTGCCTATAACTCTAGTTCCAGGGGATATGATAGCCTCTCCTGCCCTCCACAGGCACCAGGTACATATGTGGTATACATACAGACACATATGCAGGCAAAATACCCAAACCCATGAAATTGTAAAAATTAAAACTTAAAAGCAATAGGCATACTAAAAAAAATGTATGAGATTTCCATCAGGCTATGTGGGTAAGGCATATATTAAATAAACTGTGTGCTTTAATTTGTGTTTGATCCCCCAAATCTTCCACTAGCCACACACACGCACACACACACACACACACACACACACACACGTGTGTGTGTGTATAGATATGATGTGTATATATAAATATATGTATATGTGTATGCATGTTGATATGTGAATATATATGTGTGTGTATGCAAACATTATGAAATCTGAAAAATCATACCAAATTTAAATTAAATCTGGTCCTAAACGTCTTGGACTGAGGGATGTTGAACCTGCAGCTGATGAGTCTCCTTGCATGGTAAAGGTGTTGTTGTGAGGAAAGAGCATGGGGGGTTGGCATTTCTCCTGAGTCCCAGAGAAGCAGCTGACATCCTTTGAAAACAAAGTCGGTGCTGTCGGCACTGTTTGATTTGACTTCATTTTTCAGTTCAGACTCATCTTACCTCCATCAAAACCATGACAAATGCCCAGCTGATGTCCTGTCACAGGAGTTTGGGGACTCCCAAGCCTCTGAGAGGCCTCTGAGAGTTCCAGGCCTTCCTATGGTGGCTTTCCTGTGGTATCTCAGGTATCCGGTGAGATGATGACCCCAGTTCAGTGAGTCACCGTGTGGAGTTGTTCTCAGCTACTGCAACAGCCTTGGACATGGCTGAGATATGCACGGCTCATCTCTGTAACCCTGTTGAGGCACATAGAACACTCTCTAACCATGAGCAGACCCGTGGAAATATAAGCTGGTCCCACTTTGCAAAGAGTAATTTGACCCAGAAGCCATCACTCAAGCCAGAGAGTCAACGGAATGTTCTGACATGCCATGTGTTCTCTTGCAGTTTGTTTTCTGCCGGGACTGTAAGGAAGCATACCATGAAGGGGATTGCGATTCACTGTTCGAACCCTCAGGAGCAACTTCTCAGGTAAGAAATTTCCTCATCCTGCTAAGCAATGCCCGACACCCCGGTAAGCAGCAGCTCCCTCAGCAGGTCACAGGAAGTTACCTGCACTGAGAAAATCTAAGGGCAGAAACCTTGCAACTGAGTGAGCCTCAGCCTTCCTCAGGATTATCCCTCACTCACAGGGTACCTTGTAGCTTTCCCAAGACAGGTATATCCTTGATCCCTGATAGCTTTTCTCCTTGGGGAGCATGGAATAGGGATAAGGCACCCAAGTGTAGTCAGAGGAGACTGGGGTAAGACAACTGAGCAGTATCTAAGTCAGAAAAATCAATACTGCCTCTACTTGTATTTCATGATTTGATGCCTTTGTTGCAAGTGTGCCCAACCTGTGACCTATAAATTGATTGCACAACACAGCCATGGATCCAGCTCAATACTGAATCATAAACTTACTTAGACCATTACAAAGGTATTTTTTGCAATTTGGGGGGGGACCCTTGATTGAGCTGTTCTCAAAGCAAGACAGTGTATATAGATGACATCTGTCACAATTTCAGAAAGTTGGACACACCTGGCAGGCTGATAGAAATTATCTCTGCATGCTCAGACGTTCTTTGCTTATGATGAGGTGATGTCCCAAATAAACCCATCATAAGCTGCAAATATTGCAAAGTCAAAGATGCTCTGAAAGACTCTTACAAAACATCACAACTTGGCCTCGTGGCACACTGTAGGGTCTTGATTGCTAGTCCTAGTGATCAAGAGGCCAAGTAGAAGTTGCCATGACCACTGACAGCACTACTGTATAGGATACAAGCTTGTAGCCACTCAGAAAAGGTCAAAGCACAGAAGCCCAAGTAGAGTGACTACTGAATATGTATCGCTTTTGCACTGACTTCAAGAATCAGTGCTGGGGGCTGGTGAGATGGCTCAGCGGGTAAGAGCACCCGACTGCTCTTCCAAAGGTGATAAGTTCAAATCCCAGCAACCACATGGTGGCTCACAACCATCCGTAACGAGATCTGGCGCCCTCTTCTGGAGTGTCTGAAGACAGCTACCGTGTACTTATATAATAAATTAAATAAATCTTTAAAAAAAAAAAAAAGAATCAGTGCTGAAGTCAGGGATTGTCCATATACAGTGACTACCGAACATGCATCACATCCTAGCATGTTCAAGGAAACAGCTGCGCGTTTCCATCAGTCTCACAGACAGTGCTAAACTGTGTCTTCATCCTGATTGAGTAAGGAGCTCATTTCCTGAACCCCACCCACTAACGAGCTACACAAAGCTTAGGAAAATGCAAGCGTGTTTCCTTCTGCTTATCAATTATGATCAATCAAACCTTAGGAGAGAGGAGGTAGGAACTTCAGAGCAGTTGATGAATTTGCTCATCACTTTTCTCTCAATACAGTGGCCAACAAGGGTTCAAACACCAAACCTAGGCAATAGACGCCCCCCCCCCATCTCATTGCTAAGAACCTAGTAAGCAGACATGGACATTTCAGAGCATTTCAGTTTTATAGCCAAGAACATGACAGTGCTGGATGATTGCAAGTGAGCATAGAGAGAAGTGCATCTCTGTAAGGGATTGTGCAGCTGTGTTTACCCAATATTAGCATAACTAAATAAATATAATTAGTACGCTCAGGTCTTCCCATAAGATCCTCCATTGTTGACCACTAGCATATCAGTAGACTTAGGAGTGAACTCTATTTATACAGTCAAGGAGGCAACTGTGTCTTCTGTTCATTTATTTCAGCTCAGGGATACTCAAGTTCGAGCTCACTGGGTACAGAAATAATAGCCTTGGAACCCATGCCTTGAGATCTTTATAGTGCAGGATGATGAAGTAAGAGGCCCTGTGGAATGGGAATAAACAAGCAATTTATATCCATCAGTACCCCAGACATGAACCAAAGCTTCCAAAATGTGAAATTCTACTTAAAAATGAGGAACAACCTTACTTACCCTTAAACTGACCAAGTTCCTGACTCTCACAGTAATTTCACCCATTCCTTCAAGAGAGAACAACCAACCTTGGTTTTTAAGGTTTTTTAAACTCATTATAACCTTAATATCTAAGCCATATAAATGGAGGAATGAGCATTAAAGATGACCTTAAGTCAAGATGACCAGCATCAAGGGGCATATACCCATTGTACTATCAATGCATGTTAAATGCAACATTTGTATATGTCAAGAATCCTGCTTGGCTAGCTGGCAAAATGAATGTGTTCCCCCTCAGAGGAGAGTCATGGGAGAGAGCTGAAAGAAAATCAACAATTATATCAACATACTGCTGGCCAAGCCCAACAAATATGTAGTTTTGTATAACACTTCCCTGAAAGTCATGGAAAGTGGTTCTGAGCTCATCAAAAGGAAGCACTAGACTCTTGACAGTGGACATAAACACTATTGTGGAAGATAGCATTTGTGGACAAAGGTACAAGCATCTCTCCTGCTCTTCTCCTGTATCCATTTCTGCATCCCCAACTCCAATACAGAACCTGCACATTTACATTGGATAGGATGCATGTTGAATTCTGGTAGCATCATAGTGAAAAGGTATTATTTTTTCAGTATATACACTAAACACCTTTAGTAGATGAGGAATTGTTCCAAGCACTGTGGATAAAGGGTAAGATCCCTGCTTGTATGGCAGTTCCATGAATTCTCTAGATACTGAAAAGTTGCACAGTCAACATAAGGATTTCAATGTGTCATGGGTAGCATGTGCCATAGTACCTCTTCAGCCTTGATTATAGAGCACTACTATCCTGTCCTGAGGGACCTAGTTATTACTATCCTGACCCGAGGGACCTAGTTATTCTGTGGGTCGAGGGGAACCAAGCCTGAAAGAGAAACGGGTGAGAAAAGGGAGCGAGACCAAGTAGAGTTCCTATCAAGGTCTGATTTTAATGTGGCTGAAAGCCTGGTTATAAGCACACAGTGAAAGGAGATAGGGTGGGGCTAAGGGGGAAGAACAAAGGCACAGAGCAAAGGACATCTGGGATAGATGCTGATTGCAGGCTTGAAACATCTTGTGATTTATCTCTGAATGCTGGCACCGCTCAAACAGCCCCAGGTGTCAAACCAAGATAAGGGTCAGTTGGTTCTCAGGGTGGGAGTTGTTGAAGGTCTGGTTTCCCACAGTCTGGTCTCCTACATCTCCCCCTCTTTTCTTTATTAAAGTCAGGGGGGTGGCCGTAAAAAGAGGGTCGGTGAAGCACCTGTCTTAAGCTATGTGGCTTTCACCCACAGCCAGTACCGCAGTGCCTAGGCCTTTTCAGGTCCTAGTAGGGCAAGGCCTCTGTCTTAGGCTATGTGGGTGGCACCCGCTCCTGGCATCACACCTTGCTCCAATGGCTTAATTAGGCCTTGGGTGGTCCTGATGGGTGCCCAGGCAGTGGACCCACAATAATCCCGTCATTGAGTAACCTTGCAGCCAAAAGGCAGTATATATCTGGCTCGTGGCACCACAATATTCCCATCATTGGTAACTTCACAGCTTATGGCCTTCAGCCACTATTAGGAGCCAGAGGTCACCCTCCTTATTACTGACGTCTCCACAGCCTATGGAACCAAGAAGGCCCCGTGTCTGCAGCAAGGGTGGATAACTGAAGGCCAACAGCTGCTCTCTCTGCATCAGCAGAGGAGAGGTCTTCGGCTGATCCTCGGATGTCTAGCCGATGGTAGTGGATTGCAACTGGTTTGTTTAAGGCAGAATCAATCTGTAACTTAACAAAACTGGTTAATCTGTTAAAAGCCCAGGGGCCAAATGACAAAAGCAGCAAAATACCCACGAGGGGCCCCAAAAGGCTGGGGAGCAAGGTGGAGAGCTAAGGAGAAGTAGAAGACCAATTTTGATACCAAGATTCTTGTTTTTCTCTATTGCGTTTCCTTTCCTCTAAACTAATTCTGACTTTCTCTATACTTTCTTGAACTAGGCCAGTCTTATCAGAATAAAAGCAACATTCCCCTCTGACGACTGCACACAGCCCTCCCTCCCTCTTGCAGGAACATTAAGTCGAGGCCTTGCCTATTTTGTAGCACCACTTCAGATAAGGAGACTGAAGAATCTTTTAGATTTTTCAAGCCTTTTTGCAGTTCTCAAATATCTCTGTCTACAGCAAGGCTAAGCTGAGTATATTGCTGTTGGGAGGTGACCAAGGAGGCAATACTGATTCATGCACCTGCAGCCCCAGGTCACAGTGGAAATAGGAACCCTCCTATCTCTGGGCAGGTTAGTACCTCCTTCCCAAAACTGGAGGAGGCCTTCTGCATTGCACACCATTAACTTTGGGAGAAGTTGGACCAAGACACAGTAATCTTTGTTATTTAAAAAGGCCTGGGTAACCACTTAGGTAATAAGTCCAGTGGAGCAAGCTACATAAGTACCATTAGGTGCCCCAAGGTATAGAGAAGTGGCATTTACAACAGTAATCTGATTGCAAACCTCCATCAAGGCCTGAGTGGGAGCATGAAAGGCCCCAAGAGGCATGAGCCTAGGCCTGACACTTGACTCAGTGTGAGCCCTTCATTGCTCTTGGGGGGGAGGGGTGCCAGTCAAGTTTATTAGTATCATTGGTTGCAATAATCAATCCAAATACTGCCACTCCTTTATAAAAAGGAGGTTAAGTAGAAAAACACACTCAACATTCTTCATATTGGGTAACATTGGCTGCATGCATAGCAGCGATGGAAGCATTGACCATGGACAGAATCAATTCTGCAGACAAGGGGGATCCAGCAGGCAGGGTGGGCTGAAATATGGTAACTGAATGGGTGAACTGGATAGGCCAGGTTTTTTTCATAGGCTGAGGGGTTTTGGCCTGTGGGGACTTACTATGTAAAGCAGGATTGGGTCCCACTGCCACCCTTGATCGGTTTGGAATAGCCTTCTTCAATTGTACTTTAAAGGAGAGGCATGGATCCCTTCCTCGAATATAAGCGCAGAGGCCCCATTCCGCCCCTTTCGAGGCCTCCCAAGGAAAAGCCTTTCCCTTATTAGTAAAGGTAATTTGCAAGGTGTTACACCAGGAGTCACACTGTGAATTATACTGGGTGGGCCCCAAATAGGGCTGCCCCTCAGGCTGGCAATGTCTTTTTGACCTGTATGAGGTCCCAAAAAGAGGAGGGCTTCCAATAAGTATCTCCAGTGGTCTCACAGCCCCAAGAGGCATTTAAAAATTGGGTTCTGTAGCCACATTTTTGTCCCAAGGACTGATCCCAGTGATCACCAGGGCAGGCATAGATTAGGAAGGATCTGGCCCACTTAGTATACCACCCAGGGACTGTGCTGTATCTACTTTGCATGGTGACAGGTCTAGCCTGTGGTATGTAGTAGCTGGGGGTACCCCAGGCTTCCCCAGCCCCCAGAGCCAATTGGCACAGGTCCACCTCTAAGGGTGCCCATGGGACAGAACTTCCAATTATGGAAGTGACATTGACTACATCACCAGCCTCTTTAGTAATCAGCCAGGTGTAATTATAAAGTTGGTAAGGGGTTTTTCCTTGTTGACTCTTTACTTGTGATACACCTCATGAAGGGTAGGTGCATATCCAAATCCAGAGGATTAGGGATGAAGGCCCAATATAACTTCTCTATCATTGTTGTCAGGACACACTCTACAAACTCACAATCAGCATCATTCTTTGTCCCAGCATCAGCATGTCTCATTAACCACTCTGGCAGATAGCATGCTCCTTCAGCATCCTGCAGAAAAAACACAAACATGCCTTCTTCCCTACACTCAGAGAGTTCCTTAGCATTGGAATTTTAAAATTTTTAAAATAAAAAGGACATGATTTAAATAAATTTGTGGTGTACAGGGATATAACTTCCCCTTTTTAATTTTATAAAGATAGTTCCACAATACCTGTTTTTAATACTTTGTGCTTAAGGATTATAAGGAATTTCAGTAATATGGGTAATGTTAAATTGTTGACAGACAGAAAGTCTCAAATGCTTGATTGTAATAGCCATTTCCATTATCTGATTTGGAACGACCAGCATAAAGAAACAATATTGGCAATAACTAATTATATTTTTAGTTGCAACTAAAAAGCCTGAAAAGGTGTCAAGTCACATGTACATATTTTAGTTTTCCGAAATTGGAAATATGAGTAACACTCATTTGCCATAATTGATTAGGAATAAGTCCTTGAGGATTAACACCACTATGTGGTACAGGTAGAAACTGAGGACGTTCAGGGAAAGTCTTTATAATCTGACGTGCATATTCTCTAAAAATACCAAATTGTTGTCTCAATCTATTACTATTTTAATGATGTAAAGAATGAGATTCTTTGGCCAATTCTTCCTGTGTAAGGCCTATAACCTTCCTGGTATACAAATCTGCTGTGGCATTGCCCTCACTAAGGGGTCCAGGCAATCCAGTATGAGCTCTTAAATGACCTACAAAATAAGGAACTATATGTTCTCTTAAATCTATTTGTATTCGCATAAACAATTGCAAATTTTGAGAATTAGCAGTATCTAAAAAAGGAACGGTGTCAAGTAGTTGTAAACCATGAGCTATATATTGGCTTTCAGTATACAAATTAAAAGCTTGACTTTTCAGTATTTCAAAAACAGCAGCTACAGCACGTGGTTCAATTATTTGTGCTGAAGCAGGGGGAAATTCAAGAGAATGAACATGTGATCCAATCACATATATTTCTCTCCCATAGAGGGACTGTTTATAAATACAGTAGATGTATTCTTTATGGGATGCATGCTTAAATTTATAGGAAATACAAAAGCATGCATAGAAGCAATTTTAACAACTTATCTTTTGAATAATGATTATCACTTTTGCCTACAAAGTTTACTAAAACAACTTTTAAAAAGTTACTAAACAACTTAAGTTCGTTTATGGGACTATAATTGGTCTTCAACCCTGTCAGAAATCTGAGAATGAATTAAACATTACCTGGGTATATAGGAAGCACCAAACACAGCTTCTCAAACAATTGTAAAGACAGCTGACTACCTGGACAGTCCCGCTGTGGACAGACATTCTTCAAAACGTTGGAGTATCAGTCTTCAGCCTTCTGGCCTAGAATCATCTGATAGACATTTGTAAAGCAGAATTATAAAGGACTGTTTACACTGTCTTAGCAGAGCCAACAATCTACTATTCTGCATAGTGTGTCCATTTTAGACAGTATTTTGTCTGTAGATGAAATAGGCAATTTCTGCCCCATGGCTACCTTGCCATGATAAGCAGCCTCACTGGGAGGTAAAGTAGCTCAATATCTTCTTTGAACTGAGAATGGGGTAATGTCAGGAGCAGACATGTCTCTAGTCAAAACTTCTAATAATAATGAAATTATTAAATGTCAGATTTTATGAATTTCTGATGTTTTTGAAGATTGTAAAGTATCTTTGAAATGTTAAACCTTAGCTACTCTTAGCCATTTCTATTTGAGTAAACTGAAAGTAGTTTATTATAATTAAATTAGAATCTAACCTAACAATGAGCTTACTATCCAGCCCTTAACTTGTGTTACTTAATTGTCTTGTTCTTATGAGTTGCATAGGAACAATGCCTATCTAAGACTAACTATATTAATTTCAAATTTTGTATTGATAAAGAGATTCATACCAATGAAAACCTTAATTCTACATCAATATATAAATTCTATACCAGTGTAAGAGATTATAACTTAAACTTTATACCAATTATATAAAGATTTCTACAAATGTAAGATTATGGTTACACAATGCTTTCTTTAATAAAATTTAGCAATCCATCCCATCTATTTCCTCTGTGTTCAAAATTATGACCATTCCCAAATTATCCCTTAAAATGACAACCGATCTGGTTTGTAAAATAACCATAACAAGACACCCAAACCCAAGAAATCAAGCTGATGACACTCCATGACTTCTTGCTGATTAGAGATGATGAGAAATTCTTTAAAAGGGTGGGGAGGGTTAGGAAAATTGGAAAACTGGTTAGACTTAAGAAAGCAAGCTTTAGCATCAGTTATCCAGTCGCTGTATGTACAGAAGGCTTGGGGCTTGACCGAAGTTCTGACTGGATCCCTCTGAAAGGTTGGATAAGGCAAGATGACCTGGAATCAGCAACAATTCCTGAAGCTGTTCTGGAGGTAAGTCTCTGGACAACATCAGGAAGCAGGGGACTAGAACAGCAGGTCAGTTCAGCATCTGAGGATCAATCTTTCAAAGCTGTACATTCTGGAATATATGAACTCACAACCAAAATTGTAGTACCATTAAGATATTCATATGGATTGTGCAGGGTGCACTGTAAGCCACGGGGCTATATGGGAGAGAATGGTCGAGAGGAATATGGAGGCCAAGACAAACATACGCTGTTCAAGACCCCAAAGTTTATTGGGAGTTTGTGCTTATAAAGAGCTAGGTAGGCCCATCCCCTGCCAGTCAGTTCTGGGCACCTGGGTCCAGCCTGAGAATGACATGCAAGGTGCAGGATGTGTCTCTGGAATGTCTCAAGGGTATCTCAGCAGGTGGCAGGATTTTGGCAAATTACAGGGACAGTTGACACAACAAAAGGAGCCTCCTAAAGGCTACACCACAGGTGATCTCATTTCAGTGGCAAAGTCTGCATCAGCCTGCTTCAGGCTGGGGGAGGTTACAGTGCACAGATCAGTTAAGGATGAAATTTTGCTCCTTGTTTGAGCAGGTGAAAGACAACTGTCTTTGTTAATTTTATCAATAACCAAATGTAATAAATTTTCACTTATGTCATATGAAGGAGGGCACAAAGATTCTTAGGGATTCCATAACCAATAAGATTTATTGTCTCATTTTAGCTGAAGTTTTGTCTAGAGACATTTTTTTGTCTAAGCCAGTTACTGGGTTGCTCCCATGCCAAGGACTCAGCAGATTGACTTACCTGTCTTGTGTGATTTTTCTCAAATTTTTTGAGATCTTCAGATGGTCTTCCCCTATAATATCTGATCCATATCACTCTGGAAGGGGTCCAGAGCCTATTCTCCTTTCCTGTCAACACAAATACAGAGCCTCTGTCAACACAAATACAGAGCCTTTCACCCAAAAAAGTATGTCTTTGTTCCAGTGACTGGAATTCATTACGGGTGTGTGTGTGTGTGTGTGTGTATATATATATATATATATATATATATATATATATATATATATATATTTTGTGTATGTATATATATATATATATATATATATATATATATATATATATATATATAGTTTGACCTCTCTCCATGAGGAACTTTAACATAATCACCAAACTCATAACCACACTCATTTTGATAATCAAAATAATTCAAAGCAGTTAAAGCTATCTAAATAAATATTATCTGTTGAGACAGTGCTTCTACTGTCCCTTGCCCCGACCTTCACGAGATCAAGGCCTAGATTATTGATACATCTGTGTGAACTTGAATCCTCCCTACTGTGGAGATTAATATCTCTGTGGGTACATATGGTAGTGTGTCCCTTTCTCTTTGTATAATTCTCAAGGCCTAGGTTTCTACTGTCTGAAATAGGCTAGGCTCCCTACCTCGTGCTTGCATCTTTTTTTTTTAAGATCGAAAGCTCAATATTTATATGTCCCTGTATTTAACTTTAATTAAATCCCTTTTACTTACTGTACAAGCCTATATACAGGCTCTAGTTTTTATCATACTAGGCTGACAATCCCAGAAATCCCATATGACCACATTCGAAGAGCCAAGAAATTTTCCCGGCAAGACTTTTACATCTCTTTAAAGCATTTGTTCATTCATTCTCCCTAACTTGTCTTTTCTGTGGAGCTGAATGCCTGCTGCATCTACCATCTGGCTCTCTGCCTCTCATCTTAAACTCTTTGTATCAGTTTTGAACCCCAGGAAGAAATCCCCACATGGCTCAGGCAAAATCAGTATATTCCCTTCTATCCTTAAAAACAATTAAATCAGATTTCTGAATCTCTATGCTGTGTTTATCTGGTGGCTGGAGGCAGGCAGCTTTATTGTTTGCTCCTTGCTGACTCCTCCTAGCACTTGGGAACCAGTCAGACTGTTTGCACAGCAGGAGTTCCCAGCCTCTCAGCTTGAGCTCTCTCTCTGGTAGCAGCTGTGTTCCTTTGTTCTAGTCCTGCATGCTGGAATCCTCTCCCTGAGAAATCAGTTCCCCACCTTCCCTGCCCCCTTCTAGACTTATATCATTCCTGTGTGTGCATTCCATCACAGACTCTTCAAATAATTTTAAGTGGGTTCTCACCTCCTGCGTTGGTGCCCACTGTAGCCAGTGGCTTCGTCTACCACACTTTAAGCTCCTGGTGACTCACAGATGCACACCCAGCCAGGAGCTATCTTTGGATCCGTGAATAGAAAACACACACCAGCCAGTTATTCTTTTGTTTTTTTCTTAAATTTTTATTATTTCATGCATTTTATACATCAAGCATATTAATAATATTGAGTATTTTGAGAAATAATACATAAAAATTTGTTCAACTTTTATAGTCATATTCTTTCATATCCTAAAAATATCATTAATGAATATTTAACAGTATCCATAACTGAGGATCCTATATCTAATGTTGAATACTAAATTGTTTCAAAACATACAGAATATATTCTTTGTGAATTAGACATAGTAAAAGAGCATAAAATATTAAAAATGAATCATTAAGAAATATATTCAAGCCAGGCAGTGGTGGCACATGCCTTTAATCCCAGCACTTGGGAGGCAGAGGCAGGCAAATTTCTGAGTTCGAGGCCAGCCTGGTCTACAGAGTGAGTTCCAGGACAGCCAGGGCTACACAGAGAAACCCTGTCTCGAAAAACCAAAAAAAAAAAAAAAAAAAAAAAAAAAAAAAAAAAAAAAAAAAAAAAAAAAAAAAAAAAAAAAAAAAAAAAAAAAAAAGAAAAAAAAAAAAAGAAATATATTCAAAAGCCCTTATATACCACCTGACATAGTGAGAGAGTATTTAAAACTCATTATATATCTGTGTACATTGTCTAAAAGCAGTTTACTTAATAAAGATTATCAGTGTTTATAGGAGAGAAATTATTTTATCAGTAAGTATATTTTAAAATATACTTATTCATAATAGCCAGAAACTGGAAAGAACCCAGATGTCCCTCAACAGAGGAATGGATACAAAAAATTTGGTATATCTACACAATGGAGTACTACTCAGCTATTAAAAACAATGAATATATGAAATTCCTAGGCAAATGGATGGACCTGGAGGCCATCATCCTGAGTGAAGTAACCCACTCACAAAAGAACTCACATNTCTTAAAGTCCTGGGGTGTCCCTAGCTGTGTCCGCTGGGCTCAGAGGAAAGATGGCGCGGCGGCGCGGGTGTTCTGGCTGGGAGAAGCCCAGCCTCCGGTGGGGCGGAGTTCTCAGTTCCTGCCCCTGGGAGGAACTGCTGACCTGCTGCTCCCAAAACCACCTCTGCACTCACGCGTAACCCCAATGCGATCTTAAAGGCCTGGGATGTCCCTAGCTGTGTCTGCTGGGCTCAGAGGAAAGATGGCGCGGCGGCGCGGGTGTTCTGGCTGGGAGAGGCCCAGCCTCCGGTGGGGCGGAGTTCTCAGTTCCTGCCCCTGGGAGAAACTGCTGAGCTGCTGCTCCCAAAACCACCTCTGCACTCACGCGTAACCCCAATGCGATCTTAAAGTCCTGGGGTGTCCCTAGCTGTGTCCGCTGGGCTCAGAGGAAAGATGGCGTGGCGGCGCGGGTGTTCTGGCCTGTTGCTTATGTTCTTATGCTTGCCTCCCGCCATCTGATTATCTCTAGTGCTACCTGCCCTCGCTATATCTGACTGCAGCCTATCCTTCCTGTGATCCTGGGTGTGTCAGAGCTCCTGGAAGACAAGCTGCCTCTGGGACCCTGAGATCCTGTGTGTCCAAGCTCCTGGGATCCTGTGATTCTGGGATCCTGGGATCCTGGGCATGTTACAGCACCTGGGAGGGGAGCTTCCTCTGGGTGTTGTGGGACTGGCTGTGGAGTTCGCCCCCAAGGTCTGCTCAGACTGGAAGGCAGTTATTCTTAAAATGCCTTGTCACTGCCTACTCAATGACTGGGCACTCCTAAACCTTCCCCTGATACCCCAGGCCCAGTCGCCCACAGGCCACTTAGTCAAAAAACTCACATGGCTTGTTGGTCTTTTTCCTGTCACTACTGCATCCCCTTCTCTCCTGAGACCTCTTAATTCTCTCTGCATCTTACCCTCACAATTCTCTGTGACCTGTCCCATTCTCAGCCATTGGCTACTGCCACCTTGACTGATGGGTCAAAAACCAACTGGGAAGCCAGGCAGTGGTGGCTCATGCCTTTAATCCCAGCACTTGGGAGGCAGAGGCAGGCAGATTTCTGAGTTCGAGGCCAGTCTGGTCTACAGAGTGAGTTTCAGGACAGCCAGGGCTACACAGAGAAACCCTGAATTGAAAAAATTGGGGGGCAAGGATCTTCAGTGTCAGTAAACACAGATTCCTGATCAAAGCACCAGAACCACCTCTACATATATGGCTCTACATATATGTGCCTCTACATATATGTGCCTCTACATATATGGCTCTACATATATGTGCCTCTACATATATGGCTCTACATATATGGCTCACCCCAGAGGGCACATTCTCTCCAATGGAATGACTTCTACACAGTTCTAGCAATGTGTGCAGAAACATGGGCCTTTGTTAGTCAGCTCCCTGTCACTACAACAAAATGCCAGAAAGAAGTAACATATAAAGAGGAAAGGTAACTTGAACTCACAGATTTTAAAGTTTCTGTCCAATGGCAGGTGGGCCCATCAGTTTGAGCAGATCTGGCTGATGAGTTACCTGGATTCAAAGGTTCCCTTCTTATTCAAAACCCACTATATAACTACATCCCTTCCTCCTCTGGGTTCTCTGTTATCCTGTTGATACCAATGACGCCTTGCATGCTGATTGATTAGCAAATGGAGCATCAAGTGACCAGATGACTGTGATAGTTAAGTTTGCTGGACGCTTACTCTATTCTCAAATGGTGGTGTTCCCCAACCCCCACAAGTGTACGTGGACATGTTGTGACTAGGAGTTTGGTATCTATGAGGCCGAGCTGCACAGGGGGAAGAGGACGAATTCTCAAGTGTGTCACTCAGAGTCATGATAAAGGATAAGTAGGGTCATTCCTGTGTGCACTCCTAGTCCTGAACCAAATGTGTTGGGTCCAGGATGGAAGCTGAGAAAACTCACTTCAGAGACAGAAGCTTTGAAAAACAAAAGCTTTATTTTCTTGGCACAGTCCCCTCACCGGTCAATCCCTAGATTTGACGTAGGGGTTTTTCTTGAATTTGTTTTGAAAATTTCCGATCCTTGTGTTTCCTCCCCCTCGAGTCGAGTCCCCTCGACGTCACCAGTAGGTCCTTGTGTTTCCTACCCCTCGAGTCGAGTCCCCTCGACGTCACCAGTAGGTTAACATAAAACTGTAATACCCAATTCCAAGGGAGTCCCTACCCATCAGAAACTGGGCCATATCCAGGACGCCTGGCTTCAAGGTCCTTATTTCATTCTCCTAGACATTAGGTCCAGAGCTCAAAGTAATAAGGGGACAAAGGAGCAGGTCAGCTGCATGTGGTTAATTAGGGCATAACAGGCAGTTGGTTATATACTTTTATAACTTATGCACCTTGGTTTAGGTTAACAGCAAGTTCTATATTCCTTACCAGTTAACAGACAATTAAGAAAACATTTGGAGAAGTGGGATAGGAGTCCATTCCTAGGCCTAGGAGCATGATCTTCTTTGGCCATGCCAACAAGATGGAGACGTTGTCCCGGAGATAGGTGGACTCAGACAACCGTCTCCTTACAAATTGTCCCTGAGATGTCTGGGCTCAGACAACTGTTTACAACAGAAGCTGTTCAGCTAAAGGGAAGCCCCCAGCTCCCCTAGGACCTGGGACCTTGCATTTAGTTCCTCCCTGTAATTAAATGGAGTCTGAAAATAAAGTGGAAGTACTTAGAATACCTTTCTTTGCCTGTTCCCAACAATGCCACCATATCGCAGGTGCTGGTTAGAGTGTAAATCTCACTCAGAACACTACACACCATTTTACAGCCGCTCCTGCTGCGTGTGGAAGGCTACCTCGACACTCTTACCCATAGCCTGTAGCCGGTATGATATGGCATAGGACCAAATTTCCCCTGTGGTCATGCGCCTCCTGTGACATATCCTTTGTTTCCAGAGGATACCTTTGGTCCAAGGCACTGTTGTACAGGGTTCTGTCAGGTTTCAGGTGGTAGGGATGCCTGAGGCTGTGTTGTCAATAAAGCAAAGCCATACCCAGAGTAGGTAGACTTCCTGACAAGACAGGATATCATCCCTTTCTGAGATACGGATGGTTAGTGTCCTTGAGAGACGAACTTCTGCTCAGGACGCGGCACTGGTCCTTGTTGGAGGCAGCTCAGGTGCAGAGCAATGGTATCTGAAACATCCCCCTTGGTAGCTGGATGTCTGAGTGTCAGGAACTGGACAAGGCTCTCTCATCTTGCTGCTGTGGATGCCTCAGGAAAGCTCAATGAAGTGGGACCAAAGCAGTCAGTAACCAGTGCTGGCCAAGGCCAGTGCTCTGGGCTCTCTCCCTGTTTTGTTTAAGGAGATATCTAGGTGTGTGCTGACTTAGGAGTATCACCACGTGGCAGCTCGTTCATAACTCATGCCCTCTTGCCCATGTGCCTTCCCTGCAGATCTCCTCAACTTATTCACCCTGAGTCTCACACATTTTCCCTGTCCATCCACTTAACCAACCTACCAACGGGTCCTCTGCTTATGAATCTTCATATATTCTTAGTTCAGGACCTTTCTTTCCCCACAAAATGTATACTTAACGTCTCTCTATCCAGTCAGTGCTATATCAAAAGACCACAAACTGAGTGACTTATAAATAATAGAGGTTTGTTTCTCGGTTTAAGAGTCTGGGAGTCAGAGATCAGAGTACCTGGTGAAGATCTGCTTCCTGGCTTCCCAATGAGACTTTCTCGTTGCATCCTCCAAGGGAGAGAAACAAAGCCGTGTTCTGGGGGCCCCATTATAAGTACACTAATCCCATTCTTCAGAACTTTGTGACCCGGTCACCTCCCAAACGTTCCTAGACTCCAACATAGGAGACTCAAGGGAACACACACATTCAGACCATAGCCTGTGCATGGCCCAAAGCGCACCCCATCTAGAGGGTTTCCCCTCGTCCTCACAGTCAGCACCCAAAGAGGTCACTGCACAGCAACAATATACTGCTAATAGTTCTCACGTGCTAAGAAAACCCACTAAGAAACCTGGATCCCTTGTCATTTGCATGCTAGACTGAGAAACTGAATTGCAGTGTGGTTGCCGCAGATGGCTCAGGGGAGCTTCAGAACTGAGATATCCCAGGACAGTGCTCACCAGGAACCCAGGACCTCCAGAATGCTAGGCAGACAGACACTCTGCTCTATCCCCAGCTCATGAAAGTTGCCTTGCCCTGTAGCAAGGGATCTGGAAGCAAACCCTCCACTGTGAGCCACTCTCCACTGTGAGCCACCCACCATACCCAGGGGTGTGACTGGAGGGAGGGAGGGAGGGAGGGAGGGAGGGAGGGAACAACCCTGGGATTCATCTCAGCCCAGACCCATCAGCATCCAGTACTCCTGGGAACTGAGAAACTCCAGCCTTGGTCCCAAGGTGAGGTGAGAAGACAGAGGCACAGAGCAGCTCATGGACACAGCAGGGAAGGCAGAGATATGGTGGGCTAGAGGGGGAAAGTCCGCAAAGTGGGAAGGAAGCAGAAGACAGGCTGGGAGAAGTGAGCACGTCACGTCACGAAGCTGCTCAATTCTAACGTCACCAGAAGAGGAAACGGCAGAGTCAGGCTTTGGAGGAAGCCACAATTACAGTGTGGACTTCCCCACAGAAATGTCCAGGGGCTTCAGAAGTAGATTGCATAGGGCCTCTTGGAGGAGGAAGCTATTCTGGAGCCAATAAGCAAAGTATGAGATGGCCTGTCTCTGAAGGAGTGTCCTTACCACGATCTGTACCCACCCAACTATATTCCCCAAGTTAAGGGACTGACTGTGAGTGACTTCTATTGTCTTCATGATCTGGGAGTGCGTTTACTGAGTCACCTGTTGCCCCAAGTAAAACAGCTTTATTGCTGCTCCTCCTCCACTCTGGACACAGCCTAACTGATGCACAGACAGAGCGGAATGGTGGCAATAGATCTCCATTAAAGCTGGCGTATCCTCCTGGATCGCCCCTCCATCTCGTCCATGGGAGCTAAATAACCGCCAAGGACAGCACCAGACTCTCAAAGGTGCATTTACAGAGCACTTAGCCCGCCTGGAAAGGTTTGCTCTGGAGCAGAAACGGCCCTAGGCTGGCCATCAGAAGAAGCGGTTTGATCTCTTTCTTCCCCTTGCAGGCAAGTCACTCAAATGCTTACAGCTTTTTCCCTCTCTGCCACATGGGGCCAGTAAGATCTACTGAACTATAAATAATGAAATGAGAAGGTATGTGAAGTATTTTACAATTCATAGCGTACCGCAAAATGACAAAAACCGTGGGGCTTGGGTTGTTTAAGGCCGGATGCTTAAAATGTCAGGTGCAATAGAGAAGCCATGAAAGATGTGCTGGCAGGGCAAACAGAAGCTCGTTGTACCCAGGCAAACCTCTTCTTTTGTAAATTACCTAGTCCAGCTGTTCTTCACAGCAACAGGAAAACGAGTCATAAATAACCTATTCTCCTAAATTGTAGCAGAGAAAGCTGCTCTAACAGAATAACTGAGACTAAGTGATTTTTGAAGGAAGAGGTTTCTGTTTGAGGGCAGAGTAGTTTTCTGAAACAGGGTTTCTCTATGTAACAGCCTTGGCTGTCCTGGAATTCCCTTTGTAAACCAGGCTGGCCTCAAACTCACAAAGGTCCTCCCCCTGCCACCTGCCACCTGCCATCTGCCCTCTACCCCTTGGCACCTGCCCCCTGCCTCCTGCCCTCTGCCCCTCCCCGCCCTGCCTCCTACACCCCAGCCCCCAGCACCTGCCCATGCCCCCACCCCGCCCCTGCCTCTGTGCTAGGACTTAAGGCATGTGCTGCCCCTACCACCCAGCTCTTTTTTTGTTTGTTTGTTTGTTTGTTTGTTTGTTTTGTTTTTCGAGACAGGCCAGCTTTTTTAAAAAGGGTTTTCTTCTGGCTCATGGCTTAGGAAGTCTAAGTATGTACCTTGGTCCACTTGGCTTCTGGTCAGGGCCTCGTGGCAGTTCAGCAGGAAGTGAAAGGCAAACAGACCAACGAAGGGGGGAAGAAACTGACCTGCTTTGTAACAACCTGCTGCCTGGGAACTGTCTAGTCACACAAGGAAGACATTCCTCTCTTAAAATCCCACTTCCCAGCACCTCTGAACTGGCGACAAATTTTCACAGATTCTGGCCTTACATCTACCCTGGGAGACTCTTTCAGAAGGGACTCAAGATTCATATATCCCCTCCCTCCCTCCCTCCCTCCCTCCCTCCCTCTTCCTGCTGTACTTGAAAGTTGTTCTTCTCTCTTGGCATTCTTAATCAGCCAGCTGGTTCTTCTGCTGTATCCCAGATAGGAATCATGGGTAGGCAAGGCAAGGATTCTCCCAGCGCTGCTCCTTGCCTGCCTTTGGACTCTTTAGCTTCTGACTGCACTGATAGCCCCACCCCCACCCCCCACCCCCCGCAACTGTGAGCTGCGGCGGATGGCGCCCTCTAGTGTTCGAGCTCTTGTGGTACAGGGACCTTTAATCAACTACAATAACAGTATTATGGTTCTCCGGTAGACAAACCTAGGAAGTCAGGGTCCCTCAGTCTTTTTAATAGCAGCTTATGTTACATATTCCTAAGCTAAGTATCGGGACTCCGCCCCTGATAGCTATGTCTGTTATAGTCCTTGGGTCAGGGCATCTAGCTCTGTGGCTCTTAAGGGCTGGCAGCTCTCCAGGGACTCTTCTCTTGACTAAACCTTGCAGTTTCTCTTCTCAGGCTCTTTGCAGTCCTCTTGCCTAAGTCTCGGCTCCCTGTTCTCTCTCATCTTCTCTCACACACCTTTCTTGTTCCTTCCCAGCCACTCTCTGGAACTCTATAGCTGCCACTCGCTGCTTTGGCCACTGTCACAACTACTGCCACTTGGCCTTCTTCCAGAATCTTCTTGATGCTGCAGCTGCCACAGCTACTGCCTTCTGGTGCTGCTCCCTGGCTGGTGGGGGAGGAGGGGCAGGGGTGTGTGCGTGTGTGTGTGTGTGTGTGTGTGTGTGTGTGTGTGTGCGTGTGTGGGTGTGTGCGCGTGTATCACCAGTTCCGCCCACTCTACTAAAGATGACTCAAAAAAATAAAGCAAGCGGAGATCAAGAGACAAGCCTTTTTCAGGCTTTCTTTGAAACACCAGGCAAACATCACAGGAGTGGACCAAATAACCTGCTCTGCCAGAATAGGGATATTTACACCAGTCACAGAACACCTAAGTGCAAATGATTGTGCTTACACTAATTATGGAACTGTCCCTATTGCACCAGTTACAGTTGTCCTCTACTAAGTCATCTGGGGAAAGCCCCACACCCACCCCACACCCACCCTGGTCCTTTGGGGAAGGGCTACTGGGTCATTAGGAGTTCACCAAGGATGGCCAAGTTCCAGTGTAAAGTGGTTGAAACCATTGTAGCGAGGCCACACCTTCAGGAGCCGAGGCCACACCTTCAGGAGCCGGTATACCTTAGCAGCAGGCAGGTGCTGTTGCTATGGACCTCCGGGGCCCAGGAGGTATTCAGAACAGCGGCACTGGCTTATAGGTACCCCACCCAGCTCCTCCACTACAGTTCTCTGTTCCAGGCAGCCAGCACACCAGGAAAGACTCTAAAGCTGTCAGCCAAGAAGTCAAATTGCTTAATCCTCCGGCACATTTGCTTATCTGCAGAAAAACAGTCAGAAGGGCTGCTTGCAGTAAGAACTTCTTGCTATTAGTATTAATAGTACTTTTTAACAATGCTTTAGGGGCTGGCGAGATGGCTCAGAGGTTAAGAGCACTGACTGCTCTTCCGAAGGTTGTGAGTTCAAGTCCCAGCAACCACCGTATTACAACCAGCTTACAACCATCCGTAACGAAATCTTATGCTCTCTTCTGGAGTATCTGAAGACAGCTACAGTGTACTTACATATAATAAATAAATAAATAAATAAATCTTTTAAAAAACAACAACAACAAAAAACCCAATGCTTTAACATGCTTAACAGCTGCCTGCTGGCCCAGGAAGGAGTGTCTGACTATAAAATGGGACTGTCTGACTATAAAATGAGCAACGCCAAGCACCCACCATGGTCTGTGGGGAGGCTTCCCCCACCTCTGAGATCTTGCCTGAATTAAACCTCCGATCTATGTGCCTTGCTACCTACCTCAGCTCTAATCAGAAGTCAACTCCTTTCCAAACACCATTTTCAAGTCCCCATCCTGAGGAAGAAATGGGAAAGCCTCCTCTGAAAACAAGGGTCCCCAAAAGGGGTTTGGACTCTAAGGGTCTTAGCATCGCTGGTGAGGAAACAGACATTGCCACTGTCAGCACCCATCGGAGTTCCCCAAGACTCTTCAGGACCCCAGCTCAAGCCAAATCAGGATTTGTGGGTTCAGCACTGGAAAAACTTCAAAGAGAGGGGAGTTTATGATGATGCAAACTTGGAGATTTTATTGAAGATTTTTTTTGGGGGTGAGGGGGGTGAGGGGTGAGGCAGGGTTTCTCTGTGTAGCCCTGGCTGTCCTGGAACTGACTCTTAGACCAGGCTGGCCTCGAACTCAGAAATCTGCCTGCCTCTGCCTCCCAAGTGCTGGGATTAAAGGTGTGTACCACCACTGCCACCACCGCCTGGCTTGAAGATATTTTTATACAGGGCTTAAGTATGAGGGTGAAGAGAATGGGGCACTCTGAGAAAGAAGTTAGGACACACCTGAGAGTGTGGGTAACAGCTCTTCAAAGAAGAAAACACAAGGAGTAAGACCTGCCTAAACGTGGGCATGAGCTCTTTGAGGGAGAATAGCCGTTCATTGTGTTGGCATTTACCCTGTGTACCATTTTGTTGGCTTTCAGGTTCTATTGCAAAGGGTTTATAAGAGCCCCTCCCCCACTGATAAGTAGAATCAAGTGTGGTTGCTCCAGAGATGCTTTGGATGGGATTGTAATCTGATGGAGGAAACCAGGAACCACTGGGGCTGCTCAGGGTGGTTGGCACATGTCCCGTCTCTGCCGTGCATTTTTGGTGCCCTAGAAAATTGCACTTTGTGACCTTGAGCTGCCAGCAATTTCCCAGAATTCTCGCCTCCCTGCTGCTGAGAGGCGTCAACCAAATTCCAGAGTGAAGGGCTCCTTCCCCCTTCTCATGCCCCCCAAAGTCTTCCCCCCACACTAGAAACCTGTAACTCACTAGCCAAAATGTTAATTCATCACCTGAATCTCTAAGTTTCTATGTTGTATTCTAGATGTCATATAGCAGCTCTAATGTGGGAAAGATGTCTGGGGAAACACGAATGTTCAGGTATGAAGTCTTTGCTATGTAAATAAGGGTTGTACAAACCAGGCCGTCTCAGTAGTTCCAAGTTCAGTCCTGGTCCAAAGCTGGGATCACAGGGCATCTGGATACAAGTGTGTGGTGTTGGGCTACTGCATTCTGGGACTAGCAGTGTGCGATTCGTGGACCAAAAGTGTAAATCATCCTACTGCAGATGAAACATTCTGGGTTTTTTTCTTTCTTATTTTAAAAAATATTTATTTATTTATTTATTTATTTTATGTATATGAGTACACTCTAGCTGTCTTCAGACACACCAGAAGAGGGCATCAGATCCCATTACAGGTGATTGTGAGCCATCGTGTGGTTGCTGATTGAACTTAAGACCTCTGAAAGAACAGTCAGTGCTCTTAACCACTGAACCATCTCTCCAACTCTCTCCTGGTTTCTTATTCATGGACTTCCCATTGTGTTTACAAACACTACACAGAGTCATACTCACAGGTACACACACACAAACACTACACACAATCATACACATACACACCCATATGCAAGCACACATGCGTACATTTACACACAGTCATATACACACATACAGGTGCACTCACATACAAAAGCACACATATGCCCATGAACACACATACTTACAAACACTACACACAGTCATACACATGCATACACACATGAACACTGCACACAGGTGTACACACAATCATACATGGAAGTATACATGCACACACGCACACACAGAAACACTACATATAGTCATACATACACATACATGAATATTCACATACACAAGCACATGTGCACATGTACACACATACTTACACATAGTTATAAACATACACACTACTGAATATCACATACATCACAAACAGAACACACATCCTACACATGTTCTACCACACAAAGCATATCATATGGACGCACCGCACATACTACACAAAACATATATACCACACCACATACACCCTATATACCATAGATGACCTATCATGAGCACACTTTATCAGAAATATAGAGGGATATTCTAGTGTCTTTCCACAGTGTCAGAATAGTGGCAACAACAATAAATTCACAAGGCACAGTGGTCTCAGGCTCAGCAGTTTGCAAATAGCCCACTCTATACACATACCACAAACACCACACACATGTATACCATATGCATAGCTCTTACACAGATATGTACTCTACATGCACATTTTTGTCATTGTTCCATTGATATTTTGTCAATGGTCAGCACAGACTCTTTCATTCCGATCTTAATTGCTAATATTGAGAGCACACATTGCACTGTGAATATATCTATGCCTACATGTCTTTCAGATAGATATGTATATTTATACACATATGCTGGCCACAGAATGGATACAAAAGATTTCAAAGACCCCAGCAGAAATTTAAGTGTTTTCTGAAGTATAAACTGATTCTGTATTAATAAACTCTCTGTGGAAGAAGAAGCCTGTAGAATCAACCACAGCGGAGCCAGGGTTGAAATCAGAGCTGTGGAGATGAAGAAGCCTGTAGAATCAACCACAGCGGAGCCAGGGTTGAAATCAGAGCTGTGGAGATGAAGAAGCCTGTAGAATCAACCACAGCGGAGCCAGGGTTGAAATCAGAGCTGTGGAGAGGAGGACTTAGCTCTGTGGTAGAGCGCTTGGTTCAGTCCTCAGCTCTGGGAAAAGCACTGGGCAGGTGGCAGCTGAGTGGGCGATGGGGATGGAGCTGAACCACAGGGAGGATGGGAATCCTCCATTTGCTGGTCCACACTGGTATCAGGTGACAGGTGGGAAGGGGGCCTCTGTCACAGAGGCAGTAGTGTCCATGGGTTCCAGTTGAGGGAAAACCCTTCCCTTGGCCTAAAGTGTCCAGTAAGTTCTTGGGTCTGGTTTCCTTGTTCCATTTGTAATAGACCCATGTGCATCTGCAGTCTGAACTCACCCTCAAATATAGCCTACCGTGCTCTCTACTACCTGGAATTAGTCAGTACTGCTGCATAGGTGACACCAGACGGATATCATTCTCTGAGAGTCCACCCACGAGTACAATTATACTCTCTCCTCAAAATAGTGTCAAAAGCTGCACGTAAAATGTCTCTCAGGGTAAGGCACACTCTTAAAGATCCAGTGTTTCTGAGGTCGAGGCCAGCCTGGTCAACAAAGTGAGTTCTAGGATATCCAAAGCTATACAGAGAAACCCTGTCTCGAAAAACAAACAAATAAATAAATAAAAATGTAAAAGATTCAGTGTTTCAAACAGTATGGAGTGGCTTATGTCAGGACACAGCCTGATTTTAATAATACCACACACATAAATAATTGATATCACACATGTAATACACATAATATACCTCACACCACCCACACAGCCTACTCTATACACATACCACAAACACCACACACATGCATACCACACACATAGTATATGTACTGTACATATACATTCTACTTACTCACCACACACACACACACACACACAATGATTCCCACAGAAGAAAGTTGTGCTATGGCATTTCCCTTCAGAGTGGCTGCAGAGTACCTCTAGCCACCAGAGGGCGCTAAATCCTTAAGGGAAATGCTGATTTCCAACAAACTAGAAATCAAATTCCCTAGTTTGATGCTTAGACCAGGCATATGTTTGAAAGCTACAAACTGGATTTTGGTTTAAAACTAGGTCTGTGGGGGCAACAACTACAAGGGTGTGTTCCTGACCATCGGCTGTGTCATTAACAGGGAAGCTGGGGTCAGCTACCTCCAATTATAAAGAGGCTCACCAAGCCATCTCAGGCTGTTGTTGAGTGTTCTTTACCAGGAACATAATCAAGAATGAATGTATCTTTCCACAAGGTGCTGTGGATTCAACAGCAGCATTTTGTCCTCTGATCATATACCATAAGTTCATTTGTTCTTTTAATTGTTGTTTGTTTTTGTTTTGTTTTGTTCTTTCGAGACAGGGTTTCTCTGTGTAGCCCTGGCTATCCTGGAACTCACTCTGTAGACCAGGCTGGCCTCAAAGGAACTCAGAAACCCTCCTGCCTCTGCCTCCCCAGTGCTGGGATTAAGGGCATGCACCTCCTGGCTTTTGTTTTGTTTTGTTTTATGACAGGATCTCACTGTGTAGCTCTGGTTGTCTTGAACTTTCTGTGTAGACTAACTCACAGAGATCCCCCTGCCTCTACCTCCTGAGTGCTGGTATTAAAGGTGTGTAGCACCATGCCTGTCTTAGGATGTTTTATTCCAGCCTTAATTCCTAACGGGAACTTGCATCACCCAGCACTGGGGGGATCTACCTATCTCTTGAGTATGTGGACACACAGGGTGGCTTACAGAATGAGTAGGAGTTAAAGAGGCTGCCTGGGAGCTCTGGTTACTGAAGTGGGGTGGTGAGCGTGCTGTACTGGTAAGATAACAACCGCAAGCCTACCACAGAAGCTGAGTACAAAGATGAAGTCAGCTTCAGGGACGGAAGGAAAGGACTGGGTGTGGTCCACACAGGCAGGCAGGACAGGCAGAGCACAGGTAAGTAGGCTGTGTCGGCAGTGGGGTACCGAGGTGAAAGGAAGCCCCAAGGATAGTCCAGAGTTCTCTCTCGGCCGTCCTTAATGGATACTCTGGGTATTAGAGGTGCTTTGTTAGGGATTTACTGCTGTGAACAAACACTAAGACCAAGTCAACTCTTATAAGGACAACATTTAATTGGGGCTGGCTTACAGGTTCAGAGGTTCAGTCCATTATCATCAAGACAGGAGTGTGGCAGTGTTCAGGCAGACATGGTGCAGGAGGAACCGAGAGTTCTACATCTTCATCTGAAAGCTGATAGCAGAATACTGACTTCCAGGCAGCTAGGATGAGGGTCTTGAAACCCAAGCCCACAGTGACACACCCACTTCAACAAGGCCACGCCTACTCCAACAGGGCCACACCTTCTAATGTTGCCACTCTCTGGGGCCAAGCATATACAAACCATCACAAGAGGATAGATGGCCCTGGGGCCCTTGCCATCCTGTGTCCATGCTGCATGAGGTGGAGGCAGGGAGTTACCCATTTTTCTTGGTCTGGCATTTATGCCTGTTTCGTTCTCAGACTTTGTTCCCAGATCAATATAATTTTTTTTCTTTTATTGAAAATAGATGTTTATTTCACACATCATATTCTAATTATGGTCTCCCCTCCCCTACCCCTCCCAGTTCCTTCCTGCCTCTCTCCTCCCATCCGGATCCGAACCCTCTCTGTCTCGTCTTAGAAAACAGACAGGCATCTAAAGAATGATAATAAAATAAAATAAATAAAAAACAAACATCAGAATAGAACAAGAGAGCAAACAAACAAACAAAAAGAGCCAAAGAAAAAAACCATATAGACACAGAGACACACAAGTTCACACAGGAACCCCATTTTTGAAAAAAAAATGGAGTCCACAATATATATACAAAAGACCTGTAAAGTATTTTTGTTTTTGTTTTTTAATGCCCCAACTTAACCTTATGAGACAAAGACCCACCAAAGTTGTGGCTGACTTCGTTTCTGTTGGCTCTTTACTACCGGGCATGGGGCAGCCTACCTTTAAGAGTGTTTTGTTTCCCCAGTGAGTCTGTCTCAGAAAAAACGAATTTCTCGTTTGTCAGTGGCCATCAATGGGAGATAGCTTCTGGGTAAGGCGTGGGAGCTTGTGCCTGCTTATCTCAGCTCTAGGGCTCACTCTGGCGCAGACCAGTCCAGACCCTGTGCGCGCTGCCTCTGTTTCTAAGTTTGTATGTGCTCCACCAGCCGTACTGGATCTCGGAAGCCCTGAATCCTTGGTGTCCTCCATCCCCTATGTCTCTCAAGGGGAGAGATGTGATGGAGACATCCCTTGTTGGGCCGAGGATTCCCAGGTCTCTCACTCCCTGTGTATGGTCCGACTGTGGGTCTCTGTGTTTGTTACCGTCTGCTGCAGGGTAGGTGAGCATTTCTGATGATAACTAAGTAAGGTGCTGGTCTGCTTCCCTGACCTGGAGGCTCATAGGGAGTCCCTGATGTGATTTTAATATGCCCATGTGCCCTAGTCTCAACTCTCCTACGGTTTTTGTACACATTCCACCAATAGTAGTAAGAACGGCTCTCTAAAAGTGCTGTTGCAAATTGTGTTGTAAAGTGTGTTTCTGGAAATCTGGAACACGGGCAGATTGTAGCACCAGTCCTCAGCCAGAAATTCTAAGTACCCACCACCACCACTCTGATATATTTTTTTAATCCAAAATGTAGCATGCACTCACTCTTCCAAAACAAGTGAGAACACACTGAAAATAACAAGGCTGAGCGGCACCTGTTTTGATCAGTTCAGTTCCTGAAAGGTGCTGTTCCACTGCTCACCAGCAGGGGGTGGGATACTCACAGCAGACTGAGCTGCAGTTAGACTCAGCACTGGGAAGGGCTGTGCAGAGGGGAAGTTTCTGTCTCTGTGACCCGTGAGGGCCGGGCATTGGATTACTGTAAGGAAGGTGGAATTTAAAAGCTGCCGCTCACCGGAAGAGAACCTTCCCGGAGTATGCCAAGCATCTCAACAATGCCTGGCTTTGATCCTTTTGTAGGATTAGAAGATATTTGTCCGATTTATTTTCTAACCCAGGAGGATTACAAATAAATTTTCTAAAACATAGGGAGAGCCCTTGTGTGGGTCTTCTCTACTTCTGGTAGCTTACACACACATTAACAGCGTCTCCAAGCCACTAATTTGAGCTGGAAAAGCCACTAATTTGCTTTTAAAAGCTTCATTGGGGAGGGAGGTGTCGAGGGGGGAGGGAGGGGGATCAATTTACCTGTATCCATAGAGGCCTTAAGATCTATCAAGGCCTCAACAGTCTTTATCATCACTGCAAATTCCCAGTCTTAATATCCATCTCTATACACTAGAAATGAGGGTGACCATATCAACAGTACAACCAAAGGAGGAAACACAGACGCAGTCTGCAGGCAAGGCATGCCAGTTCCTGAATGTGTGTGTGTGTGTGTGTGTGTGTGTGTGTGTGTGTGTGTGTGTGACTTTCTCCCAACAACAGACACAGAAGCCAGTGGTCTGGTTAGCATACTTCTGCAGGTGAGAGGAGCCCAAGGTCATTAGCAAAGGGTGGCCAGTAGACATGAAAGCCGCCAAGCACAGGAGCTGGGCACTGGTGAGATGGCTCAGAGGTTAAGAGCAGTGAATCCTCTTCCAGAGGACCTGAGTTCAAATCCCATAGCTACAGTGTAAGAAAACAAGCAAGCCAGCCAGGCATGACCCTCCCAAGGCATATTTCATGATGTAGACACTCAAATCAGCCATGGGTAGATCCCCAGGGTTGCACAAGAAAGCATCAGTCCCTTTTTGGGTCATAAATTGTCTTACATGCTGACACTCCACCTCTTTCTATACCTATTTATAGAAATACCTATACCTAGGTATATAGGCACATGTAAAGAAATTTTGGTATAGAAAGGGGCATATACAGGAAGGTATATACATGGGAGAGATGTATTTATTTACCGTAGAAGAAATTCTTTTTTTTTTTCAGGTATAAAATATGTAAGAAAACCTATTTCTTCCATGTTAGCTCATCTCCATTGTGTGCGCTGGGGCACACACATACACACACACTCGTACACACACTCATACACTCATACACACACTCACACACTCATACACACTCTCATACACACACTCACACACACTCATACACACATTCTCACACACACACACACACACACACACACACACACTTCTATCTAATTAGCTGCCTTGTCATGCAGCCCCTCTGTGAGCCACGCTTCATATTCCATGTGGACCTGTGACAGTGCTGAGTCTCAAGACTGTCTGCTCCTAGCAACAGAATACCAGCTCCTGCTTTACAGCTTGGGGTGGGGTGCTGTATCGTGGGGAGAGGGGAGCACTACACTACTCACAGTGTTATTCCTCACACAAACGAGGCGTGCACTCCTGAAGAAGGACACTAACACCCAAGCCTCTTGCCCCTCACAGTTCAAGCAGCATGGCTTAAGGATTCTGTTTGTCTTCGTGTACCCTAGTGCAGACTCACCAAATCTGAACCTCTAGGGTGTGAGCACAGGGGCCTGCATCATCTAAAAGCAGCCAGCCTCTGGTTGAGACCAGTCCGGAAGGAGTTTTGTGGGGTTTTTTTGGTTTTTTTTTGTTTCGTTGTTTTTGTTTTGTTATGTTTTTGTTTTGAGACAGGGTTTCTCTGTGTACCCCTGGTTGTCCCAGAACTCACTCTGTAGACCAGGCTGGCCTCAAACTTAGAGATCCTCCTGCCTCTGCCTCCTGAGATCAAAGGCGTGCGTCACTGCATTTGCACTGACGATGGTTCAGGATGCAAAACAAAGATCTGTGCACCTCTGTGGGAATTCCCGGGGCATGCTAGTGAAAGACCCACAATGTGAGAACTCCCACGTTCTGACTCAGGAAAGGCGACATCCCAAATCACTCATGAGAAATGGTCTTGATGTAAATCACATGAGGCTTTATTCGGGGAAAGCCAGAGCTCTGGGACGACTCATATCCCAGAAGTGGATAGAGGAGTTGACCCCGAGGGAAAAGAGGACCCGATATTTATGGGCCCTCAAGGGGGAAAGAAGGAGGAGGAGGGAGTAGGGGATTTTTCTGATCTGACAATATCCATTCTTTCTACAGAAGAAATGGGTACACTGAAGATTTTCATGCTCAGGTGCACAGGTGCAAAGTGAGATTACCACAAACACTTGGCAGTGAGCTGTATCTCAACCCATCAACCAAACCTCAAACACTTGGCAGTGAGCTATATCAGTTGGAAAATACATGCATTCAAAGAACAGTAGGGGCAAGCACACAGATTCAAGAAATGTTCAGGCTATTATGTTCAGCTATGTAAAGGCTTTCTGCTAATAGTAAAATCTCTTTTCCCAGTTTCAGGGTCTTTGTGGCCTGTTACATTTTTCTCAGGATCTTTCACTAGCACGTGTGTGAAAACTTCTCCCAGTATCATGGGAGCTGCAGAAATGGAGTCTCAAACTCTCTCTGACTCCTACTGACCAGGGTGGAAAGACTGGCTGTAACATGAGAGAGCTCAGGAGGACCCTTTGGGGTGACTCTTGCTAAAGAGAAAGGTAGGCATGTGGTAGATACCACAGAACAACCAGGCGTGATAAGGGAGGAAAGGATGCTGAGTCTGGCAGTCCATGTCTGTACCTGTTCTGGAGAATTTCTGAAGGTTAGGCCAAGTCAAGAGCCAACTGAGGTCAAGTGGTAGAAATGTGTGTGCCTGTCATTGTCCTAGTATTCCAAGAAGGAGGACAGATGGTGCCTAGAGGCCAGGGCGAGTATCAGAGCCCTTCCACATTTATGATCCTGGAGAAACTATCTGCCCATTTAAATTAGTATGACGACCTACTTTGTTCGATGAGATAAATTCTTCAAATTATAGTCTGTCATAGTCAACAGGGTTTCTATGACAAAGTGCCAGAGACTGCCATTTATAAACAACACAGGTTTACCTTCACAGCCTAGGGATTGGAAATAACTGGCTCCAGCATGGCTGGAGTCTGGCTGGTGAGGACCCTCTGTCAGGTCACAGAGCACTCAGCCACCATGTGATTGCTGAGATTTGAACTCAGGACCTTTGGAAGAGCAGTCAGTGCTCTTAACCACTGAGCCATTGCTCCAGCACACCCCCCCCCTTTTTTTTTTGTTTTTTGAGACAGGGTTTCTCTGTATAGCCCTGGCTGTCCTGGAACTCACTCTGTAGACCAGGCTGGCCTCAAACTCAGAAATCCACCTGCCTCTGCCTCCCGAGTGCTGGGATTAAAGGCATGCGTCACCACTGCCAGGCTGGTCACAGAGCACTGAATTGTCTCTGTTCTAACAAAATACAAATTGAGAGAGCTGTCTGGGTCCCCTTCTATGGGGAGATGAATCCCACTCACTAGGGCTCATGAGGGCTGCCTCAAAGGCCCCATCAAACACCATCCAACCCGAGCTTTGCATTTCAACATGTGGAATTTTTAGACAGTCTATAAAGGAAGAGGTATCAAAGTCTGGCTGTGAAAACGAAGTTAAGTAGAAGTTGCCCTTGGGCCGGGCAGGCGAGGTGGTGCACGCCTTTGATCCCAGCACTTGGGAGGCAGAGGCAGGCGGATTTCTGAGTTCGAGGCCAGCCTGCTCTACAAAGTGAGTTCCAGGACAGCCAGGGCTATAAAGAGAAACCCTGTCTTGAAAAACCAAAAAAAAAAAAAAAAAAAAAAAGAAGTTGCCCTTTTCCCTCTTCCATCCCAAGGGTCAAAACCATCTTGGTCCTTTACATTCCTGTGAGCCACTGATAAACCCAATAACTCACTTCACTCTGGCATGGAAATGGCCACATGGGCAGTCGGTTATTCCTATCAGGTGTTAAGTTTGCACCATGCTAATAGGAAGAGGTCTGGCTGGGGATATGACAGGTCCCCTTGCTGGGAAATCCTCAAGAGTACTTGATCAGCCTTCAAGTCACATGCACTAGATCCTATGTATCATAGGACCAGAAATTGGTATTTTGATAGGAAAAAAATATTTTTCTCCCCCCCCCACCATAGTCCCCTCCCCACCTATCCCACCCCCAAATACCAAAGCACATTATTGTAAATTACCGGTTTCTGGAAGGCAATGCTCTGCCCCATCTCTCAGGCTAAGCACAGAAGATCCTTTAGCATAGTAAACATGTTGTTCACCTGACTTAATCCGGCTGTGTGCAATAAAGCCCGCACACATGCGCACACGCCCTGAGCCGGAGACTTTGATGCCAGGGCGTTGTGTCAAAGACTCATTACAAAGCCTCCACACCAGCTGGCTCATCTCAGTATCTCCGAGGCCTATCAACGCCGCCCGTGTTCCCGCACACTGTGATTAGCTAAGCCAATTAGAATGCGTGCAGACAGACGGGAATGTGGGGAAGCCTGAGATTGCTACACACACACACACACACACACACACACACACACACACACACACACACACACGGTTGTGCACACATGCATACTGTCATCTGTAAGTGACCCAGGGAATTGCTTGTGGCATATGTGTTTGGTTTTTTTTTTAAGCAACATGCAAAGTTAATGGGCTTCATTATAGCATTTTCTCCCAGTCTGATTTTTTTTTTTTTTTTGATCCTCCATCTTCCTCCACTCCACCCTCATTCTTCCTGCCCTGCCCTGTTCCCTTTCATCCCCCTAGCTCCCTGTCTGCTTTCAGGACACCTGCTCTCTTACCCTCCCTGTTCCACAGAACCTCCCCCCACCCACACCCACACCTGTACCAACTCTGCCCTGTACCGTGGCTCCTCCTCCGGCCTGCCCTGTACCGTGGCTCCTCCTCCGGCCCGGCCTGTTTGGAGATTTGTGTACCTGTTCTGTTTGGCCATCCTTCAGTGGGTTTTGGAAATTCTACTACAATTTCATTGAAGACGTTGTCTGTTCCTTTTGACGTCCATGTTTTGAGTCCTTTGCTTTGGTCTCCTAAGATCTCTTACATGTTTGGCTCATGCGTGTTTTTATTTATATGTGCCTAAATGTTCCTGTCCTGACTTTGTCCTCCATCTCTGATTTTTTTCTTTTCCCGTGTGGTCTTACCTGTTAACTTTGTTGTGTTATTTACTTGATGGATTTCTTCTCTCGTTTTCAGAATTTTTACTTGGGGTCTTATCAGTGTCTCAATTTCCAGCTGAGTTTTTCTTCAGCTGTGTTAGCTGGTTTTAGGTGAACTCAATACAAGCTAGAGTTATCAGAGAGGAATGAAGGACCACTGAGAAAAAGCCTCCGTAAGATTGGTGTGTATGCATGTCCATGAGTCTTGATTAATGATGTAGGAGGCCCCATCCCATGGTGAGCAGTACCACCCCTGGAAAGGTGGTCCTGGGTTCTATAAGAAAGCAGGCTGAGTAAGCCATCAGGAGCAAGGCAGTAAGCAGCGCCCCTCCATGGCCTCTGCATCAGCTCCTGCCTCCAGGATCCTGCCCTGTGTGAGTTCTTTTGGTTTTCATTTTGTTTTGTTTTGTTTTGTTTTGTTTTGTTTTGTTTTGTTTTGTTTAGAGACTCGGTTTCTCTGTATAGCCCTGACTGTACTGAAACTCACTCTATAGACCAGGCTGGCCTGGAACCCAGAGATCTGCCTGGAACCCAGAGATCTGCCTGTCTCCCGAATGCTGGGATTAAAGGCATGCGCCCACTGTGGTGGATCTGTCTGAGTTCTTGTCCTGACTTCCCTCAGTGGTAAACTGTGATATGAAACTGTGAGCTGAAATAAACCCTTTCCTATTTGTTTTTGGTCTTGGTGTTTTATCACAGAAATAGAAATCCTAACTTATGACATCAATTCTTTAAAATTTCTCCTCCAAGTTGATAAAAGTTGCATTCGCTTTGATAAATCTCTTATCTGTGTCCTGGAGAGACAGCCTGTTTGTTTGTTTGTTTGTTGTTTTTCGAGACTGGGATTCTCTGTGTAGCCCTGGCTATCTAGACCAGGTTGGCCTCAAACTCAGAAATCTGCCTGCCTCTGCCTCCAAGTGCTGGGATTAAAGGCGTGTGCTACCACTGCTCCTCCCCTTTTCCCACTCTTTTTTTTTTCTCGAGACAGGGTTTCTCTGTGTAGCCTTGGCTGTCCTGGAACTCACTTTATAGACCAGGCTGGCCTCGAACTCAGAAATCCGCCTGCCTCTGCCTCTGCCTTTTGTCTCTGCCTGCGCCTCTGCCTCTCTGCCTCTCTGCCTCTCTGCCTCTGGGATTAAAGGCATGTGCCACCTTGTTTTCACGGGAGTCCTTTGGAAATTTCTTCTCTAGGAATTTTATCTCCTGCTACTTTGTAGGGAGTGTGTCATGGTATCTGGAGGCCTCTCTGTGTAGTAAGGGTGTCTGTAGGTGTCTGTGGGTGTGTCTGTGTGTGTGTGTGTCTGTGTGTGTGTAATGCTCAGTATGTACTGACCAAAATTAGTAAGCCCCACCAGCCGAAGGATCAGGTAACCTCTTGGAATGCTGGGAGTTGTAGTTGCAAGCTTCACCGGCCCAAGCACTAGGTAACCTTATGGAATGCTGGGAGTTGTAGTTGCAAGCTCCACCTGCCCAAGCCCTAGATGACTTCCTGGAATGCAAGGGAGCTGTTTTTCTTAGAAAATAACAGAGCCACACGGGAAAGTACGGTGGCCTTTGGGGTTTGTCCTTACAAGCGCCTGCAAAATTCGTCTCTGGCCACTCTGCTGGAAATTCCTGGGAATTGTCCTTGTCAAAGTCCATCATGGTCAGCATTTAATAAAGCTCACTTCAAATGGTGGAACTGGTTTTTCTCCGGCGAATCTCAGGATTAACACAGTACTAGGGAGACGCGGGCCCCAGACACAGCTCCGGTCCCTTCCCGCAGCAACCCTAGGACGTCTTTCCAGAGAACCTGTGGCCAGGATCCTTGACCTCACCACAGAGAAGAGCTTCAGGGTACGTGAGCATCAAGCAGGGTTTAACAGGAAGAACGTTTCACGGAGACTTAAGCGCTGGGGTTAGTAGACAGACAGACAGACTCGAAAGGGGACCACACACCTGGGAGCAGGCGTGTGGGTTTCTCCAGAGCCAGGTCTGTTGAGGGGCCGCGTGTTCTGAAGTTACACCTCAAAGGGTTGCTAAGAAGCCTTTCTTTTTCATTACATGAGATCATGGGGTGGTTCCAAACTGGCTTGCATTACAGCTGATAAAGTAAATTCCTGGGTCATTTGGGGTGCAGGGGACACTAAGATGTTTTGACTGTATACAAAGCCTTGTTTGTGAGATTTGCAGGGGGGGGGGCAATGTCTGGCACAGGAGTAAGGCAGTTCTTGTAGGTCACAAGGGCTCAGCCATGAATCGTGGTTATTTATGAAATAAAAACCAATTTGCTCACTAGAAAATACCTCTGCGGATGAACGTCTTTATCACCTGTCCCTTGAGCTGCCATCTGACCTCGCTAATGAGAAACTTCACTATACCTTCCCATTTCCTCTGAAATTTCTCTACCTTTCCAACTTGCTTTGGAATGAGAAAAGAACGTGTGGGGAGGGTTGAGGGGGTTAAAAGAAGAGATGTCTGCTGAGTGAGGAAGCATTGCAGTTGGAGAGATGCAAGACTGGAAGAAATATAAAATATGGAAGATATTTGTAGGTGAACACACAGACACTTAAAGTACAGTACAGGAGATACTTATTAAATTTTAATTAAATTAAATTATTAATTATATTAACGTTTGATATTAATATTATTAATTATCAATTATTACTATTTATTAAATTTGAATTAAATTTTTAGTTTTATTAAAATTTTCATCCTTTATGTCTTTTTGTATCCCTTTTTGATTAAGTGGCATTTCGACAGGAATCACGGAGAAGGAGTCACTCTTCATAGTGCTCCCCTCCCCTCTGTGTCCATCTCCACGGGGTGCTGGGGAAAACTGCGGATCTCAGCAATTCAGGCTGGTTGTGGGTGTCTCTCCAGGTAGAAGGATTTCTGAATTTAGACTACTCTCTTCCAGAATCTACCCTGCCTCGCCCAGCAACTTGCATTCTTGCCCCCTGATGAATTGGGCGTTGGCCTCTCCAGGGGCAGGGTCTTCTGTGGTTTAGGCTCTGAAGAGTTATGGAGGGCCTGCCCACATGAGCAGCTCTGTGTGCCACCAGCCTCCGACTTCCCCGGCTGGCTTGGCTGGCTTGTAATTCTGGTATGTAGCTCACCCCTGGCAATGGTGGCAATTTTCCCCTGGCAGGCTGCCTCTGGTCCAGGTTTCCTGGCTACATTTTGTGCTCCACTCTCTCACACCTACCCCACTTGGATCTGCTCTGTGTGTTTGCTTTCCAGTAGCCCAGGCTGCTCCTGTGAACGGTTCACTGAGGGAGAAAGTTACTTCTAATTAGCAGGGCAGCTGTGGCCTCCACCCTGATAGAGCGGCAGTAATAGATCTATTACGAGAAGTTCCCTGGCATACAGCAAATGAATGTGGCTTGTCAGGAAGTTGGCAAGAGCTGATTGGCCTAGTGGTACAGCAACCATTGTCCTCTGTCTGCCTGTCTGTCTGTGCATCCACTCACTCAGATGCAACTTTTAATTTGTCATCCTTGCTGCAAGTTTAAAAATATTTTTTTTACATTTACTTACTTAATTTTGTGTGTGTGAATGTTTTGCCTGCATATGCATTATATGTGCGCCTGTTACAAAGGAAGCCAGAAAAAAGTGCTGTCTCCTCTGGAACTGGAATTGTAGATGGTTATGAGCTATCGTGTGAGTGCAGGGACTCAAACCAGGATCCTCTGGTGCTCTAAGCCGTTTCTCTAGCCCCTGAGTCTTTTCTAATGATTCTACCAGGAGAGAGTTAGACAAATGGTTTAGGCATGACAAAGCAGAAATGCTTATTCCCAGTGAGATACTGAAGGTAGCTCCTGTCTTGGTTCTTCATGCTCGTATTTCTCAAATTTTGTATAATTCGTGTGTTTTTTGAGGTGAAGAAGTTTGGAAATTTTTTTTTAAAATATCAATCACAGTCTTGCAGCAACATCAGAAATACGAAGTTAAGAGTTTTAACTCATTATAACCTGACTTTTCACACTTACAAGACTGGTTTTTTTTAACCTATTCAATGGGAATAAATACATATAAGACGAGCAACATGTAACAGCTCCTACTCTAAAGGGGAGTGCAGAAGATTTATTGTAAGTCACATCTGAGTGGTCAGGGCCAGGAATGGCAATCCTGGGTGCCCTCTGTGACTTGCACTGCTATAGAAAAGTCTGCATGTACCTTTCTAGTCGTAGGTCAAAAGTAGGTCACAGTGGCACATCCCAGTGATCCCAGTCCTGGGGGAGTGTAGGCAGGAGAATGCCAGGCCAGAGTCAGCTACGGAGTGAGTGAAGCCAATATAGACTATGTGAGACCCTGTCTCAAAAACAAAAGAAAGAAATATACGTGATGAGCCGACTCATGTACCAGCTATGTTGGTAGAAACCTCGGATCGGCAAGTTATGTTTACGTGGGAAGTCTCTGATACCATTTTCAAATACTGTCTTAGAACACGCTTAGCTCTGGGCTTGGTGAAAGTCAGTAGTCTGCTAAGAATACATTCCAAAGATTCTATCATGTTACAGAGTTCAAATCTACCAGGGAAAGGCCACAGACTCAATTCAAGTTATAATTAAATGAATTTATTAATTACTACCAGTGAGACTACAGTCATGGCGAAGGTACAACGTGCAGAGGGGAAAGTGAGCACAATTACCTCGGTTCCTCCCAGACCCCCAGTGCCCAGCTGAGTGAGAAACTGTGTCACTTGGTTCAGCTAGTGAGGAGCTGCCCTCCCACTCCCTATTGTATACCAACAAGCAGCTTTTACAAAAGCTGGAGCAACCAGTAATGGTAATTCTCTCACGAAGGTATTTACAATCCTGGGGAGGGGGCCTGGGAGTCAAAGCTGCCAGGAACTTATCTTTTAGGAATTTAGAATGGGTGTGTAAAACAAAAAGGAGTTTTCTTTTAGCCATCACAACTAAATAGTCAGAAGTTGGGTCAGATACCGAGACCAGTAATAACTGGTTATTAAGGAAACCGACAACAGCCCAAGATCACTGTGGCTCTGAATCTTCCATATTCTGTCTCTTTATAATCAAAAGGCTCTGGTTAGCCTGTCAGCCTGCATAATCTTTACTATCACTGGGGCTTCGAGGGAGACCTTAAATACATATGTCTATAGCCAGTCACATATATTATTATGAAACTGTATAGATAGCTTAATTTTTACACTATAATATATAACGTAGACACACGTGTACAACCACCCACTTTGGGAAACAAGTTCGTGCTCTCTCCTAGATCCCCAGTTCAAAACAATTAAGGGTGGATTTACTTTGTTCACAGTCTAAAGGGATAAAGTTCGACATCAGCTTCCTTTATCCTTTCTCCATCTCTGTCCAGACCAGGCCCCGGGCTCATGGGATGATATCATTCACATTCAGCTTGGGCCTGCCTTCCTCAGCTAAACCTCTATGGAAACACCCTTGTGTACATACTCAGAGTGTATCTCCTAGGTGATTCTAAAGCCAGTCAAGTTGACAGTGACGAACAGTTACTCAAATCACCAGGCCTTAGGACCACATGTGTCTCGGGTGTGGTGGCGCACGCCTTTAATCCCAGCACTTGGGAGGCAGAGGCAGGCAGATTTCTGAGTTCGAGGCCAGCCTGGTCTACAAAGTGAGTTCCAGGACAACCAAGGCTATACAGAGAAACCCTGTCTTGGGGAAAAAAAAAAAAAAAAAAAAGACATGTTAAAGTTAAAATGCGTGTCGGGTACCAGGTCTTGAAACAGTCCTGATCAGCCATGGCTTCATCACCGAGCTCCCATCTATAGGATGTGCCAGAGCTAAAGGAAGCTTGCAGGGACCTGGGGTTCAGCAATCAAGCTGACTCTGCTCTATTCTATCAAATCGCACAAGTCCCTTTTCCCTTCAGGTTGTTAGCAGATGTTAACAGAAATGAGTTGACACCAGTGACCAGCCCTTGGCTATCTCACCTTGGTCCCAGCCACCACCATCATGGGAGCATCTCTTGTGCTCCTGTGTCTGATGGGGTCCTATTCCAAACGACTGTCACTTACTCAGCTAAAACTTGTCCCCTCCCAGTACCCAGGCACCAAGCCAAGGGCTGGAATTATAAGGATGACTCAAACATGACCTTGGTCTGCAAGGACTCACTTTCTGCTGCAAAAACAGAAACATAAATATCAAGGTCCTTACAAAAGCCACAAAAGGCTGCAACTTAGAAAGAAATACTGTTTCCTTCATAGCGCTTCATTCATAAAGACTGGGAGCTTTAACAACTAAAGGGCTAGACCTTGAAATGAAAGGGGGATTGATCTTTGAAGTTTGATTCCTCTCACTTCTGGCCTCAATGGGAACCCAACCTCACTGTGAAAATGGGGTGGGCGTTGCTAGCCACGGGGGAGGGGTACGGGGGGGGGGGGGAGGGCATGCTAAGCCTCAGCTTCTGATCATAGGCAGCCAAGTACTTCTTATGTCACTTCTGCTGGCAGGGGACAGGCCCCAGCAGGGCGTGGCTCTCAAGCCCAGTGCCTCACTGCTGGAAACTTGCCAATGAGTATCTGTGCCTGGGGCTGGCAGCCTTCAGGTCTATACGGTTGTTGCATTTAGTTAGCACCAATGCTACCAAGTAGCCCTGGAAATATTTCTCTTTAATCGTTATTCAGGTTAATAAAATGACTCAAGTGTTTGTATTAAAGAAAGAAGGGTCAAGAAAGAAGCAGAAGACACAAGAGGGAGTTGAGAAGTGAAGACTGTAGAATCAGTCTTCCCCACTTACATAACAGTGTCCAGCCTCCGTCAGTGCCTCAGAAATGACAGCTAATGTGTTCACTTCACACTCAATGAAAGGGTCTATGGAGAGGCACGTGAAAGTGTTTATCACTTGACTACAGATTAAGCACTTGCTACATATTATTTATTACAATCACATAAAATCCTCAGAACAGAGAGTTCTATGCTGTAAAACTGAGCAATCTTTTCTGAGCCATCCTTCTTAGCTCATAAGCATATGCCATGTGCCAAAAACCACGGTGCCCACGCATGCCCAGTGGCTGTCCGGCACCTGTCAAACAAGTTAACGTTTGAGCTTGCCTGAAGGCACGTTCATTTCTGAGAAGTGTCTTCACTTCACTTTAAGGAGCACAGACTTCAATCCCGATGATGAAGTCTTAAGTCTGAGCTTCTTCTGTCTCTTCCAACCCAGGCCTACCGGGTGGACAAAAGAGCCGCTGAGCAAGCTCGCTGGGAGGAGGCCTCCAAGGAAACCATCAAGAAGACCACCAAGCCTTGTCCTCGCTGCAACGTGCCAATTGAAAAGAACGGTGAGTGTAAGTAAGCGGAGGCAAGAGCCAGGATAGTGCCGAGGCCTGCTGCATGGGGGCCTCCCGTGGCAGTCAGGGCTTCTGGGAGGGTGCACAGCCTGAGGCCATCTAGGCAGAGTGTGAGCACCTACACTCCAGCATGAAGTCTCAACCTCCTGAACCCACATCCCACTCAAATTCACCTGCTTTCTTCGCAGACATTTGGGATGCTCTCTCGTGCTGCATGCTGTGAAGCAGGCCGCAGTAACAGTTTCCAAGGTGGTTTCTATGGGGATGAAATTCCACCCTTAGGCTGGAAGCTGAGGTGGTGGTAAATGAAACTTTCTGGTCAGATGGTGGCCAGCAGTGGGTGACATCATCAGGCCTCAGTCAAGGGCCAGTGAAGAGAGAAGGCACACAAGATACACTGGTGGCCCTTCTTACAAATGACGTCTGGCACTAGGCATCCAATGAGTTATCCACTGTTATAACAACACTAAAGTCCAGTGTCCACACAGAGTGTCCTCCACCGACCCGAGAATCTAGACTGAGGGTTGCCATGTCAACTCCATTGGTTAGGTGACACTGGCTACATGTCCCCTCATGGAGAATAAGAACAAAAAATGACTAATTTGTGAGGTGTGCTCGCTAGGTGCTTATCCTGTGTCCTCAGACTCAGGTCATTTGAGGATATTGCTACTAGGGTCAACATTCCAAGCATGAATCAACACAGTAAAGCATTTCAAACTCTCTCTGGTAAAGAAAAGGGGTTAGATTTATTTAATCAGCTTTGCAAGAGAACTTTTAGTGGTGATCACCCCCTCCTCTCCCCAGCCCCGCATACACACACACACACACACACACACACACACACACACACCCATCACTCTCGTTAATATCCCTGAAGGCTGGAGCTTGCTTTGGCTCTTGTGTCCCTACTGCAGGGGAGGCAAAGCCATAGATGACACTGGTGCCCAGCTCCTCCATTCAAATGTCAACACTACTGAGATTTGGAAAGGGACTTTTCTTATACCTCCCAGCAAAGCTTCTGTGACTTTTGAGAATTTAAAACAACTATTTGGTAGTATCTCTATGAAACAAAATGAGGGCTGGCCAAGTTTTCTAGAATGTTCCATTTTTCAGTCAGCAGACTTAAGAGCATGTACGTTCCTGTTCGGATAGTTCCTCTTAGGCCCAGGCATTGTCCCACCAGGACTGTCCCTTCCTGACAGTGTAGCCACAACCACTGCCCTCAATAATCCTGAAGCCACATGGGAACCCCAGAGAGCTTAGACTGAAAGACATGCCCCTCACACCTCATGCATTCATGGGCCAGAGGCCTTGGCTCTCCAAGAGACTGGGAAATAGCTCAGGTCTAACATGATCTGTCTCTGCTTGCTGTGTCCTTAAAGTACAGCTTGGAGTCCCCTTGGGTGTGAAGGAGAATTGCCAAGTATGCTTTTGAAACTACAGACTACTGACCCTCCACCCAGACCCAACCACCTGTATTTTCAAGCCTATGCCAAGGTCTCCCAGAAGACTCTAGGCCTATGCTTGCAAGGCCTGTGCACTGGCAAGCATTCTTCAGAGCTCACAGCTATGCACAGCACCTCTCCCTCCCCCCAAACCTCCACAGTCCACAGCAAAGGTCATGCAAAGGACATTTGAAAGAAGAACCAGGCACCTGCATCATTTAAGGACACTGCCTTCCCTGGAGCAGAGGCACAAGAACCAAAGTGAGTGCCACACCCCGAGAGTTACTGCTGATGCAAAACACAGCTCTTCCTCCAAAAGGGACAAGAGAGAATTGTCTCTGAGCCAAATGTGAGTTGCCATAACACGGAACGCAGATCTGAGTTGCCCAGAACGACATGTCCCACTGTTGTGGAGGAGACTACGCAAACTTTTAGATTCGTTGAGCAAGGACAAAAGACTCAGAAGTCCGTGCTTTTATTTACTAGGTAGATCACCAGGGACACCTTATGGGTTGGATAGAGCAGAACAAAGAGAATCTTGCTACACAGTCCTTGGTGCTGTCAGATCACAGCCTTAGCTTAAGGGCTGGGAGAATGGAGGAAGGGGGTGCCAAGTTCACCAGCACGGTCTATTCTGAAAGTTTTGCCTAACAGACTCAGAGCGGTTACGTCAGGTGCAGAAACCTGTGGTAAGAGACTGTTAAGGGGCTCAAGAAAGCCACTTTGACTCTCAATCTGTAGCATTCCACTGCCCCCCCACATTTACAAAGTGAAGGCAATAATTCTGCAGGAACTGTACTGCAAGATGTGGGGGGGGGGGCTCTTTTCAGGGACTGTAAGTCTGTATCACCGAGGAGAGCATTCTGGTGCCCCTGGAGGCTCCACCTTGCTTACTCTGAGAATCAGTGCCTTAATACCCCTGTGGCCACGCTCTGGACTAATGTGCCGCCATCTTAATTTTTTCCTTTATTGTTGTCAGTGTGTTGCTTTGACTGGGGAGGGGTCTGGGAATCGGATCCCTTCCATGTTCCCTATATTAGTTTGGCTCCAGAGGGCTTCCTGCTGGACTGCGCTGTGGTTTGGCTCCAGAGGGCTTCCTGCGTGGACTGCGCTGTGGTTTGGCTCCAGAGGGCTTCCTGCGTGGACTGCGCTGTGGTTTGAGGAGCTGAGTAGAAGGTGGACTCTGTTCTGCTTGGGTTCCACCCCCCTTCAACCTTTGTCAGCAAAGGCCACGCCTCCTAATTGTCCCACTCCCGGGGCCATACATATTCAAACCACCACGTGACACTCCCTGGCCCCCATAGGCTTGTTCAAAACACATGAGTTTATAGGAACCATGTCTAGCCATAGCATAATGCAAAATTCATCTAGTCCCGACTTCCAAAGTCCCATACTCTGTAACAATCTCAACAATGTTAAAAGTCCAAAGTCTCTCCTGAAATTCATGCAATTGCTTAACTATAATCGCTTAAGAAATCAAAATCAAAAAGCAGATCACACACCTCCAACATCACCATTCATATTAAGGAAATACTGGACCAAAGCCAAACAGAAAACCAGTTGGGCAAACTCCAAACTCCTTGTCTCCAAGTCCAGTGTCAAAGCACTCTCCAACCCCTTTCATCCCTGTTGACAGCTGTTGGCACATCTGGCATTCAGCAGCAAAAAAACTTCACTCTCTTGGGCTGGTTCCACTCCCTGTTAGCAGCTTTCCTCGGCAGATATCCTACAGCTCTGGCATCTTGAGCATCTTGGGGTATCCAAGGCAACTTCAACTTTACAGCGTCTTGTTCCAATGTCTGGCATCCACATGTGATCTGAGCTCCTCCAAAGGGTGAGGGTCCCTTCTCTGGCTCTGCCCTCTGTAGCATTCTAGGCTCTGGTTGACTCCACTCCACTGCTGCTGCTGTTCTCAGTGGTGGCATCTCCAATTTGCTGCAATCCTCTGCTGCCACCAGGCTTCACCAATAGCCTCTCCTGGGCTCTCTTCATGATGCCAAGCCTCACCTTCTTTGCATGACCCCTTCAGTCCTGGGCTGTCAACTGCAGCTGAGGCTGCACCTTCACCGATGGCCTTCTATGGTCTCTCTACTAAGCCTTAGATGCTATTCATGACCTCTTCATGTCTACAAAACCAGTGCCACTTGGGTGATTATTACACATTACCAATTCCAGTTGCAGCATGAAGTACAACCTTGACTATCTCTGGAACATGGCTTCTTTGTGATCTCAGAAAGCACTTCCCAGAAGATTTCACCTCAATGATGTTGGTCTCTTCTTAATCACTGCTAATTTCTTAGCCTCAGCTAATCACCATCAATTGTCCCAGTAGTCTATTTTACTCTTGACACTAAAGCCAGAGCCACATGGCTGAAGCTGCCAAGTTCGCTGCTTACTGGAACTGGAACATGGCCACCTTGTTCTATTACATTATCCCCAGTTTTCTGTTTTCCAACTCATTCAAGTGGAGCAGCGCTTTAATAGAGACCGCTTTGCTTGGAGCTCAAACAGTTCTCTGCAGGCAACTTCACAGTCCCCCTGCTTCTCATGGGGGACTGGATGTCTGAGCCCAGAATCCAACAGCAACCAAAGGGAAGGGGCAATCTCAAAGGAGGTCCCTCGATAAGGGACTCGCCGTCCCCTGTGGACAAGACCATCCCTGTTCCAAGAGGAATGCTGGGTATCTCAGCTCTTCTTCCTGCTGACTGAGTTTCACCTTGAAACACTTCTCCAGCAGAGCCATGCTCCAGCCTCAGCATCCTCAAGCTGTAATGTAGGACTGTGGCACACACACACCTCACATGAGCTTCCTTTCTGACTTTTTGTTTCTTCCTGTTGTTTTGTTTTGTTTTTTTAACTTTTTAAGACAAGGTTCCATGTAAGCAAGCTAGGGTGACCTGGAGCACCCCTGTAGCAGAGTTTGACTTTGAATTCTGGATTCTCCTGCCTTCAACCTCCTGAGTTTGGGGCGGGGGGGACCACATGTGTGCACTACCATGCCTGAAGTTCAAACCTAGTGCTCCATGCACATTAAGCATGCACTCGACCTGCTGAGCCCTCTGAATACCACAAAGGAACATATTCTCTATTAAATATAGTATACTGTCTCAACTCCTGTTGATAAATTTTGTGGAGTCAAGTAACACTGAATAAATATGTGAAAAATAAATAGATATGAACCTCAGTGTATTTTATACTACGCTACTAAATTTTTAATATGAATTTAAAATCATGAGTTTATTATGGTTATATGTTTGTTTGTTTTATTTTTAATGAAGAATCAGCTGTCTACAAAACGGGAACAATTTGTGTCTAAATTTGGGAAGAGGAGAACCTCAGATATGCAGATGGGATTTGCTCCATTCTCTAGAGTGTGCGGACCCTGGAGCTGCCTCCCCTGCTGCCTGGGTGCTCACTCTGGGTCAGAGTCTCTCTGCTCTCATTGCTTGAGGTTATTCACTATTAGAGCTGTTTCTGGAATGGCAGGTTGGCACGGGGAACAAGGGCTCGCCCGGTGTTTGTTACAAACCCACAGCATCTATGTCCTTTGTCCCCACAGGAGGATGTATGCACATGAAGTGTCCTCAGCCCCAGTGCAAGCTGGAGTGGTGCTGGAACTGTGGCTGTGAGTGGAACCGAGCCTGCATGGGGGATCACTGGTTTGACGTGTAGAGAGGGGTCACTTGGCCCTGGACGCACGACCTCATGGGAAACTCCGCAGACTCCTACCTTCCTTAGCCATTGCTTCTTCTTGATACATATAAGCACATACATGCGCACGCACAAACACAGGCTGCAGATTACAGAAGCAGCCCCTAGGTCCTTTCCAGGGCACCCACAGAAAACAACAGCACCCGCTGGCCCCAGCAGGAGGAGCACTTTCGGCCTCTGGCTCATTCAAATGCCAGAGCTTAGATGAGAGTGCCCCTTTGGTTTGGATTCTGTAGAAGCCGTGAGTGAGGTGGGAAGTATTTTCCAGGGCTGTTGCCATGCCCTGGGTACGTAACACCTCTGTGGGTTCTCAGAAGCACCCTTGAGATCTGCTCTTATGGAGCAATCATCTATTCCCAAAGGGCCCTCGGCAGTAGCCAAAACTACTTGTTTATCCCCCCAAATCCTATCTTTATAAATGGTGCTGATGAGATTACAACCCCTCTATACACTAATCAGCTTATCAACCAAGTGAGAACCTAGGAAAGCTAACTGGATCGCAGACTGTTTAAATCACAGGGAGGACATGGACGCCAAACCTACTTCCATTCATTAAATTATCTGCAACTTTAGAAAGAAATGATCTTTTTTCCCCCTGAAAAGATAACAAAGTCTGTAATTTGGTTTGGAGTATTCCTACTGCAGCCTGGAACTTTGGCTTCACTATGAGTTTAACAGAGAAAGTGCCTATAAAGGGGGTGTTTCTAAGAGACAATCCCATGATGCTGCCCAATGTTAACAACAGGGTCAAGAAACACAATGTTTATAGAAGGAACATCCCTAGACCATCTAAATGAGAGCGTGCCTGACCCCTTCCACCACAAATGGTCCCTCCTTCAGATCAACATACATCACACTCAAGTGGTTTTTGTTGTTGTTGTTGTTGTTTGTTTGTTTGTTTGTTTGTTTCGAGACAGGGTTTCTCTGTATAGCCCTGGCTGTCCTGGAACTCACTTTGTAGAGCAGGCTGGCCTCAAACTCAGAAATCTGCCTGCCTCTGCCTCCCGAGTGATGGGATTAAAGGCGCGCGCCACCATGCCTGGCTCACACTCAAGTGTTAATCTTTCAAGGTTTTCTTTTCTTTTCTTTTTCCTGTTTTTTATTTATTTTGCTTCTGCATTTTTTTTTTGTGGTATGGGAGGGGACTACCAAACTTGAGGCCTAGAGCTAAAAATCATATAGAAATGATGGCATCTTGTGGTATAAGGAAAGGCCAGCTGGCCTAAGTCCACACTTTTGTCCCAGTGGCCCTAGACTCCACCCAGCCAGCTCCTGAATGAGTGTCATACACAGACCCAAAATGAAAAAGCCACCTGTCGTGCAGCAGTCAGGAGTCTGATGTCACCCATCACTATTTTTTTTTCATCATTGTGCTTACCTCTGCCTCCTTCCACACCCATGTGACATAATAGCACTGGGAAGCCAGGACAATGTTTGATGTTCTGCTGTGAGTAAAGGGACTCCCTGAAGCTCTGTGGCTCTCCAGTATGGTCCCTTTCCCTTTCTAGCAGTTGCATATGTTTTCTTCAGAATACAATAGTGATTCTTAAAATAACCCAAAAGACGGGTATCCACAGTGTGTGAGCGTGAAGCACAGCCTGCATTGTGTGAGTGTGAATAGTGGGATAGAAAGCGCATGTCAGAAGACTGGAAATCAAACCTCTGCAGAGCAATCTTTCTTTCTGTGAAATGTATTAGGAAACACCCAAAGTCTTTGTCTGTGGTGGTACCCAGACTGTCAATCAATAAAGACCCAGACTGTCAATCAATAAAGACCCAGACTGTCAATGAAAGAATCAAGAGTGTTTGTACCTATCCTTGGGATTGCATTTCTGATCAATTTTGGAGATGTGGGAGGGAAGATGGACCACATTTCTCTGTGACCTCTCATATGTGTTTATAGAAGGGGCATTTCTGGATCATCTAAAGGAGAACTTGGAACCATCAGCCACTGGGGGAAAATGGCCTCTTTTCTTTCCATAATTAACCTTGGGGGCTCTGCTCTCTTAATTATCAGTATTTCAAAACAAGATCTCATTCTGAAACCTAACAGTTACTTTCTTGCCTTGCTCACAGACTTGCCCAGATAACTGTTAACAAGGGAAACTGGGTCTGGAGAGTCTGGAGAGACGACTTAGAGGTTAAGAGCACTTGCTGCTTTTGCAGAGGACCAGAGTTCAGCACCCAAGCACCCAGAGGGTAGCTCGCAGCTGCCTAAAACTCCCATTCCAGGGAATCTGATGCCCTCTTCTTATTTCTATGGGCTCCTTCAGGCACATGGTACTCAGGCAGGTGGTTTCAAGCATGCGAGCACGCGTGCACTCGCAAACACACACGATAGATAGATAGATAGATAGATAGATAGATAGATAGATAGATAATTTTGAAGAGAGACAGAAAGAAGCTTGGGTCCAGGGAGATGGCCTAATATAGTAATGTGGTTACTATAAGGGTTATGAGGACTAGAGTTCAGTCTTCCAGAACCCAAATAAAAAAGCATATGTTTCAACACACACCTATAATCCTAGCACTGTGAGACAGAGATGGGGAATCCCTGGGGCTCACTGACCAGAGTTACTGACTTGATGAGCTCCGGGTTCAGTGAGAGACCTTGCCTCAAAAACAAAACAAAACAACAAAAAAGGAGAGAGAGAGAGAGAGAGAGAGAGAGAGAGAGAGAGAGAGCGGGCGTGGTGGCGCACGCCTTTAATCCCAGCACTCGGGAGGCAGAGGCAGGCGGATTTCTGAGTTCGAGGCCAGCCTGGTCTACAAAGTGAGTTCCAGGACAGCCAGGGCTATACAGAGAAACCCTGTCTAAAAAAAAAAAAAAAAGGAGAGAGAGAGAAAGAGAGAGAGAGAGAGAGGAGGAAAGAGAGAGAGAGAGAGAGGAGGAGGAAAGAAAGAAAGAAAGAAAGAAAGAAAGAAAGAAAGAAAGAAAGAAAGAAAGAAAGAAAGAAAGAAAGAAAGAAAGAAAGAAAGGAAACAGACAGACCAGCCTTGGTGGACAACAGAAAACTCAGCACCAGCCTTGCCTCTGCCCCGCCCTGAATGCGCATCTGTGCTTCACACACATCAAAACTAAAACATCAAGATTGTTGTGGTGACTTCATGCTGCTCTGTGTGTTTATTGGGCATGTTCCTCATTGTTGTTGGCAAAAGCAACTTAAGAAAGAAAGTGTTAATTTTGTCTCACTGTTTGCAGAGTCTGATGGTTAAAGATGACTGTCAACTATCTATCTGGGACTTAGCACCACCTAGGTTCATTCCTGTTGGGAGGCTCAAGATTGGGTTAAGAGAGAAGACACACCTAATTGTGGGCAGAACCTTCCGTGGCCGTGGCCTGAGAAAGTGAGCTGAACACAGCATTCTGCCTCAGGTTCCTCCTGCCAAGCCTTTCCCACCATGATGAATATATACTCAAGACTGTGAGCCAGAACAAGTTCCCACGATCCCCTTCTTTAAGTTGGTTATTTGTTACAACATTAAGAAAAGTAACATACATGGCTAGGTCTCTGGCATCTGACCAGCAGCAGACAGTGGAGAGTGGTGATGTTCAGCCAGCTTCCTCCTTTCCCGCTTTACCTCTGGTCTGGAAGTCCAGTTCACGAGATGGTCTTGCCCACATTTGGGGTGGGTCTCTTTTCCTTAGTTACACATTTTGGAAACATCCTCACAGACATGCCCTAAGGTGTACCTCCACTGTGATTACAAATCTGATCAAGTTGACACGGAGATGAATCTCAGAGCTAGGAGTGTGGACCCTGCATCTTCTGAGGAACATCACGTGGTTGTACCTGACCCATCTCAGTGTGTCCTTCTGGAGCAGGAGACCTGAAGAGCCCATCTCTGGCTATCTGCCAGGCCAGCAGCTTGCTGAGGACCCCATTGGAGCCAGAGTCCTGAGAAAACCCTGCATTCTGAGAAAATGAAAAAAGGTAAAACCCACCATATGCCCAGGACCTCCCCAGAGCAAAGGCTGCAACGAAGGCACAGACATGTGTGAACCCTGTGTGTGTCAGAGCTCTCTGCATTCCCATTACAAAGGCAAGGCTGGCTAGGGCTAAAAAGTCTTGTTTTTTTTCATTTCTGTGACTTTATTCCAGAGGGACCCTGAGCAAGTTGGACAAAGGTTTCTCTGGCTCTGACCTACATCCCACTCGGATCTAAGGACACAGGTGATGTCACCTCTACTTCACAAAGCCTGCACCCAGGTGGCACTGCTGTCTGCTCCCAGCAGGTGGGTTATGTCCCCACAATTCTTGGTTCTGAATTTCAAACTCACGAATGACTCAGATGACATATTTGAAAAGATGCTTTTTAGCATCAATTATTCAGTGTATTTCCAAGAAAAGCTTATACCTACATTGTTCTTTTATTATAAAAATAATTATCCTATTATTTGTGTTCATTATAGAAGCATAAAGAAAAAAATATTACTTTTCATCTTAGTTTTGTTTTGTTTTTCGAAACAGGATTTCTCTGTATAGCCCTGGCTGTCCTGGAACTCACTTTGTAGACCAGGCTGGCTTCGAACTCAGAAATCCGCCTACCTCTGCCTCCCGAGTGCTGGGATTAAAGGTGTGCGCCACCATGCCCGGCTACTTTTCATCTTATTTTTACTTCGTGCCAGGCCAATGAGAGGATTCAATGGTTAACGATGCTTGCCACCAAACCTGATAGCTTGAAAGAGAACTGACTCCCAAAAGCTGTCCCCTCACCTCCACACATGCACCTTGAGACACACACAAAATTGATTTTAAAAACGCAAGTGATTTATTTGATGAGAATGTCCCTAGGCTTAGTCATGCCCTATGTCACACGGGCGATCGACCCATCACGCCCTTGCAGCCCAGCTGATGAAGAGGCCCACGGCTCCCACACAGATGCATCCTGCAGGGGCTTACCCATTCGGAAAACACCCACAGCAGCCCTGGCAAGCCCCAGATTCTCCCCAGGGACCTGCCACGTGGTATCTGGGAATCCTGAATCCATGCTCTTCTCCATTAGCACCCAGCTTTGTCTCCAGGGCCATCTCTCACGCGGGCATTAAGCTGTTCTGATATCACAGATTCCCAAGGATTTATGTCCACCCTGTCCTCATCTACTCCAGCTTGCCCGCCCCAGGTTTGGCACATTCTCTGTCCCTATTTGATGGCCTGCACCGCCCTCCTCCCCCCCGCCCTCCTGGAGGCCCCCACTAGGCACAGTTAGCAGCTGCCCCAGCTCTCTTCACCTTTCTCCCTCTCCCCTTCATCTCTAAACAAGCCCCCCCGAATTTGATTTGCTTGGCCTGTTTTTCTAGTGCTGACAGGTTTGTTGTGCTTATGGGTTGGATAGGTGTCTAGAGGACAGGACAGCTAGCCCCCCCCACACACACACACACATTCTACTCACCTTGTAACTGTGCAGAGCCACGTGACCCCTGCCCCCTATGCAAGTAAAGCCATATAGCCTCCAGCTGCCTCTAGGCACATACACTTAGAAAAACTCTGCTTGTCTGGCTTCCCACTCAGCGTACTAGATGACACGTTTGTTCCTTCCCCTCATCCTGCAGCCCACACAGCCTCAGTCACCGTGAGTCTCCTAGCTGATGTGGCTCAACCATAATATCAAAAACAGCAGAAGCATGGGCACCGTTCTTGGGTTCAGGAAGGCTCCATGGAGGAGTGAGTCCCTCACCTATTCACTGGGCTCAGTCAGCACACCATGTATGGATGGCCTGCCTATGCCTATTGCATCCTGTCCCTGACTCTTACACCAGTGAGGGTAGCTGCTTAGGAAATAATGCTCACGGAGCTGGCCAAATTTTACTGCTATCCAAGGGAAAATTAAAATAATTAGATAATAACTCCAAAACTTAACAGATTCAGATATGAAGTCATACGAAGGGAAAAATGCTACCTAGAAGATACCTCCAGATCTTCCAATTTATGCTATCTATAGGGAAAATAAATATTGGTCACCATATAGGGGCACATGGTAGATCTGTGAGAGCAGAGGCAGGGTTCTCTGCTCAGGAGTCTCTTCTGCTAGCAGATGGGCAAACACATCAATGCAAAACAGTCGGTGAATGTCCAGCAGGAGTTGTCCTGGGTGCTCACAGGGAACCATGCTGGCCTGGAGAATCTCCAGAAAGAGTATTAACAAGTCAAGAAGCCTGGCGTTCTGGCGAAAAATGAAGACTTGGAGCCAGGTCAGCACATTGTTCTGTAAAGCACCACAAAATAAATGATTTGGGCTTTGTAAAGCCATAAAGCTCTATTCAACTACCATGCTCTGGCTTGGAAGTTTGTGTGTGTGTGTGTGTGTGTGTGTGTGTGTGTGTGTGTGTGTTCACATGTGTATGTGTGTACATGTATGCATTCATGTGTGTATGTGTGTGCAAGTGTGTGCACACATGTGGTTATGCATGTGTGTGTACATATGAATGTACATGTATACATGTGTGTATGTCTGTGTGGGGGGGTATGTGCATGTGTGCATGTGCTTGCTTATGGAAGTAAGAGGACAACCTCCTTCCTAACCCAGGCACTGACTACCTTCTTTGAGACAAGGTTCTCTCATTTGCCTGAAAGCTCCTAAGTAGAACTAAGTTGGCTGGCTGTAGACCTGCAGGAGTCCACCTGTCTCCGCTGTCCCCATGCTGGGACAACTAGAGCTTCCTATGAGGCCCTAATTTTCGTATATGCATTCTGCAGATTGATCTCAGATCCTAATGTTTGTGAGATGAAAAATTCAATGACTGAGCCATCTCCTCAGGTCCCCTGAGGGCTGGCTTTGCAAAACAAATCAGCCGTAGGTGACACACAAGGTGTGTCTTCCTGTCTATGTTCCGCTGAAAATATGGTGTTTTAGAATGCTCTCCTCTTGTGGGTTACAGGAAGACTCTGAGGATATAGACAAGGAAGAGGGGAGTGAGGTGTGTGTGTGTGTGTGTGTGTGTGTGTGTGTATGTGTGTGTGTATATGTGTGTGTATGTGTGTATGTGTGTGTGTTGGAGGTGCGTGGGTGGCTGTACTGGCTAGTTTTGTGTCAACTTGACACAGCTGGAGTTATCACAGAGAAAGGAGCTTCAGTTGGGAAAAATGCCTCCATGAGATCCAGCTGTGGGGCATTTTCTCAATTAGTGATCAAGTGGGAAAGGCCCCTTGTGGGTGGGACCATCTCTGGGCCGGCAGTCTTGGGTTCTATAAGAGAGCAGGGGAAGCAAGCCAGTAAAGAACGTCCCTCCACGGCTTCTGCATCAGCTCCTACTTTCCGACCTGCTTGAGTTCCAGCCCTGACTTCCTTGGTGATGAACAGCAATGTGGAAGTGTAAGCTGAATAAACCCTTTCCTCCCCAACTTGCTTCTAGGTCATGATGTTTGTGCAGGAATAGAAACCTTGACTAAGACAGTGACCATTGTAAAAGCTCCCTCTAGAGCTCTGGGAGAGAGCTAAAAGGTAGAGAGTGACCTAGGAAGTAAGAGACAAAGTGTGCTTTGACCTTGAGTCACAGCCTTTGTGAATCCTGGAATAGAACAGAAGCCATTAAAAAGACTCTGAGAAAACCATAGCCACAAGCACCAGGCCAGCCATGACCCCATGCACAGCAGGCCGTGACCTCTCAGAGGCGCCATGCACAGCAGGCTGTGACCTCTCAGAGGCGCCATGCACAGCAGGCGTGACCTCTCAGAGGAGCCATGCACAGCAGGCGTGACCTCTCAGAGGTGCCATGCACAGCAGGCGTGACCTCTCAGAAGTGCCATGCACAGCAGGCGTGACCTCTCAGAGGAGCCATGCACAGCAGGTGTGACCTCTCAGAGGTGCCATGCACAGCAGGCCGTGACCTCTCAGAGGTGCCATGCACAGCAGGCGTGACCTCTCAGAGGTGCCATGCACAGCAGGCGTGACCTCTCAGAGGCGCCATGCACAGCAGGCAGTGCTGGGTTGAGCAGCTGGGCAGAGCTGACTAAGGTGTTCTCAACTTCCTCCATATCTAAGACAGAAAAATGAAAGCTTAGAATGGGAGACAAGAGGTTTTCCCTCAAGCCTACAGGACAGCAGAGATGGACAGTAAATACCAAAGGAACACTCAGGTGAGGGGCTCCATTAGCAAGGCAACTTGATAGAGATTTCTAGTCAAAATGTATAGCCTCTATATAGGATATGTATATGTATATGTATATTTTCTATGTGTTTTATTCACATCACGGTAGCATTCTAAGGGATCCTTTGTCCTCGTCAGGCAGAAATAAGGTGGCTTTTGTTACGTTCATAGACGCTTCCTTGTTCTTTTCATTTAATCTAATGACCCATCCTAATAATACATACATTCAAAAGAAACAAACAAACAAAAATCTTGGTTCTCTTTCCTCCAATCGGTTGGTGTTCAAGGTGAAGAACGGGAGCATTCGCTCAGCCCACGTCTGAACTTGGCTTTCCTGACTGAGCACGCAGTAAATACCCCCTGGCTTACGTTAACCATGTGTGAGAAGGAAGGGCATGATCTGGGGAGCTTTGGAACACTCTAGCACTCAATCGTACAGGAGATTATTTACTTCTGATACCATCATGGCTGAACTCACCTTTACAAATTAGTGAACTGATCGAAGAGAATGGCAGAAGGCTCTCCCCAATTTCATTAGGAACTTCATTTAGGATTTCAACATCTAGACCATAAAACTCTAAAACCACTTTTAATGAGTTGTACTTTGTGCCCAGGGCTTGCTTCAGCCCTCTGTGAGGCGCAGGGTCACAGCAGAGAGCAGCGGGAGAGTGGAGACTAGAAGACAGGGTCAGGACAGGCAGGTGCTGATGCTGCCTGGCAGAGCGTGTGGGAGCATGGAGCACAGGACAGACAGACACACTACACTACCCACATCCTGGAGCGGGTTCCCACCTGATACTTACGGCAACTCTAAACATCACTTGTTATTCCTATGGTCTAGACAAGTGGTTCAGAGGTGTGACACTGGTCCTAAGAGTGTTATGGTTCGAATCGAATGTGAACTATGCCCCCCCACCTGCCCCCTGCCAAGCTCATGCAGACCTCTCAGTTTTTGATGGCAGCACTATTTTGGGAATGATGGAACCTTTAGGCGATAAGGTCCACTTGAAAAAAACAGAACCCTGGGGCATATTTTTGCCTGTGTTCATAGTTCGTTTCTCTCTCTCTCTCTCTCTCTCTCTCTCTCTCTCTCTCTCTCTCTCTCTCTCTCTCTCCCCTCCCTCCCTCCCATCCTCTCTCCCTTTCCCCCTCTTTCCTTCCTTGCTGTTCACTAAGAAATAAATAACTTCTTCCAACTCATCAAGATATTCAGCCTCCGACTGAAAGCAGTGGATCTAACTGACTCCTGAATGTATAAGCTGAAGCTAACTTTCTCCTTTAATATCACCTCTCCTGGGTACTGACTAAACACACCTTACTAGATGGGAAGAAAAAAAAATGCAAACCTTGGTAACCAGAGATATGGCTGACAAAGACAGCGTCTGGATTATAAGTATAGGCATCCCTGACAAAAAATAAGGTGGGTAAAGGCAAAGAGACTACGCCTCACCCATTACTTACCTCACATTAATCTCTAACACAGTGCATCATGACTCCATGAGATCTGCCTACAGTTTCCTCCCCAGGCAGGGTCACCTGGAAGTCTCCCCAAACTCACTGGTTGTCAGGCAAATCAGCTCGGACAGCTCTCCCACAGAGCTGTCTAGGGCTTTGGGAATGCATGGTGGGCAAACTGAGCTCCTTCTCAGAGAGGCCTTTCCCATCCTTGCCTTCAGCTACACAGTTCTCCTCCACCCTCCTCAACCAAGCTTATCCTTCCCTAATCATTGAATGATCCCAGAACTCACTCTACTCTGACCCATACCACAGTCCATCCCTAAGAAGGTGCTCTGCTTCCCAAGTTAGACTTTAAGCATGCTAAAGTCAATGGCTGACACAAATTGTGCCCAACCCCTGACTTCCACACATGGAACTTGACTATAGGGCTAGGTACACAACAGGTATTACATCTTCCAGAAGTTTCTAAACTGGAGAACTAATAGTGTTCTGGTAGCTGTTAGGTCTATAGTATGTCCTTGTAGTGGTTTGTATATGCTCAGCCCAGGGAGTGGCACTATTAGAGGGTGTGGCCCTGTTGGAGTAGGTGTGGCTTTGTTGGAGTGGGTGTGGGCTTCTAGCTGCCTGGAAGCCAGTATTCTGCTAGCAGCATTCAGGTGAAGATGTAGAGCTCTCAGATCTGCCTGCACCATGCCTGTCTGGATGCTGCCATGCTCCCACCTTGATGATAACGGACTAAACCTGTGAACCTGTAAGCCAGCCCCAATTAAATGTTGTCCTCATAAGAGTTGCCTTGGTCATGGTGTCTGTTCACATCAGTAAAACCCTAAGACAATAATTTAAAAGGGATAAGAAAGTATGTTTTAGGGCTGGAGAAATGGCTCAGCAATTAAGAGCCCTGGCTTCTCTTCAAAGGACCCAGATTTGACTCCTAGCACTCATGTGGTGGCTTACAAGCATCTGGAACTCTGTTGAATCTGACACCTTCTTCTGTGTTCTCTCTCTCTCTCTCTCTCTCTCTCTCTCTCTCTCTCTCTCTCTCCACATGGCACACAGTCACACAGGCAGGCAAGACACCCATACCTGTAAAATAAATATATCTAAAAAACAAATTTTCAGGAAAATATGTTTTGAAATCTATGGAAATTATAAAATGTCCAGGATATAGGTATTCACTCCCACTAAGTTAAAAACTCTTCATTACAAGGATGGACCATCCAGAGACTGCCCCACCTGGGGGTCCATCTCATAATCAGCCACCAAATGCAGACAGTACTGCATATGCCAGCAAGATTTTGCTGAAAGGACCTTGATATAGCTGTCTCCTGTGAGGCTTTGTCAGTGCCTGGCAAATACAGAAGTGGATGCTCACATTCATCTATAGGATGAAACACAGGGTCCCCAATGTAGGAGCTGGAGAAAGTACCCAAGAGCCGAAGGGATCTGCAACCCTATAGGTGGAACAACAATATGAACTAATCAGTATCCCCAGAGCTCGTGTCTCTAGCTGTATTTGTAGCAGAAGATGGCCTAGTTGGCCATTATTGGGAAGAGAGGTCCCTTGGTCTAGCAAACTTTATATGCCCCAGTACAGGGGAATGCCAGGGCCAAGAAGTGGGAGTGAGTGGGTAGGGGAGCAGGGCAAGGAGGGTATAGGGGATTTTTGGGATAGAATTTGAAGTGTAAATGAAGAAAATGTCTAATAAAAAAATTTCTTTTCAATATTCCTCTTCTAGGGTTGCAGACCCCTGCAGCTCCTGGGGTTCTATCTCTAGCTTCTCCATTGTGGGCCCTGTGTTCCATCATATAGATGACTGTGAGCATCCACTTCTGTACCAGACAGCTTCATCAGGGTCCCTTAAGTAGACACTTGCTGTCCTATGCAATCGTATCTGAGTTTAGTGACTGATTATGGGATGGATCCCCCCCTGGTGGGGTAGTCTCTGTATGGTGCATCCTTTCATCTTAGCTCTAAACTTTGTAACTCCTTTCATGGGTATTTTGTTTCCTATTCAAAGGCTGGTCTTCCTTCTTGATTTTCTTGTGTTTTGCAAATTGTATCTTGGGTATTCTAAGTTTCTGGGCTAATATCCATTTATCAGTGAGCACATATCCAATGACTTCTTTTGTGATTGGGTTACCTCACTAAGGATTATATCCTCCAGATACATCCATTTGCCCAAGAATTTCATAAATTCATTTTTTTTTTTTGAGACAGGGTTTCTCTGTGTAGCCCTGGCTGTCCTGGAACTCACTTTGTAGACCAGGCTGGCCTCGAACTCAGAAATCCACCTGCCTCTGCCTCCCAAGTGCTGGGATTAAAGGCGTGCGCCACCACGCCCGGCCCTCATTTTTTTAATAGCAAAACAGTACTCCATTGTGTAAATGTACCACATTTTATATATCCATTCCTCTGTTGAGGGACATCTGGGTTCTTTCCAGCTTCTGTCTATTATAAATAAGGCTGCTATGAACATAGTGGAACATGTGTCCTTTTTACCAGTTGGAACATCTTCTGGGTATATGCCCAGGAGAGGTATTGCAGGATCTTTCAGAAGTACTATGTCCAGTTTTCTGAGAAAACGCCAGACTGATTTCCAGAGTGGTTGTACAAGCTTGCAATCCCACCAGCAATGGAGGAGTGTTCCTCTTTCTCCACATCCTTGCCAGCATCTGCTGTCACCTGAATTTTTGATCTTAGCCATTCTGACTGGTGTGAGGTGGAATCTCAGTGTTGTTTTGATTTGCATTTCCCTGGTGATTAAGGATGTTGAACATTTTTTCAGATGTTTCTCAGCCATTCGGAATTCCTCAGTTGAGAATTCTTTGTTTAGCTCTGTACCCCATTTTTAATGGGGTTATTCGTTTTTCTGGAGTTCAGCTTCTTTAGCTCTTTGTAGATGTTGAATATTAGTCCCCTATCAGATTTAGGATTGGTAAAAATCCTTTCCCAATCTGTTGGTGGCCTTTTTGTCTTGCTGACTGTGTCTTTTGCCTTACAGAAGCTTTGCAAATTTATAAGGTCCCATTTGTCAATTCTTGATCTTACAGCACAGGCCATTGCTGTTCTGTTTAGGAATCTTTCCCCTGTGCCCATATCTTCGAGGGTTTTCCCACTTTCTCCTCTATAAATTTCAGTGTCTCTGGTTTTATGTGGAGGTCTTTGATCCACTTAGACTTAAGCTTTGTACAAGGAGATAAGAAAGGATCAATTCACATTCTTTTACATGCTAACAGCCAGTTGTGCCAGCACCATTTGTTGAAAATGCTGTCCTTTTTCCACTGGATGGTTTTAACTCCCTTGCCAAAGATCAAGTGACCATAGGTGTGTGGATTCATTTCTGGGTCTTCAATTCTATTCCATTGATCTATCTGTCTGTTGTTGTACCAGTACCATGCAGTTTTTATCACAATTGCTCTGTAGTACAGCTTAATGTCAGGCATGGTGATTCCCCCCAAGGTTCTTTTATTGTTGAGAATAGTTTTTGCTATCCGAGGCTTTTTATTATTCCAGATGAATTTGCCAACTGCCCTTTCTATCTCAGTGAAGAATTGAGTTGGAATTTTGATGGGGATTGTGTTGAATCTGTAGATTGCTTTCAGCAGGATAGCCATTTTGACTATATTAATTCTGCCAATCCATGAGCATGGGAGATCCTTCCATCTTCTGAGATCTTCCTCAATTTCTTTCTTCAGAGACTTGAAGTTCTTGTCATAAAGATCTTTCACTTCCTTAGAGTCACACCAAGGTATTTTATGGTATTTGTGACTATTGTGAAGGGTGTTATTTCCCTAATTTTTTTCTCAGCCCTTTTATCCTTTGTGTAGAGAAAGGCCATTGATTTGTTTGAGTTAATTTTATATCCAGCTACTGCACTGAAGCTGTTTATCAGGTTTAGGAGTTCTCTGGTGGAATTTTTTGGGTCCCGAATATATACTATCATATCATCTGCAAACGGTGATATTTTAACTTCTTCCTTTCCAATTTGTATCCCCTTGATCTCCTTTTGTTGTCAAATTGCTCTAGCTAGGACTTCAAGTACTATATTGAATAGGTAGGGTGAAAGTGGGCAGCCTTCTCTAGTCCCTAATTTTAATGGGATTGCTTCCAGCTTCTCTCCATTCACTTTGATGTTGGCTACTGGTTTGCTGTATATTGCTTTTATTATGTTTAGGTATGGGCCTTGAATTCCTGATCTTTCCAAGACTTTTATCATGAAAGGGTGTTGGATTTTGTCAAATGCTTTCTCAGCATCTAATGAGACGATCTAATGAGATGGTTTTTGTCTTTGAGTTTGTTTATATAGTGGATTACGTTGGTGGATTTCCATATATTAAACCATCCCTGCATTCCTGGGATAAAACCTACTTGGTCATGATGGATGATCGTTTTGATGTGTTCTTGGATGCGGTTTGCAAGGATTTTATTGAGTATTTTAGCATCGATATTCATGAGGGAAATTGGTCTGAAGTTCTCTTTCTCTGTTGGATCTTTGTGTGGTTTAGGTATCAGAGTAATTGTGGCTTCATAGAATGAGTTGGGTAGAGTACCTTCTGTTTCTATTTTGTGGAATAGTTTGAGGAGAGTTGGAATTAGGTCTTCTTTGAAGGTCTGATAGAACTCTGCACTAAACCCATCTGGTCCTGTGCTTTTTTTGGTTAGGAGACTACTGATGATTGCTTCTATTTCTTTAGGGGAAATGGGACTGTTTAGATCATTAATCTGATCCTGGCTTATCTTTGGTACCTGGTATCTGTCTAGGAAATTGTCCATTTCATCCATGTTTTCTAGCTTTATTGAGTATAGCCTTTTGTAGTAGGATTTGATGATGTTTTTGATTTCCTCAGGTTCTGTTGTTATGTCTCCTTTTTCATTTCTGATTTTGTTAATTAAGAGACTGTCCCTGTGCCCTCTAGTGAGTCTGGCTAAGGGTTTATCTATCTTATTTATTTTCTCAAAGAACCAGCTCCTGGTTTGGTTGATTCTTTGAATAGTTCTTTTTGTTTTTACTTGGTTGATTTCAGCCCTGAGTTTGATTATTTCCTGCCATCTGCTCCTCTTGGGTGAATTTGCTTCCTTTAGTTCTAGAGCTTCTAAGTGTGCTGTCAAGTTACTAGTATATGCTCTCTCTAGTTTCTTTTTGGAGGCACTCAGGGCAATGAGTTTTCCTCTTAGGACTGCCTTCATTGTGTCCCATAAATTTGAGTATGTTGTGGCTTCATTTTCATTAAACTCTAGAAAGTCTTTAATTTCTTCCTTTATTTTATCCTTGACTAAGGAATCATTGAGTAGAGTGTTGTTCAGTTTCCATGAGAATGTTCGCTTTCTATTATTTATGTTGTTATTGAAGATCAGCCTTAGTTCATGGTGGTCAGATAGGATGCATGGGATAATTTCAATATTTTTGAATCTGTGGAGGCCTGTTTTGTGACCAATTATATGGTCAATTTTGGAAGAGGTACCATGTGGTGCTGAGAAGAAGGTATATCCTTTTGTTTTAGGATAAAATGTTCTGTAGATATCTGTTAAATCCATTTGTTTCATGACTTCTGTTAGTGTCCATGTGTCTCTGTTTAGTTTCTGTTTCCAGGATCTGTCCATTGGTGAGAGTGGGGAGTTGAAGTCTCTCACTATTATTGTGTGAGGTGCAATGTGTGCTTTGAGCTTTACTACAGTTTCTTTAATGAATGTGGCTGCTCTTGTATTTGGAGCATAGATATTCAGAATTGAAAGTTCATCTTGGTTGATTTTTACCTTTGATGAGTATGAAGTGCCCCTCCTTGTCTTTTTTTATAACGTTGGGTTGAAAGTCAATTTTATTCGATATTAGAATGGCTACTCCAGCTTTTTTTCTTTGGACCATTTGCTTGGAAAACTGTTTTCCAGCCTTTCACCCTAAGGTAGTGTCTGTCTTTTTCCCTAAGGTGCGTTTCTTGTAAGCAGCAAAATGTTGGGTCCTGTTTGTGTAGCCAGTCTATTAGTCTATGTCTTTTTATTGGGGAATTGAGTCCATTGATGTTAAGAGAAATTAAAGTAGTTGTTGCTTCCTGTTATTTTCGTTGTTAAGGTTGGGCTGTCTTCTTTTAGGTTTGTTGAAGGATTACTTTCTTGCTTTTTCTAGGGTGTAGTTTCCGTCCTTGTTTTGGTGGTTTCCCTTTATTAACCTTTGAAGGGCTGGATTCGTGGAAAGATATTGTGTGAATTTGGTTTTATCATGGAATACTTTGATTTCTCCATCTATGTTAATTGAGAGTTTTGCTGGATATAGTAACCTGGGTTGGCATTTGTGTTCTTTTAGGGTCTGAATAACATCTGTCCAGGATCTTCTGGCTTTCATAGTCTCAGGTGAGAAGTCTGGTGTAATTCTGATAGGCCTGCCTTTATATGTTACTTGACCTTTTTCCCTTACTGCTTTTAATATTCTGTCTTCATTTAGTGCATTTGTTGTTTTGATAGTTATGTGTCGGGAGGAATTTCTTTTCTGGTCCAGTGTATTTGGAGTTCTGTAGGCTTCTTGTATATTCATGGGCATCTCTTTCTTTAGGTTTGGGAAGTTTTCTTCTATTATTTTGTTGAAGATGTTTGCTGGCCCTTTAAGTTGAAAATCTTCTTTTTCATCTACTCCTATTATTCATATGTTTGATCTTCTCATTGTGTCCTGGATTTCCTGGATGTTTTGAGTTAGGAACTTTATGTATTTTGCATTTTCTTTGATTGTTGTGCCCATGTTCTCTATGGAATCTTCTGCACCTGAGATTCTCTCTTCCATCTCTTGTATTCTGTTGCTGATGCTCACATCTATGGTTCCTGATTTCTTTCCTAGTGTTTCTATCTCCAAAGTTGCCTCACTTTGGGTTTTCTTTATTATTTCTATTTCCCTTTTTAGGTCCTGGATGGTTTTGTTCAATTCCATTACCTGTTTGGTTGTGTTTTCCTGTAGTTCTTTAAAGGATTTTTGTGTTTCCTCTTTAAGGACTTTTACCTCATTAGCATTGTTCTCCTGCATTCCTTTAAGTGAGTTATTCATGTCCTTCTTCATGTCCTTCTTCATGTCCTCTACCAGCACCATGAGATATGATTTTAAATCCGAGTCTTGCTTTTCGGGTGTGTTGGGGTATCCAGGACTGGCTGAAGTGGAAGTGCTGGGTTCTGATGAAGGTGAGTGGTCTTGGTTTCTGTTATTAAGATTCTTACGTTTGCCTTTCGCCATCTGGTAATCTCTGGAGTTGGTTGTTATAGTTGTCTCTGGTTGGAGCTTGTTCCTCCTGTGATTCTGTTGACCTCTGTCAGCAGACTCGGGAGCCCAGCTCTCTCCTGAATCTCAGTGGTCAGAGCAGTCTCAGCAGGTGAGCTCTCCTTTTGCAGAGAAGGTGCACGAAGTTTTGGTGTTCAGACCTGTCTCTTAGGTAAAGTTGAAGACCCTATATAGGGCCTGTCCTAGAAGATGTGTTGCCTCTGCAGTCTGCACACTCACCTGCACAGACTGGTCTCTGTGGGAGCCTTTGTAGTCCGTGAGCTGACCTGACCTGACTGGTCTCTGAGCGACCTGGGACCCAATATGGTTCTCTCACCAGTTCAGGCAGGGAAAGCCCTCCCAGGCGGAGGGAGAACTCTCCTCAGGCGGGGAGGGAGCCTGGATGTCTAGAACCCCAAGCTGGGTCTGTCGCAAAAGGTGCACTGCTCAGCTGTTTGTTCACTCACCCTTTGAAGTCCGTGAGCTGACCTGAGCAGGCTGTGTCTGAGCGACCTGGGACCCAATATGGCTCTCTCCCTGGGACCCAATATGGCTCTCTCCAAAAATTTTTAAAAATGAAAAAAAAAAACCCTCTTCATTACATTTATTGAACTTTCCTCATCATAAGTCTGGGACAGTGCATGGATGTTCAAAGGGGCCTCAGTGGATCATGAACTTGTATAAGAGTCTTCAGACCACGCCCCAGGTGATTCTGGTGGTCCCTGCCAGCTGCCTTGTTAGCAGGTAGAAGCTACAAGTCCAGTAGCCCCTCCCTCCCAAGTTGTGCTTTACTGGGGGCTAAGCATGCCCTGGACCCAGGATTGCATTATTAGAAGTGGCTAAATTCACTCCCAGTGAAAATGCAGTTTCTTTGGAGAACCAAGGCAGAAGGTCTCCCCAGCAAAAATGTCCATTTCCAACCACACCCAGACATTTTTAATCATTACTATGCTTCTCTTCAAATTAGGAAATGAAAGAAATTTTTCTTTTAGAACTCGTGGTGTGCTGTCCAATCTGTGAAGATTCTATATATCAACTCCCCCCCCCCAAAAAAAAAAAACCAAAAACCAAAAACCAAAAACCGGTGGCCCTGGTATCCAGTGTCATACCCAGGCCTTTCACCCCATGGTATCCTGACGATGCCAAGTGCCTTTTCTATTATTTAAGACTACCTCTCACTTTACGTACTTGACAGGCACCCAGCATTCAATTTCCTGGCAGTCACCATTCTGCTTAAGGACCTGTGTCTTCCACTTGTGTTTGAGTGTTGACATAAAACCTTCAGCTGCTGAAGTTAGCAAAGGATTTTCTGCTGGGGGCGGGGGAGGGGTGGTGGTAGAGGTGGTGGTGGGAATCTTAGTATTGGTAATAGGGAGACTGGCAGGAGTTTTCCCTTTTGTGTTTGTAACTGATACAAAGTTGATACTTTACACTTGTCTGGGAAGCCAAAGAGTAAACACAACCAAAGCCGGGTTCTGTCTGCCCCACCCCCTCCCTGACCACACTCTTACACAGATCTACAAGCTTCAGGTAGCTGGAAACTGGTTTAGCGGCTGGCTGCCCACCAGTTGCCTCCATTTACCTTTGCTCTGAACTGTGAGCCTACTGCGTCCTTTACACATCTCCGAATCCCTGTGTCGGCTTTCTTGTCGCTGTGACAGAATGTCCTGTAAAAGTGACCTCAGCCACGCATCTCCCTTGAGGATGGCTAAGCTGCTCCCTTCTGCTCCTGCCCCACACCACACCACACGCGCTGGGGATCAAACACACAGCCAAGTGCATGGTGTGCAAGCACCCTACCGCAGAGCCAATCCTCAGCACCACTCTGTTTCTTTCCATGTCTCCCTCAAATCAAAAAAGAGAAATATCATGTAAACTAATGTGTTTTGTTTTGTTTGTTTTGTTTTTTCGAGACAGGGTTTCTCTGTGTAGCCCTGGCTGTCCTGGAACTCACTCTGTAGACCAAGCTGGCCTCGAACTCAGAAATTCGCCTGCCTCTGCCTCCCTAGTGCTGGGATTAAAGGTGTGAGCCACCACTGCCCCACTAATGTGTTTTTATTAAAGGAGTATTATAGCCAAATGCATGAGAAATTCTTTTTTTTTTAATTAGAGAGTTTCTTCATTTACATTTCAAGTGTTACCCAAAAGTCCTCTATACCCTCCCCCCGCCCTGCTCCCCTATCCTCCCTCTCCCACTACTTGGCCCTGGCATTCCCCTGTACTGGGGCATATAAACATTGCTAGACCAAGGGCCTTTCTTCCCCAATAATGGCCAACTAGGCCATCTTCTGCTACAAATGCAGCTAGAGACATGAGCTCTGGGGGTTCTGATTAGTTCATATTGTTGTTCCATCTATAGGGTTGCAGACCCCTACAGCTCTTGGGTACTCTCGCATGAGAAATTCTTGTATGCATTCTTTTCCTTCTCCTCTTGTTATCCAACCTTTCCGCACCTCTCTCCCTCCCCTCCTTCTCCACCCTCTCTCCTTCTCAGTGATATTCAGGGATGTGTTTTATAAGACTAAGGATATGTTTTATACAGCGTGATATGGAGCAGTGGGAAGATGTGTCTCAGCAGGCCCATGCTAAGGTACACTCCCCCCTACCAGCCATACAGTGGGTGTAGTATAAAATAGAGTTTAAAATAGAGTTTATTTGGGGGTCCGGGAAGGGGAGTTGAAAAGGGAGTAGAGGCAGAGAAACAGGAGAGAGAGAGAGAGAGAGAGAGAGAGAGAGAGAGAGGCCAGAGAGAGAAAAGGGAGCAGAGAGTCAGAGAGAGTGGGAGAGGCCAGATAGTACCTTTTATAACAAGCCAAGGCTACCTGGCTGTTGCTAGGTAACCACTGGGCAGAAGCGAAGAAGGAACAGCCTGTGAGACCCCAAAGTGTTTTTCCCTGAAATGTAAAGCCCCTAAATACTCCCTCAAGCCTTTTCCCCTGATCTCTAAGAATACAGCCAGTAAGAAGTTCTCTAAAGCTAGCAAGAAGCCTTTTGTTCCTATACCTTAGATGAACCAGCCTGCCTGTGTCAGAGACCCAGAGATAACTGCAAGAACAGACAGTAGCTCACTCCCTCTCCTTGTTCCTTCACCAAGGACACCCCCTCCCCCAGAGAAGAGCTGTAGCCCAACTCCTCCCAACTCCTCCTAACTTCTCACTTTTTCTTTTAAAAGCCCCCTACTGTTACTGCTCAGGGTCAAACTTTCTCAGCAAAAGGAGTTCCTCCTCAGCTGGCTGATAATAAACCCTCCTGCAGTTTGCATCAAGCGGTTTCTCTCAAGTTTTGGGGGCGCCAACTCATCCTGGGACAGGATGTTTCCAGGGGTCTTACACGACAACTTTCAGGACTGAACCACAGGCCTTGCCTATTCTAGGTAATGTCGATTAGATTAACGGTATCCTTAGCTCCTTCTACTTTGTTGGTTTTCATTTTTGAGACAGGGTCCTACTAAGTTGCCCAGGCTGGCCTTGACCTTGTGCTGCTGGCTCCTCCCGTAGACTAAGTGGAATCATTAGACTAAGAGTTATCATTAGAGTTTGGCAACCACTTCACACCCTGATTCTTATCTGAAGTTCGCATCCTCCCCTCACAGTGGGAATAATGGGAGACTCCATCCAAGCTGGCAACTTTACATTGCAGTTTGATTTACCAAAGACACCAATTATTCAAATAAGAGATCTTAACATTCCGATCTAAGGGTATCTTATCTCACAGGACATTATTCACAGGTGTGGTAAGACAGAGTCTCTTGAGGTTCATTACGCCTCGCCTTCATTTCAGAGAGTATCTGAAGGACTGTTATGCAAGAGAAAGTCTCACAAATTCACACCAAGAAGATCTGCAAGAATTCACCAGGCTCAAGGAAACACCCTAGAGAAAACGGGGAGTTGGCTAAGCAAGGATGAAATCTGAGGTTCACAACCCAGGGCTGTCAGGCTATTTTCCCCAAATGTAATGAATCTGTTCCTATGAGGTACAGTCTAGGAGAGTGGGTAAAGAAACACTACTCTGAGGGACAAAAGGCAATACCGCTGGGAGAATTCACACTGTGACCCATTGGAGTCGAGGCTTTGGGCGTGTGACTGGTAACATGGTCCCTGTGTCCCACAGAAGGAACATGAGGAATGGGGGCTGGTGTAGCAAGTCTGCCCCCACCCCAACAGTGAATGGGAGTCTTGCTGCTGCCTCATGTCCTGGTCTCAAATCAGAGACCTTAGTGTCCCGTGCTTCCTGATCTGGGCCTAATGCTTAAAGGTGCTCTGCACATAGAGGACACTCGACCTGTATTGTCTGGGGACACAGTCTCTGTATACGGCTGTGGTTCACCCTGGCCTCACAGCAATCATCCTGCCTCACCTCCCAAGGACGAGGATTACAAGCATTGTAATCCTTCATCGGGTGTATTTTAAGGAATCAATGTACAAGTGAGTGAGAAAATGACTTTTGTTTTTATTTTTAAAAAAAAAATTACACTATCTCCCTCCATTCACTTCCCCCTGCTGAGTGCATTCCCTTGTATGTACCACTTGGCCCTGGAAGTCTCTTTCATGGGGCATGCTCACTTCTGTTCTTTGCATCCTGTAGTTCTTTGTCTAAGGGTGAGGCCCTATAAAATTTCCTCTTCCACGTTAATATGTCTATGTGGAGTCTCCTTGTTCAGGTCTTGTTTGGGTCACCATCTTGTTGAAATACTATGTATGATTGAAGCCTTTCTGATATTTCTAAGAGATACCTTCTCACAGTAGACCCTGTGGCCTTCTGTCTCTTACAATTTTTCCTGTCCCTTCTTTTACCGTGCTCCCTGAGGCTTCAACACAGGGTTTGTTGTAGATATACTGGGACCGGGTCCCCCATGATACTCGTCCTTTGTATTCTGACCAGCGGTGACTTTCTCTGATGATTTTCTGTTACCAAAGAGAAAGAAGCTTCTTTGGTTAGAGGGGGGGCTACACGTATGTAGCAGGGCATTGGTTAGAGGGGGGGCTACACGTATGTAGCAGGGCATGGGTTAGAGGTAGGGCTACACGTATGTAGCAGGGCATGGGTTAGAGGTAGGGCTACACGTATGTAGCAGGGCATTGGTTAGAGTGGGGGCTACATGTATGTAGCAGGGCAATGGTTAGAGGTGGGGCTACACGTATGTAGCAGGGCATGGGTTAGAGGTGGGGCTACACATATGTAGCAGGGCATGGATTAGAGGTGGGTCTACACGTATGTAGCAGGGCATTTGTTAGAGTGGGTGCTACACGTATGTAGCAGGGCATTGGTTAGAGTCGGGGCTACACGTATGTAGCGGGGCATGGGTAGCAGGGTGAGTATTTAGAATGCAGTCAGGAATCTGCTGGTTTAGTGAAACAGTAAAAGCAAGCTCCCCTCTAAGATCTGTGACCTCACTAGCCCCGGGCAGTTGGTTAGGTTTCCTATATTAGGCAAGACTTTGTCCTGTCCATCAGGTCTCTTTTTTTTTTTAAGATTATTTATTTATTTTATGTATATGAGTACACTGGAGCTGTCTTCAGACACAGCAGAAGAGGGCATCATATGTCTTTATGGTGAGATAATCCCTTGGTGGTTGTGAGCCACGATGTGGTTGATGGGAATTGAGCTCAGGACCTCTGGAAGAGCAGTCAGTGCTCTTAACCACTAAGCCATCAATCAGGTCTTAAGTCCAATTGGACAACTGTTGGTTACTGCCAAGATATAGTGCTACAACTGCACCTTTAGGGATACCTTGTCATGTTGATCATTGTTGTAGTTCATAGGTGTTCCAGCAGGGTAGGATTGCTGGTTCCCTCCCTAGACTGGCAGCTTGCATAATACCTTCAGGTAGGAGCCTCTCAGTCCTAGGTCCAAGATGTGTGAGGTATGTGGTATCTTCAGCCATAGGGATTTACTTCAACCTCTGGGAGGTATCCAAGGCCGATATCAATATGCCGTATCATTTTAGCCGTCTCTTGGACTTCCTGGACAACTCAAAAGGGATTTCTCATGCTTGGGACTGGGGTTTTAATTGGATTCTCTATGGCTCATAGAGAGCACTGTCAGCCCAAGTAGCTCAGCTTCACTTAAACCATGTGTGCTTGTGCATATATAGAACTTACATGTGTTAGATGTAATTTTAAGTAAATAAAAAGTAATATGGTTACTTATGGATTTTTCAAACATCTGAGAAAATGACTTTTTTGATTTAAGGTGAAGGCCACTGGAGCTTCACCCTTGGATTCTTCTGCCTTTGATTTCAGACCCTACCCTCTAATGTCAAGTGTAAGACTTTAGGATCAAACTAAAGGTTTGGTTCTTGTTTGTTTGTTTGTTGTTGTTGTTTTCTTTCTTTTTTTCTTTTTTTTCTTTTTTTTGGGGGGGGGGGGTGTCAAGACAGGGTTTCTCTGTATAGCCCTGGCTGTCCTGGAACTCACTTTGTAGACCAGGCTAGCCTCAAACTCAGAAATCCACCTGCCTCTGCCTCCCAAGTGCTGGGATTAAAGGCATGCGCCACCACGCCCGGCTTATTATTTTTTTTTTAATGACTTGATTAAAACTGAAGGAAGCCAAAATGGAAAAAATAAAAGTTCTCAGAACTGGGAGTTTCTAAAGTGGAGCTTTATTCATTTCATATCCATAGAACAATCAGTACAAGAGGTGCTGCTTCTAGAACATTCTGGAAGGATCACTCTTGCCTTTTTTATTGACACAATCAAGAACCAATTAGGGAATCAGTACCTCCCCCTGCACACTGTCTACCTGTTTTGTTCTGGTTGTTTGACTTTAAGATTTATTGATTTTACTTTATGTGTGAATATTTTGCTGGAATCCATGTAAATGCACTACTTGTGTCCTTGGTGCCCATGGATGTCAGAAGAGAACATCAGATCCCCTCATACTGAAGTAACAAACGGTTGTGAATCACCATGTGATGCTGCGAGTCAAATCCAGTATCCGCACAAGACTAAGGAGTGCTCTTAAACTCTGCGTCACTGTAACCCCAAGGGTCTATCTCTCAACACCTCCCCAGGGCTAGCACTGTAAGCAGGAGCTACTACCACACCCTGCTTTTTCTCTTTGCATTCTGGAAGTTGAATTTAGGTCCTCGTGCTTGAAAACCCAGCACCTTACTGAGCCACCTCCCCAGGCCAAGGCAGTAACCAGGCCGAAGACTGGTCCCTCTGTTCTTTATTATTCAAGTCTCATTTAGTTAGGGATTCCTAGCTGCATCATCTAAAGCCAAATGTTTACACAGACAGAAGTGAAAGAGCAGGCTTGAAGTCACAGAGCATGCTGGGCTAGATCCTAATGGGTCCCAAAGATGACTGTGATCGTGTTGGGTAGAAACCATTTTTCTTGAGGTATGCACATTTAAGGGTGGCTTGCCACAATGTCTATAAAAATCAAATAGCCTTTCAAAAAGCCTACCTAGATATGTATATGCATCAGTATGCACTCATAGATATGCAAATATGGTATACACTCAGATATGTACATATGTAGAATATACTCATAGATATGTAGTATTGACTCAGATATGCACATATGTAGAATGTACTCATAGATAAGTAGATATAGTGGTCATTCATATATGCACTGAGATGGTTTGTATATGCTCAGCCCAGGGAGTGGCACTATTTGGAGGTGTGGCCCTGTTGGAGTAGGTGTGGTCTTGTTGGAATAGGAATGTCACTGTGGGTGTGGGCTTAAAGGACCCTCATTCTAGCTGCCTAGAAGTCAGTATTCTAGCCGGGCATAGCGGCGCACACTTTTAATCCCAGTACTCTGGAGGCAGAGGCAGGCAGATTTCTGAGTTCAAGGCCAGCCCGGTCTACAAAGTGAGTTCCAAGACAGCCAAGGCTACACAGAGAAACCCTGACAAAAAAAAAAAAAAAAAAAAAAAAAAAAAGAGGTAGAACTCTCAGCTCCTCCAGTCCCACATCTGTCTGGATGCTGCCACATTCCCACCTTCATGATAATGGGCTGAACCTGTAAACCAGCCCCAATTAAATGTCCTGATAGGAGTTCCCTTGGTCATGGTGTCTATTCACAGCAGCAACACCCTAACTAATACATGCACATATGTAGAATGTACTCAGAGATGCAGATATAGTATGCATAGTATATGTACACTATGAAAAGAGATCAAATGTGTAAAATAAGAAAAACTGGTGAATTTAGAAGAGTCTGGGGATATTCCTCGGCTTTATCAAATGCTTCATCTGTAGTATTGAGGTTTTCACGTCACAAAAGGTCTATCATATACATCTCCAATCTTAAGAAACTCACATGCTGTTGACAAGGTATATGTTCCTAAGAATACAGAAAAGAAGACATGAGCCCATGGCTCTACCATCTCCGATAGTAGCCACCATACCCACAAACTCCATCATCAAGAAGGAAGCCTGGCGTGTATCAGCAAGGCCTGCTGAACCTATTTATGTAGAAATCTATGTTTTCCAGAGACCTGGGCTGACCCCCTGGGCAGAGACTGGCTTTGGATAAGCCGACCCCTCAGGAATCCAAGGACTCTCCCCTCTCTGTACCAACACAGCTCTGTGTCTCCGTTGTTGATCATGGCTCTCAGTACCAACACAGCTCTGTGTCTCCGTTGTTGATCATGGCTCTCAGTACCAACACAGCTCTGTGTCTCCGTTGTTGATCATGGCTCTCAGTACCAACACAGCTCTGTGTCTCCGTTGTTGATCATGGCTCTCAGTACTTCTTCAGTCCATCAGGTGGCCTAGCATTAGCTTTACAGCTGGAGAGACCATGGTTTCCTTAGGACACGGGCATACACTTTCCTCCCCTCATCTTTTAAAAATTCCTATTTATTTATTTATAAGTTCTGCTCACTGCTTCCTTCCTTCCTTCCCCATACTCTGGCCCTTCTTCTCCTCTCAGTGGAAGGGATGGGGGTGAGGGAGTTCTGGGTATCCCCCACCCTGGCACTTAAAGTCTCTGTAAGGTTATGCACTTCCTCTCCCATTGAGACCAGACAAGACAGCTCAGCTAGAACATATCCCACATGCAGACAAGAGCTTTTAGGATAGCCCCCATTCCAGTTGTTCAGGATCAACATGAAGACCAAGCTGCCCACCTGCTACATATGTGTGGGAGGCCTAGGTCCATCCCATGTATGTTTTTTTGGTTGGTGATTCAGACTCTGAAAGCCCTAAGGGTCCAGGTTAGTTGACTTTGTTGGTCTTCCTGTGGAGTTCCTGTCCCCTGCAGGCCCCTTCTTCCTATTCTTCTATAAGAGCAGCCAAGCTCCACCTACTGTTTGGCTGTGGGTGTCTGCATCTGTCTGAGTCAGCTGCTGGGTGTAGCCTCTCAGAAGACAACTTGCCCCTGTCTGCAAGCACAACAGAGTATCATTAATAGTGCCATGGATTGGTGCTTGCCCGTGGTTTCAAGTTGGGCCAGCTATTGGTTGGCCGTTCCCTCAGACTCTGTTCCCTTCCTGGTGCCTGTGTTACTTGGAGGCAGGATAGATTTTGGGTTGAAAGTTTTGTGGGTGGGTTGGTGTCCCTATTGCTCCACTGGGGTTCCTGCCTGGCTAAAGGAAGTGGCCTCTTCAGGTTCCATATCCCCAATGTTGTGAATCATAGCTAAGGTCACCCCCATGGATTCTTGGGAGCCTCTCCTATCCCAGGTCTCTGCCTTATCCTGGAGAGGCCCTCTACGTCCTCACCCCCAACAGTTGCAGATTATCATTCATTTTCATGGCCATCTGGCCATCTCTCTTGTCCTTACCCCCACACCTGGTCCAGAACATGTCCCCATTCCCCTCCCTATCCCCTCTCCCTCACTGTTCTCTCCCTCCATCTGCCTCCTATGACTATTTTATTCCCCCTTCTAAGTGAGATTCAAGCATTTTTTTTTTTTTTGAGACAGGGTTTCTCTGTGTAGTTCTGGCTGTCCTGGAACTCACTTTGTAGACCAGGCTGGCCTTGAACTCAGAAATCTGCCTGCCTCTGCCTCCCGAGTGCTGGGATTACAGGCGTGCACCACCACGCCCGGCTGAGATTCGAGCATTCTTAACTGGGCCTTCCTTCTTGTTTAGCTTCTTTGGATCTGTGGAGTGTAGTATGGGTATCCTGTATTTTATGGCTAATATCCACTTATAACTGAGTACATGCCATGCATGTCCTTTGGAGACTGGATTATCTCACTCAGGATGATATTCTCAGGTTCCATCCATTTGCCTGCAAAATTCATGATGTCTCAGTTTTTAGAAGGTAAATAGTATCTTTGGATATATGTCCAGGAGAGGTAAAGCTGGGTCTTAAGGTAGAACTATTCCCAGTTTTCTGAGAAAATGCCAAATTGATTTCCAAAGTGGTTGTACAAGTTTGCACTCCCACCATCAATGGAGGAGTGTTCGTTCCCCTTGCTCCACATCCTCGCCAGCAAATGCTATCTCTTGAGTTTTTGATCTTAGCTGTTGTTCTGATGGGTGTAGGGTAGAATCTCCTCCCCCACCCCATTCTTTACCTCCCTATCTACCTCGCTCATTATCATAGCTGTACATGGAGCATCCCAGCACACACCCCTACCTGAGAGATAGTATCTTTGTGTGGCTGTAACAGAATCCTAGGAGACTGGGTAATTTGCAAAGAGCAAACATTTATTTCTTACAGGCTGAGAGGTCTGAGGTCTGAGTGCCAGTGTGTGATGTCTACCGGGGTCATGCTGCCAAGTGCTTGAGTGACAGAAGGTGGAAAGACAACCAGGACAAACCCCTTCCATTTAGTCCAATGACAAGGACACTAATCCCATTTGTGATTAGGGAGCCCTGCTGGCCTTGTCACCTCTTAAAGGTTGGCTTCTTAATACCATCAACTAGCAGTGAGACAGATGAAGGGGACTCCAGGAGGGTACTGGGCAGATGGCAAGCATTACTCAGCATTGCCAAAATCTCTTAATGTTAATCAGTTCTACAAGTTTATATTGTCCTCTCCTTCTGAAATTCATCTTCCCACATGTACATAATGATATTGAGAATGGTACAGCCTGACCACTCAATTAGCAAGCAGTCAGAGCTATAGGGACCAGCACTGTTCATACCCTGTTAGCAAGCAGTCAGAGCTATAGGGACCAGCACTGTCCATACCCTGTTTCAGAAAGCACCTGTTATGACCTGTGCTGCAACCTGGAGAATCAAAACTCCTGGCAGGCATAACCACTGTTCCTGTAGGGAAGACCCAGGGAATGTTTGCTTGTCAAAGCAGACTCAAAGAGGTTAAATAAAACAGAGATGCAGCTGAGAGAAGATGCCAGGAGCCCACCCAGGCCCCGTCCCTGGAATCTAGACTCTGCTTCTCTTGGCACTATCTGCCTCTTGTGCATTCTGTTGGGGGTGATCTCTTGGCAATGATACCTTTGAAAAACACACACCCACAAATGCACAACAATACAATGGTGTAGCTGATTCAGTCAGCACAGAAGGCTGGCATATCTGTGATTATTCTAAGTGATGGCAAAATAATTTTTCTTTTCTTTTCTACTCTTTTATACAAACGTGTGAAGGCAATCAAATCCCCTTTAGGACTGAGCCATTTTCTGCATATAAACACAATAATGGTTTTTTCTCAAAATGATCGTTCAAAGCTATTGAGTTATTTCAAAAAGGATTTTGAAATGTCTCCAACCCTTCTCTCAGGGTGGAGTGGGCTGCCGACGTCATGTGTGGGTGTGCCCTCCCCTCAGTACACAGATCCTAAATACAAAGGCATCCTAGGTGTCCTTGGTTAAAGTATCTGGGCCCAAAGAGCATGAAGAAATAAAAATCTTGCAGGGCTGCAAGAAAACCCTCCTGAGTGGCATTAGCTGAGCTACCTCGCACAGAAGGGAAAAAGAGAGGGGTCCATCGGGTGGTGGGTAAAGGAAGCCAGAATGAGGAGCAGTCGAACTTAGGAGTTACTAATGAGGTTGGGAGACTGGAAGAGCGGTGAGAGATTGGGACAAGAGCTGGTGAGGTGGGGACATTCTCCTGTAGCTATCCGACAGGGACAGCTTCAGGCACTCTCAATCTAGGTCATGTTTCTTCTGACCATGGCCAGAGAGGCAGGCTTAATAATGAACAGGAACCAGTTCTGCAAGTTACATCTGTGAGGTAAATCTGAAGTATATTTAGATTACTGTAAGGTTTCCCAGTTCTTTCTGGGAATTCACAAGGTCCACGTCCCAGAAAGTTCTAGCAATGGTCTAGATTTGAGAGAAAGAGCCAGTGTCCCAGGGAAATGGCCACAGTGCAACTCCAAGACCATGTTCCTAATTTAAGGTATTGGTTGATGGGCTCAAAGATCATCCTAGACTTCTTAGAGCATCCTCCTGTGATGAGTGACTTTGCTTTGATCTCTACAGATGAAGCATTTAAACTTTAAAGTAACTTTCTTTCTTTGTATCTTTCTCCTTGTGTGACTTCTACTGAGATGACTGGTGATATCCACTCACCCATTTAAAAAGTTTTCTTCTTCTTCTTCTTCTTCTTCTTCTTCTTCTGCTTCTGCTTCTGCTTCTGCTTCTGCTTCTGCTTCTTCTTCTTCTTGTTCTTCTTGTTCTTCTTCTTCTCCTCCTCCTCCTCCTCTTCCTCCTTCTTTTCTTCTTCTTCTCCTCCTCCTCCTTCTCCTTCTTTTCTTCTTCTTCTTCTTCTCCTCCTCCTTCTTTTCTTCTTCTTCTTCCTCCTCTTCCTCCTCCTCCTTCTTTAATGTTTTTAATTGAAATAGAATTACATCTCTTCCTCTCTCCCATTCCTCCCTCTAGGCCTTTTCAGATACCCTCTCACTTCCCTCACTCTTGTCAAGAGCCTTTTTTCCCCCTTGATTATATGTGTTAAATATATGTGTGTATAAATATACATAAATGAAACCTGCTAAGTCTGGTTTTGTTGTGGTGGTGAATATGGTTTCAAGGCTGACCACTCCCCACTCCGCACTGGATAGCCAATAAGGAGGCTCATCCCTGGGGGAAAGGGTAATTCTCCTTCTTCCAGCAGCCAATAGTTTTTTGTCTTCTGCCTTCCTTCTGAACTGTCTCTTGATAGTGCCGTTGCTCCAGTCTTGTCTATGCAGCCGTTTCTAGGAGAGCCTGTTTCACAAGAGATATCTAGATACTCTGGCTCCTATGGTCTTTTTTTAAAGCCATAATTCTGTACTTGAACAGGACTCTAGGAGAAAGGAATCACAAAGTATAATCTAGGTTCCCTAGACCTCTAAAATCTAGGAAACACTGTTACTCTGAGCTCATTTAGTGCCCAAAGTATCCCCAGTGATCCTAGTAAGATAAATAAGAAAGCAGGAGGGCGTGGCTTTGGTGGGGTGGGGACCAAGAAAGAGGAAAGGAGGGCCTGCCTGCAGAGCTGAAGGATAGGGATGCAGAGAGGTAGTGCCCCCCTCCACAGCCTGCATGGGCAGACAACCTGAGAGACAGAAAGGAGGAGACATCATCCCCCAGTCGGAAGGATAAGAGTGGTAAGTACCCAGTTCTAGGCCAGGGAAGCAATGGCAGATGCTAAGCATCCAGAAGCCTTATGGCTGCACACAATGCCAGCTCGCTCCCCTCTTTCCCTTCAAGAACCTTTGTTCTCTTCAGGCACAGAGTGTGTATGTGCCCTGCTCTATTGAGTTTTAATCACATCTTAATACCCAGGTGATTGTCTTGTTGTTCGAAGAGAGGCATGGAGCTAAAGAAGTTTGAGCACAGATGGTCACTGCCTGCACCAGGAGGCCCCCTGAATGGCCTTCTACTGCTCTGGGCCCTCTGCATTGTAGACTGGGGACCACCTACAGACTTCTACTCCTTCTGCCCCTACAGGCCTAACAGGCATTCTCCAGGCCTCAAGGCAGAGTCCATCACTGCCTTCCCTAGGGTAATGTGGGTAGAATGAAGGCCTATCACGCAGTGCTTATCCACAGGCTGCTCTTGAGAACTATTCCAAGACCTATGATAATTTTTTTCAAAATGTGTCATACACACACAGGTATACACACACACACACACACACACACACACACACACACACACAAACACATATACATATACATAGCTTTAAAAGTTTGCTCGATTGGAGAGAAAAATAAAAATATTATGAAATTTGCAGGAAAACAGGTAGATCTGGAAAGTAGTTTATTAAGTGAGGTGGCCCAGACTCCAAAAGAGAAGAATCCTACATTCCTTCACATATGCTGTGATTGTTTATACATGCTTGGCCCAGGGAATAGCACTATTAGAAGGTGTGGCCTTGTTGGAGTAGGTGTGTCATTGTGGGTGTGAGCTTTAAGACCCTCATCCTAGCTCCCTGGAAGCCAGTCTTCTCCTATTAACCTTCAGATGAAGATGTAGAATTCTCAGCTCCTCCTGCACCATGCCTGCCTAGATGCTGCCATGTTCCCACCTTGATGATAATGGACTAAACCTCTGGACCTGTAAGTCAGCCCTAATTAAATGTTGTCCTTACGAGTGTTGTCTTGGTCATGGTGTCTGTTCACAGCAGCAAAACCCTAAGACACATACAGATCCTAATTTTTATTGTTTTATATATATATATATATATATATATATATATATATCAATTATATATATATATATATATGTGTGTGTGTGTGTGTGTGTGTGTGTGTGTGTGTGTAAAAAGGGTGTGTGTGTATCTGACAGAGGTATAGACTACAGAACTAGCAAGGAGTCCTCAAGAGGGGAACAGGAGGTCTTGAGGAAGTAGGTGTGGCCACAAAAAGTCAGATGTGATGGAAGCAGAAGTTACAAGGGGGAAGGAGGAGAGGAGAGAAGCAGGGAAACAAACAAACTCAAATTTGTTTGGAAAGTGCCATAATGAGACCCAGTAGTAGGAAGAAACTTTTTGAGAAGTCAGTTGTCTGTCTAAGGGCCAATTGTGCATTAAAAGAATACATAAAAGGCCCCAGAATTGTCGCCGTGTCTGTCCCTGAAGTCTGATTTGCTGTAAGCCAAGCCATGAACAAGATTATCATGGACTGAGCCATGGTTCAACAATCAGAAGCTCTGGGAGTCGCTGTATTTGGGGAAATGGCCTTTGAAGAAGTAAATTAAAAGTGTGACACTAGGGTATGCCCTAAAGATCGTGATTGGTGCCCCACTAAGAGGTTAGAATGTTGACAGGCACAGAAAAGAAACCTTCTTGGTGACACAAGATGAGCCATTTGTAAGCCAGGGCATGTCCCCCCTAGCAGACACCTTACTCTTGAGTATATTCCCTCAGGCCACAAAAGTACCGTTTTGTTATTTCAGCCCCTAACTTGGCAGCCAGATCTAAGAGTGAAGTAGTGAGTGAGAGAAATTGGGGTTCTCTCAAGGGAGGGTGCAATAACTGCCCCAGGGACTGACCAGAGACTGCCAGGAAGAGAATAGAGCTGGGTTCACTTGGAAAGGCTCCTTTGAGCCTGCTGTAGTAATGGTAGCAGCTGCAAGCCCCAGCTGAGAGCAACCTTACTCCAGCCTCCCATGCACATAAGCAAGTCTCGGGCAACTGTGGAGACAAAGACGCAGAGGTCGGAACGCAGGGTATGTAACCACACTGTCAAGAGCTGTCTGGACTGTCAGCATCCACATAGCATGCGTGAGTCTCAGATGTGGGAATCAGAAGCATGACCAAAGGTGAAGTGGGGTTACCTGATCAGGCCCCTCCAAATTCACATCCCATCCTCGTCCTCTTGCCACCCCCTAAACTCCTCTAGCCCTGCTTCTGGAAAATGAAAACCCAGAGCTAAGTGGTCTCTGAGGTACCTTTTTGTACTAAAATTCTGTGGTTTTGATTCATAACGGTGACTCATGCTGAGTCAACAGGGAAAAGGTTAGAGTGTGTTCTGAAAATTCTGCTCAAGAAAACAGGCAAGCATGCACTCCATTGTACAAACGCTTCAGAGCTGAAAACCGCTTTGTTGTTGAACCAAAGAACACTGGGATCCTGGGAGAACTGACTTCAGCTGGGCTGTTCTCTGTGCAGTGCTAACGTAATTGACTGCAAGCCAGGCTGCCTCTGCAGAGCCTCTGCTCAGTGCCATGAGACTACCTACCGTGGGCTTCAAAAATCAGAGAATGCGGTTGGTTTGAAAAAACAGATGACATTAGTGTACAATAGCATTTAAATGTGGCTTCTGTAGCAGTACTTTTTTCTAAAAAAAGAAAAGAAAGTTTTTTTTGGGACTTTTTTTATGTAGACGTTCTTTTTCGCCAAAAGAAACGGAGTATCAGATCGTCAGGTCAGGTCATCACCGTCTCCGTTCTACCGCCCGTTCTCAGCCCGTCGACCAATGTAACATAGGTGTCAGTCCTTCGTCTCCATCTCTCTACTTTCGACTATAAGTTGAACTCAAGAACAAGAATGAGTCAGTGGGCCCCCAGCTCATGGAACAGAGTTGCCCACTGTCTTAGTCAGGGTTTTACTGCTGTGAATAGACACCATGACCAAGGCAAGTCTTATAAAGGACAACAGGCTGTGGCACAACTGGCAGTTATCATGTAGAAGAATGGGAATTGATCTATTCTTATCTCCTTGTACTAAGGTCAAGTCTAAATGGTTTAAGGAACTCCACTTAAAACCAGAGACACTGAAACTTATAGAGGAGAAAGTGGGGAAAAGCCTCGAAGATATGGGCACAGGGGAAAATTTCCTGAATAGAACAGCAATGGCTTGTGCTGTAAGATCAAGAATTGACAAATGGGACCTCATAAAGTTGCAAAGCTTCTGTAAGGCAAAAGATATTGTCAATAAGACAAAAAGACCACCAACAGATTGGGAAAGGATCTTTACTAATCCTCAATCAGATAGGGGACTAATATCCAATATATACAAAGAACTCAAGAAGGTGGATACTGGAAAATCAAATAACCCCATTAAAAAATGGGGCACTGAGCTAAACAAAGAATTCTCAACTGAGGAATACCGAATGGCTGAGAAGCACCTGAAAAAATGTTCAACATCCTTAATCATCAGGGAAATGCAAATCAAAACAACCCTGAGATTCCACCTCACACCAGTCAAAATGGCTAAGATCAAAAATTCAGGTGACAGCAGATGCTGGCGTGGATGTGGAGAAAGAGGAACACTACTCCATTGTTGGTGGGACTGCAAGCTTGTACAGCCACTCTGGAAATCAGTCTGGCGGCTGAAGTGAGTACTGAGAGTCCACATGGCTTCCTTGCTGTTCTGTAGGGACAATGGCTTTATACGTATTCTCTAGGCCTGGAGAGTTGGCTCTTGGTGTGAAATGCCATGCAAATATCAGGATCCCTAGGATCCATGTAAAATGCCAGGCATGTGTTTAGGATCCCAGTGCTGGACAGCTGGAGACAGAAGGATCCCTAGGGCTCACTGGCCAGCCAATCCAGCATCATTGGTGAATTCCATCCACTGAGAAACTGTCTCAAATGCAGTGGACGATGTTCCTAAAGATGGCACCCAATGTTGTCTTCTGGCTTCCATTTTCATGCACACACATATTGGTGCATCTATATGAATATATATGCTGTGCACATGTTAATACACAGCACACACACACACACACACAGAAGCATGTTCTAATATAGTCCCCCTCCAAGTGCCTCACCTGGGAACCTTCCAGAGAGATAAATTCTCAGATTCTGCCCACACACTGAATCATAAGCTCAGGGGTGGGGCCCTGGACTCTGTGATCTGACAAGTCCCGCAGGTGGTTCCAGTGTGCTTGAAAGTGTGAGAACTACTGTCGTAATGGAAATGACAAAGCTGGGTTTGTAAACTTTAATCTCAACACTTTACCTCTGAGAAGATTATGAAACTCAAATGGCATGTGTTCAAAAACTATCACAGCTTCTGTATCAGGCTGCACTGATTACATTCTCACAGATAATTTATAAATATATTTTGCACTTATTTTAATGCAATAGAAGACTATATTTCCTTTGACAGACAGAGCCAGTGGCATGGTTGACCAGTTATCCCCATTGATTGAATGGTGTCACAGTTGACCAATTATCCACATTTATTGAATTACATGATAAATAAATATGATCATGTCATAAGTAGCTTGTAGAGATCCCAGAAATCACTACTCAAGCCACACCATTGAAATTTTCGGGGAGGTAACATGGAAGAACAGAATGAATAAGTTGTACGGCTGTGTATGCTGAGTCACACAGTTGTGAGAGTGAAAGTTCTTCTTTAAAGTCACGATGAGTACTGCTACCAATTTTGAGCTTGTCATGAGTACAGGAGTCTGTGGGAGGTTTCGAGCCATGGCCTGATTTAAGTGGGACCACAATGATGAGCGCTGTGTAATGAAGTGTGAATGGGAAGGTTCTGAGGTACAGCCTTAGTTTGTTCTCAACGTGACAAAATGTTTTAATCTAGGCTGAAGTTACACTGTGTGACAATCACCCCCTCTGCCACAAGCACCATTGTTTCCAACAGCTGAAGGCCAAGCTACTTACGGAAAGTCTCATATCCTTTTAAACTCTGCAAAGAAATCCCATGTGCCATAATGCTGTGCCTTTCACGTAAATGAATAATGATGTTTTCCCTTCAATTAAGGAACTTAATGCTTATAGCTACATTAAAAAGGTGTAAAAGATTCAACTGGAACCAATGATTCTCCTTTTTCCAGAAAAAAAAAAAATATATATATATATATATGTGTGTGTGTGTGTGTGTGTGTGTGTAAAATCCAGGCTGTGGAAAGGTCTCAGTCTGCTTTTTTTTGTTGTTGTTTTGTTTTGTTTTTTGTTTTTCGAGACAGGGTTTCTCTGTATAGCTCTAGCTGTCCTGGGACTCACTCTGTAGACCAGGCTGGCCTCGAACTCAGAAATCCACCTGCCTCTGCCTCCTGAGTGCTGGGATTAACAGTGTGCGACCCCATGCCTGCCGTTTCAGTGTGCATTTTTAACTGGCAAGGTCCCCAGCAGGTCTTGCCTTCCTGTGCCCCATGGAACAGGAGTAAGTCTCAGTGTGCTTCCATGAAGATCAGGCTGATAGCCCTCTTCATTCTTGTCTTGTAGGTCAGCTTCCTATCTTCTCTGTCCTTGGTGCCCCTTATCTTTGTGGCTTGATTGATGTGCTCAGGATTGATTGCTCAGGATTGATGTGCTCAGGATTGATTGCTCAGGACTGCGCTTTCCTGAGAAGGTTAGTAGTGAACACAGAGAAATCTGTATTGTTTGGATTCTTTGGGGACAGCTTCAAAGAGGGAGAAGACAGGTGTAGACTACAAAATGAAATCCATCTTCAACATTTTAAAACTTACATATATATATATATGTGTGTGTGTGTGTGTATAAAAGTGGTTCAGTGTGTTTGCCACAGTGCACAGGGCCAGGAGGTATAGGCTGAAGACACTTACAGAAGCTAATTTTCTCTTTTTACCATGTGGGTCATGGGGATCATGGGGATCAGCTGTGGAGGAAGTGACGTTATTTACTGAGCCATCTTGACTAACCCCCTTCACTTTTCTCAACCGAGCGTGAATGAGCAGACCGAAACTCATCAGTCACCAGCTTTACTAATGCTCCTGGTCTAGGAAGCACGTACCGTACATAAGTCACCAGTGGCTGTTGCATTGCCAGGCCAGGGTGACCTGAAGGCATTGTCCCATGGGAGACCCGTGAGTAACATCATCCTCTCTCATGACCTTCTCCCCTAGGCTGTTCCAGGCCACTGCACACAGGGTGTCCCCTACCTGTCTCGTTCACGTTTTAATCTTCTTTATTTAGTCTTTCTCTCTTTCCTAACCCCTTTTTAAGCATCTAAAATTATATTTTAAAATGTATGGGTGTGCTGGGCAGTGGTGGCTCACACCTTTAATCCCAGCACTCTGGAGGCAGAGGCAGGTGGATTTCTGAGTTCTAGGCCAGCCTGGTCTACAGAGTTCCAGGACAGTCAGGGCTACCCAGAGGAAACCCTGTCTCGAAAAACCAAACCAAACCAAACCAAACAAAACAAAAAAAAAAAACCCCAAAATGTATTTATGGGTGTTTTGTCCACATGTATGTCTGCACACCATGTGCATGCAGTACCTATGGAGGCCAGAAGAGGGCACTGGATGCCCTGGGCCAGGAGTTACAGATGATTGTGAGCCACAGTATGGGTTCAGGGAACTGAATCCCGGGCCTCCGGAAGACCTTAACCAAGGATCCATCTCTCCAGCCTTCCATCTGAATCTCTTATCTCAGTAGGACCCAAATTTTAGTCTTAGCCCTCTCTCTCACCCTCAATGTGGCCTGGCCACGTCTACTGAATAAAAGGCCACAACTCCAGATTAAATTTAAATTTCAGATACCCTGCTCATTTTATAGTAGAAGCATGTCTTAAATATCACTCAGCCCCAAACATTTACCTGTCAACCAAGTAAACATGTGCTTCATTGAGAAGTAAATATTGCGTCAAACAGCCTGCAGCTGGCAATTGTTCCTTGCTCATCTGACTGAAACCTAATTAGGTGTGCTGTGCTTCACCTGACAAGCCTGAGGTTGCAGCTGCCAGTCCTGCTGACTCCACCAAGATGCATATCTCCAGCCTAGATCACTCCTGCATCTCAGACTCCTGCCGCCCAGGCCCTGTCACCAGTCAGGCAGTTAATAGGTGCTTAATCTCAAGGTGTCACAACAGTATAAACTGAAGACACAAACATTCAGCGGTATGGTTAAAGGGAAGGTCCTTATTGGGGTTGTGAGGGAGGGAACAGCGACAGGCATCTCGAGTCCAGAACAGAGAGAGAGAAATAGACTGAATATGGCCAACAGACCGGACTTGGTCATGGGGGCACCAAGAGGACTCGGGCAAGAGAGAGATGATAGCCAAAATATCAGGACTATAAAGAGAATGAGTAGGAAGGGGAAGGGCCGCCATGAGCTGCAGAAGTTTAGGGTAGGGGAGGAGGTGAGAAGGGCTGGGCATTCATGATACTGAGGGAGCCTAGAGGCCAGCATGCACTTAGGTGTGTTAATGGCACTACTGATAGCCACTTGTCCCTTCTGCCTCTGATCAGGAAAATGACTTCTTTTGGTAGAGGAAAACTGGCTTCACAAGTTTCTGAAGAATGTTGGTTTCTTATAGTCTAACTGCCAGAATTCGGGGAAACAGCGATTCCTTTGAACCAGCCAATACTCAGTCTGACCTTTCACAGGTGTCTTAGCTTGGGTTAATATCCACAGCTGGATCTCAGGGAGGCCTTCCCTTGACTGAGGCTGCCTCCTCTGAAATGATTATAGCTTGTGTCAAGTTGACATCAAGCAGAGCCAGCACATCCAAGATCTCTGCAGGGAGTGTCCTCCACTTGTGCCACCAAAAACCCTTGGGCTTTATTACTTTGTTGTTGTTTTGCTTGGTTTTGTCCATGCCACAAGTCCAGTGTCAGCCAGTCCTTTGGTCCCATCTAACCTGAGTCAGCAGGCTGTCTTCCCTGGCTGGATCACTGTGGTCAACTCTTGGCGATATCCATCAAACCTATCTTTAATAGGTCACTATTTATTAGAAGTTTGCCAGTGCTGCAGAAAATAATAATAATTAAAAATACTAATCTATGGAATGTGTTCATATTACAGAGAGGAGTCAAAGCAAATGCCTGTGGGATAAAATGAAGTCACAGAATAGCCACAAAGAGTCTCTCAATAGATGCCTTATAATGTATGCCAATCACTGCCAGCCACACTTCCTAAAATATGCTTCCTGAAGCCCTTGGCATAGGTCAAAGCTAATATCAGTGCTGTTCCAGTGTACCTGAACAAACAGAAATTTACTTTCAAATGAGTTTTGGGCTTTAAGAGACTGAAGTCCCTTGTGTTGGAGGAGAGATTCAAGAGTTTTCCTTTGAATAGCAGATAGAGAAGTTGGAGTATGTCCTTTTCTCTTTGGCTGTTTGTCTGCCTCTGAGTATTTTGGTTCAATCTTAGAGCCCCATACGTGTTAAACAGCACTCTACAACCAAGTTGCATCCCATTTACTCCCCCCCACCTTTATGATTTTTTTCTTCTTCTAGAATAAAGTGAACATGGAAAGGGCCTAAATCTTAAGGGGACATAGATCAGTTTGTTTCCCCTAAGGGAATAAATCCATACAGTAAGTTCTTGAAATGAGAAGTGGGATGTTACAGCACCTCTTGGGGCTGCTTTGTCCCTCCCATCCGTCCTCCCCCGTACTTCCAAAGCAAAGCACTTGGCCATGTCCTGGCACCAGTTGTGAGCTAATCTGTGCAGGCATATGGTAGGTAACTATTTTTTTTTTTAAGTCAGAGTCTTTCTACATAGCCCTGGCTGTTCCTAGGGCCTTGTCTGAGAATTTGGACAGATGGATGGACTCCTATAACCAGTCCTAGGACATTCCAACAGCTTCTTTGGTCACACGTTGTACACCTGGGCTGCTCTGATACACATGCTGGACTCCATGGAGACTTTCCTTGAAACCCCACAGCGTCACTCTTGCGTATGAATCCTCAGTGACTTTGGAGACCCAAGAACTTCAGACGCCCCAGGAGGGCTGCCCAGCCTTTCCAGAGTCCACTCTCATAGTTACACAGTGACATTTGTTCCACCATCTGTGCTTCAGGCTGGTCATGCAGTCATCCTGAATATCAGAAGGGAAGAAAACCCCATCTCAATAGGGATGGTGTGTCCTGAGAAGGACATGGAGGACAGCAGGAGCAGCCTCAGTATCTTTGGAGTCAAAGATCTCTCAGGGAGAGACTTAGTGTGCTGACCTTGCTAAGACCATTTCCTGATTTCATAAACGGCTGTAGATTCAATCAAGAGTTTTATGAATACAAATGTGACTCCTGGAGATGGTTGCAGTCTTGGCACATCTTTTTTATCCTTACACTTCTCAGTGTATGTGTTTCTCGTTGGCTGGTGACTCTCTTAGACTATGGTAGGTACTTGTCTTCTCTTCTCAGGATATAATTGTCCAGAGAATATTCTATTAAAAGTGAAAGACCAGAGAAAGATGTCAAACAAATGAAAGGGGGAAGGTTGCGGGTGTTGGAGGGTGGGGGTAGGGAAGGGTGGAAGTGAGAGGGTGGGAGGGAGGGAGGGGACAGAGAAAGGGAAGGGCATGGTTTCTTTCCAAGTTGAGTGTTCAAAACTCTCAGTTGATTTTTTTTCTCTCACTAGGTCCAAACTAAATAATTGGTTTGAAAAAAGCTTATTTCATAATTTAGAGCATCCCGTGTTGTTAAGAAATCCACCAAGGGGTTTCTCTGAGAAATAAATGACTCCGATCTCTCTACTTTTAGAAAAAAAAAAAAAAAAAAAGCCTGGAAAAAGCCCTTAGGAGATTCCCAGTCTCCATCTTTGCTAGGCCACTTAGTGTAGAACTACCAGAAGAAGGCTACCTGCAGTCTGAAGAGCCAGTAAAAAAGGACACATACCTCTAAGCCAAAGGCTATAGCTCTGGGCCTCCAGCCTGCAGCTCCCGGAACATGGAGACACCCAGGTGTCCACAGTCAGAGTCATAAAGGAATGATGGAGCCAAAGGACAGTGCTCCACTGTTCAAAGGCAGTGCTCCATCACCAGAGGACTGTGCTCCACTGTTCAAGGGCAGTACTCCATCACCAAAGGACAGTGCTCCACTGTTCAAGGGCAGTGCTCCATCACCCATGTTCTTAGGAGCATTTGCAAATACATCAGGTGGAGCACTGGAAACAAGGGAGGCACCCCAAGAGTGGGGAGAGGCCAGGAAATGCATAGCTGTTGGGGTCCTCACCAACTCTGCCAAGGAAGAGAGAGAGGGCAGAGCAGCCAAGCAGTCTGTGCCCGTGGTGACCGTATGCCATTAGGAAATAGACTTGCTTAGTAGTAGGTCACCGTCATCCCTGAGACATCTCCCTGGTCCGTCTTGCTTATTATTATTATTTTTTTAGATTTATTTTATTTATATGAGTTACAGTACATTGTAGCTGTCTTCAGATACACCAGAAGAGGGCATCAGACCCCACTACAGATGGTTGTGAGCCACCATGTGGTTGCTGGGAATTGAACTCAGGACCTCTGGAAGAGCAGTCAGTGCTCTTAACTGCTGAGCCATCATCTCTCCAGCCCCCATCTTGCTCTTTTGAGGCATGTGATTGCTTCTCTTCTACTTTGGTTGAATCGAGCACCAGTGCTCATTCTCTTTCTCTTCTAGAATGTTCCTGCTCAGCTGCCTCAGCTCTTTCCATTGTTATGGGCCCACAGGTCTTTGGAAGACAGTTGGCTGCATCCTTGGTCTGACACTTCAACCCGCAGGCTTGCTTCTGTTCTCCAGGTTGGCTTTATTGGAATGTAGAATAAGGTGGGGGAGGGGGGAATGAGAAGTCTGCCATTTCCTCTTGTCCTGTTTTCCTAAGCCCGGAAGGTGGGTCAGAGAGGCATGGGAATTGTACAAGTGAGTCTCCACAGCCAGGATCCTAAAAGCTGTTTTCCTCTGAAGGCTCCCACTTTCATTGGTAGAGCATTCTCTAGAACGTGCAAGGCCCCAGGTCCAGTCAGCAGCACCTAAGGGAAGAAGGGTGATAATGAGAGATTCGTTCTGACAGGATGGAGCACACTTAGGTTGTAGGCTGCAGACAGAAGACGCATTCTGTATCACTCCATGATGGCAGTGGTGATAATTTTAATCTCTCTCTGTCTCTCTCTCTCTAAGCAAGAATGTGAATAGAAAATGGGGCTGTAGTGTACTTCAGTGGTAGAGCTTTTACCCCCGATGCAGCTGCTTTGGGCTCCCCAACGTTCCTGTGAGCAGCGCCTTGATCATGTTTCCATCGGTAAGTGCAGTGAGCTCGTAAGTTTGCCAAACTGGACTTGGGCAGAGTGTTGATGTGTGGTGTGTTGTGGTGCCCTGTCTGGTGAGAACAGACATTTGTTTGTGAGGAGCCCCTCGGGAAAAGTCACACAAAATCTGGGCTGGAATGTGACTGAGTGGTAGAGTTCTTTCCTGAAACATGTTCAATTCCTAATACTACAGACTCAAAACACACACACATATCACCCAAACACAAATGCACACACACACACACACACACACACATGTACACATGGTTCTCTGAGTTAAATACACCTCCAGACTTGACCTCCTGCTTCTGATATTTATTGACTATATAAAGTTGAAGTCAGGGGCTGGAGAGATGGCTGAGAGGTTAAAAGCACTAACTGCTCTTCCAGAGGTCCTGAGTTCAATTCCCAGCAACTATGTGGTGGCTCACAACTATCTGTAATGGGATCCAATGCCCTCTTCTGATGGGTCTGAAGACAGAGACAGCAATAGTGTACTTACATATATAAGTAAGCAAATCTTTAAAAATCACATATAAAGTTGAAATGACTTAACAGGTCACCTTCAGGTCCCTGGTTTAGGAAATAAAAAGAAAAACATCTGATAGGGTATGTTTGGAACAAGATAGAAAAAAGTGACAATAAACAGCCTGGAAAGGTGGGAAACACACAGCACCCCAAAAAGAACCCTGAGAAAAGCATAGGGAAGGGAATCCTGGTTCAGATATGATAATCTGTTTAGAGTATGCCAAGCTAAAAATACAAATTAGCTGTCTTATTAAAGATGGACTCTCACTGTGTAGCCCAGGCCAGCTCTGAAGTCCCAGCTTCCTGCCTTGGCTTCCTGAGTGCTGGGATTACAAGCATGAGCCACTATGCCTGGCTGTGATTTAGAATTTCTGGGCCTACTCTGAAGACAGATAAATAAGGTGTGGCTATGACACTGGGGATGGACACAAGGGCACACAATGGGGAAGATGGCTTTATAGAGAGTTAAACCTCCTTCTTAAAGGTATAGTAGTGTATGCCAATAAACCCAACACTAAGGAGGCAGAGGCAAGAGGATCATAAATTCTAAGCCAGCCTCAGCTGTGTAGCTGGTATGAGGCTAGTCTGGGTTACATCTCTCAGAGTGGTGGCATTGACAGGCCGGTGTGGGTGTTTATAATGCATGAAAACTGGGAATAAAATAGATGTCTAAAGTTACAGGAGTAGTCAAGAGTCCCGGCTGCCAGTGGCCAAAGCAAAGACAAGAGATAAAGTTCATTCAGTCAATTATCATTTAAGGCGCTGGGTCAGGTCTTTGACAGTGTGAGTTCTGCTCTCACAGGCTACTGTGGAGTGAACATGTAAAACAGCCAGGTGGATTTCACCGAGATACATGCATTAACGGAGATCAGCTTAGGGAAACCCCATCTCCGGGCAGCGAGGCTAAGCAAGGGCTAGAAGAGGACCAGCCCATTAATGAAGGATGGGGAACAGGGAAGCCAATGAAGAGTACAGGAAAAAAAGGCTAGAGAGATGTGGCCAGGTCATAAAGCCTTCCTTGGGTGTGAACCGGAGAGGTCTGGGTTCTATGCAGAAGTGAAATGCTGAAGGGTTTTGCAGTATCCTCAGAATGATAGAGGCCTGTCCTGCGGAGAAAGATAGAGACTCACAGTTGTAAGTGCCATCAACAAAACCAAAGCAAAACAAAAAACCTGATAGGCCAGGGACAGCTCTCTGATACCCTAGGGACAGCTCTCTAGCTCAGTAGCCAAGGTCTGGCTCAAAGGCCCTGTTTTGAGCTTGCTCAGCTTGAGGCCTTTAGACTGACTACGTGGGAACATCGTGTTACTGAATAAACACCTTGGGACAGGGAAGAGCTGTGTCAGCCAGAGGGACAAATCTGCACGCGAATGATTGGGATGAGGACTAGAAAGAACTGTCATTTGTTTGCAATCTCACAGTGTCACCAGAGGCTTCCAGAACACTGTCCCACTAGGTTTCCACACCCTTGTAATCATGTGAACAAGCAAGGGAAGGTGCCAGGAACTTCAGGAAGGACTCCATTTTCTTTGCTACAGGTAAGAAAGCTAGGTTAGTGGTAGGCCTTATTTTAAGGATACAGGGAATTCTTGTGGCACCCAGAAATGGCAGCACTCTTTCTTCCACAGTGTGCCATCTGCCAAAGCTGTGAAGCGAGTGGGTAACATGGCTGTGAGGAGCTAAATTCAGATTCTCCACAAGGGACTTACACATTCTTAACCGAGAGCTGTCTCTTCAGCAACCAAAGATGCTCTTTGAATCTAATTTCTTCTTCACTGGTCTGGGCTGGGGCCTGGCATTCCGAATTTCTAACAAGATTCCAGGTAACGGGATCACATACTAGGGAGGTCAGCCATGGTGATCCAAGCTCAAAGGCTGTCAATGCAACGTGTCAATTTGTGACAGTAGATGTTTGTTGTAGAAAATAGCTTTAGTTTTCTATTTGTAAAAAGGTAGATAGATAGATAGATAGATAGATGATAGATAGATGATAGATAGATAGATAGATAGATAGATAGGATAGGCAGGTAGGTAGGTAAGCAGGCAGGCTAAGGATGAGGCCCAATGGTAGAGCATTTGCCTAGTATAAAGAAGGCCCTGAGTTTAAACCATCTCTCTAGCCCTACACTTTTTTTTTTCTGATCAAAGTCATACATGTATGTTGCAGAAAGTGCACATAAGGCAATAAATATAAAACAGCAAATGAAAGGCTGCCATTTCCTCCTGGGGAGAGGTCATCTTGAGCTGTCCAGCGGCCTTTGCATGTGTCACTCTGGTTTCCCTGGACTCCCATGGCAAATGGCCATATACCATGTGTCTTAAAACATGAATAGTATGTGCTCTCAGTGGCCAGAAGACTGGACCTGAGGAGTCAATAGGACTGGTCCCCCTGGAAGCCCCAAAGAATGGTTTCTTCAGGTATCTCCCCAGCTTTTGGTGGTATTAGCAGGACTTGGTGTCTTGACTATTGCTGTCAGCAATCCAGTCTGCCTCTGTCTTTGCTTGTGTTAGGTTTTTCCTATTTGTATAAACTCATTGACTCTAGGGTCTATCCTAATCCCTAGAACTCTCTCTTTTGATCCCCCAGAGTACAAATGACAGACCCCACACTTTGTACCTCTGGACAAGTGCTATACCTTTGAGCTCCACTTGGAGCCTCACCATGGCTGTTCACATTGTCAGAAAACCTGTTTCTAAATAAGGTCATATTTTGTGGTTCTGGCTAAACATGAATGTGGGGTGATATTTACTGAACTGCCTACTACACACAATATGGTTTATATTTGTATAGTTGTTATAGAGAAGCCATGAGAGTCTGATTGTGAACTTGATATAACTAGAATCACCGAGGGGACAGCCTCTGCGCATGTTTGGGAGGACTTTTCTAGACAGGACTTTTCTAGTTAAAAGGTGTTCCTGTTGCTGTGACAACAGAATACCCTGACACGGGGCTAGATGATGCAGCATGGTGGTTTGAATAAGAATGCCTCCCATATGTGAATGCTTAGGCATTAGGGAGTGGCACTACTCGAGAAGGATCAGGAGGTGTGGCCTTGTTGGTGTGGGTGTGGCCTTATTAGAGGAAGTTTGTCACAGGGAGTTGGGCTTTGAGGTTTCAAAAGCCCAAGCCCGGCCCAGTGCTACTCTGCTTCCTATAGATCCAGATGTAGTTCTCAGCTACTACCCCAGCACCTCTCCTGTAAGCCAGCCTACATCCCACCATGGTGACAATAGACTAAACCTCTGAACCTGTAAGTCAGCCCCAATAAAATGTTCTTCCTTGGTCATGGTCTCTTCACAGCAATAGAATACTGACTAAGACAGAAGCACTTAGTGGTCAGAAGCACTTACTACTCCTGCAGAGGACCTGAGCTCAATTCCAGCAGTCATGCATGCCAGGCAACTCAAACTACCCATACTCCTTCTCCAAGGGAGCTTATGCTGTTGTGGGCATACGCTTACACAGATACACACACACACACATATGTACACACAGCGATATATTCATATACACACTCATACACATATATAGATATGTATACAAACATTCACACTGATACATACACACACAGATATATCCACACATGCATTCACACATATGTGTGCACACACAGACATACTCACACAGATCCATGCACACAGAGACACAGATACACACATACACTCATACAGATACACACACACACACACACACACACAATCTTTTTTTTAAATACCCAGACAAAAGCTACTTAAGAAGGAAGGACTTACTTCTTTTACATAACATGTCTGGAAACCCTGTCTCAGAAAAACAAAAACAAATAAAACAAGCCAGGCATGGTGGTGCACGCCTTTAATCCCAGCACTTGGGAGGCAGAGGCAGGCGGATTTCTGAGTTCAAGGTCAGCCTGGTCTACAGAGTGAGTTCCAGGACAGCCAGGGCTACACAGAGAAACCCTGTCTTGAAAAACAAAAACAAAAAAACAAAACATGTCTGTGTGTGTGAGTGTGTGTGTGTGTGTGTGTGTGTGTGTGTGTGTGTGTCTAGTAGGGGGTTGTTTTGCCCACATGCATGTATGTGCCGGGTGCCCTCAGAGGCTAGAAGAGGGCTTTAGATCTCCCTACAACTGGTGGACAGTTTTCAACTACAAGCCATGGTACTTCTCACCATTGATGATAATGGACTAAAGTCCTGACACTATAAGCAGTTTTGGGTGCTGAGAATCAACTCAGGTCCTCTGGAAGAACAATCAGTGTTCTTGACTGATGAGGCATCTCTCCAGGTCCTAGGCATTAACTTTTTTTTTTTTTTTTTTGGTTTTTTGATTTTTCGAGACAGGGTTTTTCTGTACAGCCCTGGCTGTCCTGGAACTCACTCTGTAGACCAGGCTGTTCTCGAACTCAGAAATCTGCCTGCCTCTGCCTCCAAAGTGCTGGGATTAAAGGCGTGCGCCACCACACCCAGCTCAAGCATTAACTTTTAAAAAATTTTATTTTATGTATACATTATAAAGGAACTGAAAGTTAATTGAATAATTAGCATGTCTGCACTTTGACAGTGACCTAGTACAAGAGGTAGATGTCACACAAAAGCTCTAGTTGATCTGGATTTTGGAAAGTTTAGGATTTTTAGGTTAGGAATTGTCAGCCTGAATTGTCTTCTTTGCAATAATTCTTGCTGTCATGATAACAATAGTGCCCCATCCCACTTAGAGTCTGAAATGAAGGAAGAGACTTTGTTGACCACTCTGCCCTCTTCCCTTTCTTTGACCAAGGTGGAGCCCCTACACACTGGAGACATTGTGTCCATGTTGTATCATGATTGTTTACTCGTCTCTTTCCCTTCCGAGATTGAGTGCTGTCCCTTTTGTTTTTGTGGCTTGGATTCCCAAGGGATATTTCCTGAACTAAACTGTTAGATTATGACAGAAATGTTTATAATCCTCTGTGAATGTAGACACTGAAGTCAGAGTCTAACTGGGACTCTAAATAAAATGCCTAGAATTCAATCCACCGACATTGTGATTGCACTCTAATAGTCAGAAATGGTGTTTTCCTTCCCATCCCTCAGATACATTTCTAAGATCATGAGCTCTTAGCAACATTGGCTAACAGACAAGGCCTTAGCAATAGTAAGGATCGGAATTGAATCATAATGATGAAACAAAAACATTAAATATTGAGCTTGGGACAAGAGTTTCAATTGTCAAAATTTTAATTTCCTGTTGTTTTACCAAAACCACGCACTGTAACTATAATCAGTATAATGTAAATTTATGGAAGACTCAGTTATTATTATTATTATTATTATTATTATTATTATTATTATTATTTTGGAGAATGTTTTTCTGTATAATTCTAGCTGTCCTGGAACTAGCTCTGTAGATTAGGCTAGTCTGAAACTCAGAGATCCATCTACCTGTCTCTGCCTCCTGTGTGCTGGGACTTCAGGCATGTTCCACAACATCTAGCAACAAGTCTCAAATTCTAAAATTAAATTTCCACCCAAAATGCAACTATGAAAAAAAAATTAACTATCTGGAGAGTATTTTTGGAAAACTCATTGATTCCGTCAACAATAAAATCACAAAATATAACTTGAAAAGTTATAAGAGAGAATTATACTGGGGAGAGGGGATGCTAAGACCATTTCTCTATGTGGCCAGAGGGGATTGTCACAATCCCCACAATGTTCTAGAAGCTGGAGTTAACAAGAACTCTTAAATATTACATTGGATTCCAAGAACAAAAATTCGGAGTAATTTATGTTATTTGTGTGTGTGTGTGTGTGTGTGTGCCTATGTGAGTTTACGTGCACCACATTCATGTAGGTGCTCCTGGCCACCAGTAGAGAGTGGTGGATTCCCTAGAGTTAAAGGCAGTTGTGAGCTGCCAGGTGTCCGAAACTGAACTCTGACTTTTTCAAGAACAGTAAGCACTCTTAAACCGGGAGCCGCCTCATCTCTCCAGTACTTACAGGAAACTCTGTTCTAACAACTTTTACAGCCCTTGCTAGCCAGTCAAGTTAATTTTTACAGCCCACAAATGGGCTTTCTGTTTGGATTCTTCCTTATGCCCTCCACCCCCACCCCATCAGGCTTTGTTCCTCTCACGGTCTAGACGATCTTCAGGATGTCAAAGTCCAAACCCGTTTCCTGTTTCTCTTCTTGGCTCCTGTCTGCAGGGCAAGCTATTTGCCGTGCTTCTGCAGCCAGGAGGAGGAATTCCTCAGTACTGCTAGGCATCGAGAGTAGAACGACCACGGGGCATTCTTTCTGTAAATACGTAAACATCTGCGACAGTGTCTTGAACAGCCCGTAGGCACCCAGCGATTGAATTCACCTTTCCAGGAATGTCACAGACCTGGCCTTTGCGCACTTCCAACAATTCCCCCTTCTTAAAGTTTCACCACTCTGTTTGGTTAATCGGCTCAGACCCTTGCTAACTAACTTGTAAATGTCATGTGCATGTGTGTGTTGCCTGCTTGTGCGCACTCGCAGGAGTAGGCAGCCCTGGCACCCGCTGGCACCCAGCTTTGGAGGGAGAGCATCCATCCACAGGAGCTCCGGGCATCCCAGGTCTGTCGGTCCTAGTCTCGGGAACGCTGGGCGTGATCTTGGAAGGGGCTTCCGGGCTGGCGGAGTGGTGGCCAGGAGAGGTGAGCAAAACACTAGAGTGCGCGGGCTTCAGCCTTCATCCTGATTCCCCACCCCACCTCACCCCCGAAACGAAATGGTACAGGGGACGTGGGGGGCCGCAGGGGCGATTTCCAGGGCAAGAGGCCGAGTTTTCTCAGGCCATATGCACGGGGATGCAACAGGACTCTTGAGCTAGGCGAGTGGCGGCAGGCCACTGGGATGGCTTTGTTATCCACGCGGGTGACTTCCCGATCCCAATCCCCATCTGGCTCCAACAGGAGGCCGAGCCGGACACTTCTTGCACTCATTGGAAGGAAAGGGTGACTCATGTTACACGGGGTCCGAGCTTCCCTCCCAGTAGCTGCTAAGTCGTAGCTTTAAAAGGAAGTGACATGGGTGGGGAGAGACGTCAGCCGAGGACCACCTTTTTTTTTTCCCTTCCCGAAGGGTCCACCCCTTTGGGTGGAGTCTCGCTTTTTCTTTCCAGTGTTGGCTGACTTACAGCTTCTCTAAAGTAGAGGCAGTTTCTGAACCTTAGGCTCCTGCCTCGCAGTTCTGGCTAGTGAGCACCAATGCAAAGAGCTGCCCGGAGCGAGGTAGGTGGTGTTGGTACGGTTTCCAGGCACCTTGTCCTAGGGTGGGGCGTGTGATGATCAGATGCCCTTCTCTGGCAGGGGTCCCTCTGCTCGGCTGGTTTCCTAGTACTTTGGAAGGGATAGGCTCGAGCAAGCTAGGATGCTGGTGGGGTTGGGGGGAATGATGCGGGCGGAGGGGGGCCGCGGGGGGGCAGAGGGAGGAGCACCGGGGCTCTGCGACCACTGCTTTGTGCCTGATTGTGAGGAGCTTTCTGGGGGCTCTGCGAGGAACCCTCTCAGAGTGGAAGCATTTTCTTGGCTACAGCGAAGGTGTAGAAAAGGCTCCTGTTACATATACGGGCTCTCTTTTGTGTTCGTGCAACACGTTCTTCTGTCTCTGGTGTTTCTATGACAACTACAAAAATATACTCCACAAAATACAGACCCGATCCAAATTGATGTATTTGTATTTCCTTCCTGGGCTTGGCCTGGCTGGGCCTCGCTGGAACGCAACGTGACTCTGTAGACACCCCCTCCTCTCGTTTTCATTTTGGTTTTTCCCTATCGCAGGAGGGCTGGGGGAGGGGAGTTGTCAAGGAAACAGGCATTTGTAATCACCGCTTTATTTACTTAAATTTAAGCTTCTGTGTTCTCCATCATATGTCGGGATTTTTAAAGGGAGTTCTTTGACGTTTGTGAAGCTCTCCAGTATTAAGGGCAGTTTTTAGAAACTTAACTATTTCTTAAGACATGATATTGAACAGAGGGGCAGGAGGATTTAACTCTTTATAGGAGGATACTGCATTGAAATAAAGTGTTGCAAAGTACCTGATAATTCACACTGGTAAATATGTTATCAGCTGTTCGGGTTCACCTGCAAGTCTAAACATGTATAAAACGAGTCTTGGCTCTATTCTGAACTTCATTTAGCCACAAATCAAAGTTCAGTTAGCATAAGAAATGCTAAATACCCAGCTGGGTCTCTAGGGTATTGTTCTGTGATGCTCTCACCTGGATTACCCAGTGTTTACCCTCTAGTCTTTCCAAACCTGGCAAGGGTCTGCTCATCTGAAGTTATAGCTCAGCATCTTCAGCTGNGGAGTTATCTCAAGAGGAGGGAAACTTAGTGTGGATGTATGCATGTGTGTCCCTGTGTATAAGGGCGGCCAGCTCCTGGGTATGTGTGTCTCTGTATATTGGGGGTGGGTGGGTAAGTTTCCTGTTTGAGAAAAAAAATTAAGAATCCCAAGTGAAAGGTATGATGTCCTTCTGGTGCAACACAGGAAGGAAAAAACAAACCTTCAGAAGAAAACTAAGACAGGAGAGGAAATTATCACCTATCCAGTAATAAGCAGAGGTGGATAAAACTTGAGACAAATAGTTCATTGCTTAGAAGGCAGGCCCATTAGCAGATGTGGTTTTAGGTGCTGCTTTTATTCAGTACCTCTGAAGCAAGCCTGATAATGGACCCTCTTCTAATGTGCATGCCCAGTACCGGAATTATTTCTTTAATGGTACCAATATAGAGTCCTGTATTACTGAGATTATCTGTGGTGAGAATTTAAAAGGCCTCAGGTTACCTTCAGGTTATTAAAGCCCAATCATAGCTTGGAACCCTAGCCTCTTGGCTATGTAGAAGCGGGAAGAGCCAGTAGTTTCTAGAATTTTCTTTATCTCACCACTGTTATCTCTGTCTTAAAAACTGACCAAAGTTCCAGAGGTTTTAAGCATTTCAGATACAAAAGTTCTTTACAAATGGGAGCTAAAGAACAGGGCACAAAATTAGAGGGCTGGCCTTGTTGCTTGGTGGTAGAAAACTTGCCTAACATCCCTAGAAACCCTCAAAACAAACAAATCTAACTAGAGAAAAAACGGAGTTAAAGACGAGAATTAGGAGAGGGGTACAGAACATAAAAAATGTACTCAGAATAATGATTCAACTTTCATTTTGCCAAGCATACTTTAGCATCCCGCTGGACAAGACAATGAATGAATGGTCTTACCATCCAACCTTCTAAAGTACAAGAATGGTGGGCTTGTCTCAGCATGTCACTTGGAGAGTTTCCAGACCCAAACCCAATGCAAAAAGAGAGTAGTAAATAACCAAACACTTCAGATACAAAAGCTATCCAGATAAAGAGTGACTTGTTTAACTAACTGTGGGAGACAGCTGGAGCTGGGTGGAAACAAAGTACCCCAAGGTGACTCAGAAGGCCAGGCTATGTCATGACTTTTGCTGTAGCTTGGACGCTCGCTCGCTCGGGAGGGCAGGGAAGGAGGGAGCCATTTTAGTCATTCCAGTCATTGCCTTAAACCATGGCTGCTCAGAGAGGAGTTTGGTTAAGGCCACACTTTCTGTAGCTCCTGCTGTGTTCTGAAGGGAGGTCTGATGGGCAGGCAAAGAGGTGTGCCCATTTCTGAGTGGCTCTTGATTTACTGATAAAGTAAGTGGCTAAGTCTCGCTTAGTAATATTCTACCATTAGGAGAACGCAGATGAGTCCAGTTTAGCATTGGAAAGCTAGCCTTAGACTCTGAAATTCAGTTTCCAGTGAGTTCTCGGGAAGGCAAACACTCTGCCAGGGCTGTGGGAAAGAGGGTTTCTGCTTGGGGCTGGTGTGTGTGTGTGTGTGTGTGTGTGTGTGTGTTAGTTTGTATTTTTTAGTTATTGTGTGTCCACTATGTGTCAGAACAACTCAGTTAAGTAGTTACAGTTTTAAACCACCTTGGGGGAAGGTATTAAGAGATTTCAAGGACTAGCCAATCTGTTTTTCTCTCCTAATGGCAAAATAAAAGGAAATGCCATGTGAGAGTGGTTTATGTTGAACCTGCTTTTTTTTTCCCCCAGAATGCATTCTTGCATCGCAAAGATTTCTTGTCTATTTGCTCTTTTTTCCTTCTCTTCTAATGCTTTCCTAAGTCCTCAGGTCTGTTAGTGTCCGTACTTCCAGCAGTCCTCACTGTCTAGCAGCTCTGCACAATTCATTTATTCATTCATTTATTCATTCATTCATTGAACAACAGCAAGTCCCTTGTTATAACACTATGTGCTATGGCTATGCGCTCCTGAAGTATCTCGAGCTTGCAGGGACAACGGGAAGCTCCCTTCGCCCTGGAGATAATGATAGAAACATTCACTAGCTAATGGCCTTGAATGTCGTTTTGACAAACAAATTTTTAATATAGATTGCACTGGGCAATGGGGGAGAAAGTGGTTAGCTGCTAACTCTCATCCCGCCCAAAGTTTTCTTGTGTTTTTCTATATTGGTTGAGCATAAGTCTGGGAAACATCTGTTAATAAAACGGGAAGAAATGGGATTCCGAGTGCTGGATCCATAGGAGAACAGAGGATGCGGAGGGAGAGAGTGTCTTACCCTGCTCTTTGAGGGGACTGTGGCTCTTCCCAGCAGACACAGGATATAGGATTTTGTTTTGTTTTGCTTTGCTTTGTAAGGCCTACTTACTTCTAAAGTCTATGTCTGTCGGTTTCCTGAATTTCTTTGGAAAGTATTCTTTGGGGTTTTCTTTCCATTATACAAGGCTAGCACATGTGGTGTCAGTAGAAACAAGAGTCTAGTTTCCTCCCAGACCTCAGACAGTCTGTAGCAAGAGCAGCTCACCTCAGGACCATAGAGCATCCAGGAACCTCTGTGTATTTCCTACCTCACTGGATTTCCGGGGTTCAGAAAGTTTTCTCAGTAGACTGATCTTACTCTCTGTTATCTCCACCTTCAGCCTAGAAGTAACAAGGCAGTGTGACAAAGTTCACCAGGAAGAACACCTTCCTCTGTCTGGCTGACCTTGGGGGAAAACCAGTTATAAGTCTTGGGTTATTTTAATCCCCGGTAAGCTCGGCCCTAAACTAATCTGCTGCCCCCTGCTTGGGTTAGATGTTACCTCCGTGTCCTGAGCGGTTTTTTGCTATGGGTCTGAAAGTGAAGGAGTATCTTTGGCCTTCATGGCGCTTTGAAGCTGGCACTGAAAGTCTTGCAGGAAGTGATTTCCTCCCTCAGTCTTGGGAATGTGCGGTGATGCAGACACACACTGATAAGACTGGCCACCATGTAGGATCTGTGAGAGTGACAGTGGCAGAGGCCTACCTTTGCTGAGGGCTTCCTATATGTCTTTTGGTTGTTCTAACTTTTTAAAAAATAGATTTATATTCTAGGTTTTTTTTTTTAAGATTTATTTAAGCCGGGCGTGGTGATGCACGTCTTTAATCCCAGCACTCAGGAGGCAGAGGCAGGTGGATTTCTGAGTTCGAGGCCAGCCTGGTCTACAGAGTGAGTTCCAGGACAGCCAGGGCTATACAGAGAAACCCTGTCTTGAAAAAAAATATTTTTTTTTATTTATTTATTTTTTTATGTATGGGTACACTGTTGCTGTCTTCAGACACACCAGAAGACAGCATCAGACCCAGTTATAGACAGTTGTGAGCCACCATGTGGTTTCTGGGAATTGAACTCAGGACCCTTGGAAGAGCAACCAGTTCTCTTAACCTCTGAGCCATCTCCTCTCCAGCTGCTTGTTCTAACTTTACACGCACTAATTTGAGTTGTGTCCTTTCAAATTTCATGTGAAAACTATCATAACTATCCATTGTACAATAAAGATTAGTGAACTACAGGACTCATTTGGGATGGTAACTAGTAGCACTGAGGTTTGAACTCTGAACTCTTGCTTTCCAGAGCCTTGTCTCTGAGCAACAGACAACCATCTTTTTTTTTTTTTTTTTTGGTTTTTCGAGACAGGGTTTCTCTGTAGCCTTGGCTGTCCTGGAACTCACTCTGTAGACAAGGCTGGCCTCGAACTCAGAAATCCGCCTGCCTCTGCCTCCCGAGTGCTGGGATTAAAGGCGTGCGCCACCACGCCCGGCTTGACAACCATGGTGACATTTCTCTCCCAGTCCCAAGTAGGGCCTAGAGCAGCAGTTCTCAACCTTCCCAATGCTGTGATCCTGTAACACACGTTACATGTTGTCATGATCCTCATCCATAAAATTACCTTTAGTTGCTACCTCATAACTGTAATTTTACTACGGTTATGAATCGTAATGTAAACATTTCTTTTGGAATCAGAAGTTTGCCAAAGGTATTGCGACCTACAGGCTGAAAACCACTGTCCTAGAAAATGGTGAACATTTAGAATTTTTTGTTTGTTTGAGATAGGGCTCCTTTGTGTAGCCTTGGCTGACCTGGAACACGCTGGTGGAACTCGCAGAGATCTGCCTGCCTCTGCCTCCCAGTGCTGAGATTAAAGGCGTGTGTCACCCCTCCCCCCAATAATGCCCTTTTCAGGCAGCGGTAGAGATGGTCTCTCCCTACCCTCTTGCTTTGTGCATCTAGGGAACAATCAACCATCTGAAATACATCCTGCCAAGGAAAAGAAATGGGTTTTTTGTTTTTTGTTTTGGTTTTTTTGAGACAGGGTTTCTCTGTGTAGCCCTGGCTGTCCTGGAACTCATTTTGTAGACCAGGCTGGCCTCAAACTCAGAAATCTGCCTGCCTCTGCCTCCCGAGTGCTGGGATTAAAGGTGTGTGCCACCACGCCCTGCGAAATGTTTTTTTTTGTTTGTTTGTTTTGGTTTTTCGAGACAGGATTTCACCTCCTATGGATCTTCTCTCACGTGCCTTTCATACTTATTTTTAAGTCAGCAGAAATTCGGCAGGACAGAGAAGTGTTTTAGAAATTGAGAAACAGCGCATGTAAGATAAGCAGCCATCCCTTCTAGAGATTGCCGCTGTCGTAATTTTCTGGGAGATGGCAGCGGCAGGGAAAGAGGCCTGTGATAAAATAGCTGAAAGACCTGCCAATGCTTATGGTAAAAGCCACTATGAACAAGGAGCAACCCTCACCAAGTCACTTCTGTCTAGCTGAATATCCCCCCCCCCCCCCCCCCCCCCCCCCCGTGGTGGCGCACGCCTTTAATCCCAGCACTCAGGAGGCAGAGGCAGCCTGGTCTACAAAGTGAGTTCCAGGACAGCCAGGGCTACACAGAGAAACCCTGTCTGGGGGGGGGGGTGAACCAACCAACCAAACAAAAAACAAAAGAACCAAGAGCCCCTCACCCGCCCTGGTCCCAGGCGATGCCTGGATGGAGCCTGACTTTCCTCCTCAAGTTTGTCTCCCAGTTTCAAAGGCAGATTGTCATCCGTGAAGATGCTGCCGGGCTTTATCTCAGACAGTCTTTGAAACAAGAATGGGAGAAATGAATTGACCCAGGAGTGAAATCTGGTTTGCTTCCCATCTCCCTGGGCCCCGTGTGAGCAGTCAATTCCCCAGGGGCAGGAGGTTAACCGAGACTGATGAAATTTTAAAGAACCAAGCACATCTTCTTCCCAGGATGCGGCAGCTCAACACACACAATCAATGCAACTGTCAAAACCTTTGTCCTAGGTCTGGTTGGTTGTTAAGTCGTCGTCGTCGTCGTCGTCGTCGTCGTCGTCGTCGTCGTCAAGGGATAGGCAGTTTATGGTTTAGTGTTGTGTGTTTCCTTGGTGTTGTGATAAAATGGCCAACTAACGCAAATTAGGTTGGAAAGGTTTATTTTGGCTCACAGTTTAAAGGAACACAGGTACAGGTTGGCATCTCGATGTGCCGTGTGCATTTACATTGAGAAAGCAGAAAGACAGAGGAGGCGGGGTGGGGGCGGGGTGGGGCGGGGCAGAGGTTTAGTCTGGTGCTGACCTCACTTTCTCCTTTTTCTCTAGACCAAGGCTTTATGCACACAGAAACAAGCTAGCCACATTTAAGGTGGTTCTTCACATCTCTGTTAACCCCACCTGCAAATTATGTTCTAGATTTGCCACTGAGGTAATTCTAGGTCCTGCCAACTTGACCGTTGCTGTAAGCCATCACAGCTCTCTCAGTAGTCCTGATTCCATCTCTCTCTTTCTCTGACCTTCTTCAGCCATCCTTCTCAAAAGAGTTGTAGACGCACAATTACGACACAAAGCGGTTACTTCTTTACACCCTTACCTTAATTACTGTGCTGGGTTTCTATGGACAGCGTGGACTTCTCAAGGGAACCGCAGAACATGGCAGCCAGCGTGTGTCAGGTGTTCTTGGCTGCAGAGAAGAACACAAGGCCGTGGTCACAAGGCTGTCGAATTTTCCTATCTGTGTGCCTCCAAGTCAGGCCCTCCCACAGAGCATTCCTTAAAGGAATCCTCTGTTGACATTTGGGGCCAAGTGACTGGTCCTTGTTATCAGCAGGGCTGAGAACAGCCTTTGCCACTAGATGCCAAGAGTAAGTTCTCCCACTGTGGCCATAACAACCTAGACCATTCCCAAGATTGCTAGATACATCCTTAAGGGATAACATCTCCCCCAAAGCTGAGAGCTGCTGGGTAAGAGAATTTTTAAATTACCCATGGCTTCTACATGCAGAAGTTCATTGGTTTTCTCCCTGGCTCAAAGGAAACACAGTTTTTTCTGGGATAATTTGCCTAAGTCCAGATTTTTCGCAAACATATTTAAATTCCTAGTTACTTTACTTAAGAATTAAAAAGTAGCAGGCTATGTGGAAAGCTTGGATGTATAGTCCACAAACCCATATTGAAACAGTTACCACCTTCTATCCTGGTAACCTGCTTGTAGTAGTGTTAGATGTCAGTCACCTGGGCTGCCAGAAGAGCAGCTGGGCCTGGGTTGTCAGACAAGGCTCTGCCAGGTAGATTCCATCCCTGCAGGAGCCAGGAACAGCCTCTCTCTGATGAAATAGATGGATGTCATAGGACCAGGGGAGGCAGTTTGCAACCCTGCCTCTGCAGCGTTGGTCTTATGCCTCTCTGAACAGACCAGTCAGCTGCCAAGTCCCGTTCCACTGCCCGCTCCAACTGCAAGCCATTCTTTCCCTCCGCCTCTGACCCTATGTTGGCCACACAAGGGCCTCCTTCATGGCCTTGCAAGCCTTGGAGCCTTGAAGCCTCAACTTCCAACAACTGGGAGACATGGAGCTTCATGAACTAGCTCTGGTAGTCATTTCAGCCTTGAAGATTTGTATGAGTAGGGCAAGTCTTATTCCACCGTCGCAGACGATTCCATCCTCTTACAACCTTTCTGGTCAAACCCTTGGACTGAGGCTGCCCTTTGCTTACCACAGGGAATCATGAAGGAGCCCGGCATCATTGGTGTCCTGGAGAAGGGCAATAGCCTACATAGATCACTTTTTCACTGCGAGGAGTGGAGCTTGTGTTGAGCCCTGTGGGGGGCCAGCCATGAGGGCCTGCCTGTCCCTCCTTCACCCCGCCTGCCCATTGTTCTGTCTGGGAATGCTTCCTAGAGACTCCCACTCTCTCTTCCTGGTATACTTGCTTTTCCTGAACCAAGGTCACCAGTTTCTATTGTTCTTACATCACTGTGATAATTTACTCTGATAAAGGCAACTTAAAGGAGAAAGGGGGGGCTGGAGAGATGGCTCAGTAGTTAAGAGCACCGACTGCTCTTCCGAAGGTCATGAGTTCAAATCCCAGCAACCACATGGTGGCTCACAACCATCCGTAATGAGATCTGACGCCCTCTTCTGGTGCTGTCTGAAGACAGACAGCTACAGTGTACTTACATATAATAAATAAAATAAATCTTTGGGCTGGTGAGATGGCTCAGCGGGTAAGAGCACCCGACTGCTCTTCCGAAGGTGATAAGTTCAAATCCCAGCATCCACATGGTGGCTCACAACCATCTGTAACGAGATCTGGCGCCCTCTTCTGGAGTGTCTGAAGACAGCTACAGTGTACTTACATAAATAAAATAAAATAAAATAAATCTTTAAAAAAAAAAAAAAAAAAAAAAAGGAGAAAGGGTTACATCACCTCACAGGCCTTCCAATGCAAACAGTCAAGGCTGCAGGAGCCTGAAGTAAATGTTCTCGTATGCCTGCTGTCTGAAGAGAGCAAAGAACACACTGTGGCTCAGCTCTCTCCCACCATACAATCCTCTGTCCCAGCCAAGAAGAGGAGCGCTTAGAATACCCACAGATGTTCCACCCCTCTTCTCCATCCCTACAGTCTTCTATCCCACCTAGAAAATGTCCCCAAGCACAGTGGATAGGTCTTTCTAACACAACTAATGCAGTCAAGATATTCTCCCACACGCATGCCCATCTCCGAGGTTGCTAGATTCTGTCAAATTGACAGTTAACACTAACCATCATAGAGGTTCAGATACCACACAGGAGAGGAATGTGTCTGGGTGGCAGAGGGCACTGGACAACAGGCAAGCCTTGAGAGGGTTAGGGTTAGGGGTTAGGGTTAGGTCTCACCCCACTGACTCGTAGGAAAGATTTAAAAAAAAAAAAAGTCACACAGACCAAAGCACCTAACGAATATTTTGAGATATCAATTAAATCCTGATTTGGCCGCCTGCTGTAGAGGACTACTAACAGGTTAACATTTTAAGTGAACTTTCGAGAGATGACAATGGCAGGTTCTGAGCATGCCCAGTTATTTGTTTATTGGTTCCAGTTTTTGCTCCATTGACACCCCCCCTTTCTTCTCTCCACTTTGATGGCTGAACTGAGGTCTCTGGTCCTCGGCAACTCCCACCTTGCTTCCTTCCCCTCCTTAGGTGCGTACTCTGTAAGGTCAAATCCAGTTGTGTCCTGAGGATGCTGAGCCAGCCTCCAATCGAGCTGATGTTCTTTCTAACCGTGCTCATTACTAAGCTTCCACCTGCCAGTCACCAGTGCCAGTAATGTGACCCAGACGCTCCAATAGTGAGAACCAGGGAGGACGCCTGCTTTTTAATTTGGCCGCTCTTGGAGCAGTGTCCACATACACACAGAGCCTTTTAGGGGCCATGAGGAGCGGCACTGTGGAGAGAGAAGCAGAGCCAGGTCATGCAGTCTAGGTTTGGTCCCATGAATAGCCTTCAACTCACTGCCCATGAGACCTTGAACACCCAGACTGGGGCCTGCTCCCTGGCTGGCGCATGCTGCCATTGGCACAAGGGGCTGGCTCATCTGATGTCCCTGTGAGTGCTTGCCTTTGTTTCCTGCGTGGTCAGCAAGGAGTCCAGGATCAGTGGAAACTTTGTAACCAAGGCTCCTTTCTCTGGGGTCATCTGTGCTGGGCAGAACAAACTTGGGCCACTCTCTAAAGCCTCATGTGGAAAGGTGAAAACAGCCAGGTGTGGCTGTATTTTCAGTACTCTGGAGGCAGAAACAGGAGAATCAGAAGTTCAAGGCCATCTCCAAGTGCATTCAGCTTTTGAGCTCCGTAAAACCCTGATTAATACAACCAAAAGCTGGTCGGTGGTATGATCTAGCTTGACTTGCTGTCAAGCCCAGTGACCTGTGTTCCATACGGATGAGAGAACCACCTTCTGCAGGTTTACCTCTGATATCCTCAGGCAGGCTGGAGCATGCGTGGTGCCTCCCCACCCCACCCCCCAGTTAGGCTACAACAAAAATATTAAAACAAGGTTGCTTAGTTATGAGTCCCTCAGCTATTCTGGAAATTTTTGAGGAGAAAACCAGGTTGGATGGTCTCTTGGTGACTCTGAGATTCATTCCTGTCTCTCTGTCATCTATATCCAGATGGCGAGTCTGAGTCCTAGAAGGGACAGTGTGGTTGCATGAGACAGTCACCCCAGCACTGTTCTTGCCATGGCTGCTTTTCATTCCTGGCCTCTCTTCCGCCAATGAAACAGTTAGTGGCAGTTTGTTCTTTCTTGCCTTGTCTCCAGTCTCCTACCTTTTAGGATTGTCCCCACTGCTGCTAGGATGACCCCTTCTGGGCTATTCTAGGACATACCCTGTTCTTTCTGAGCTCCAATAATCCTGTCACCACGGACAGAGATTGCTCATGTCATGATGGCAAGCTACTTCTTGGCTCTAAGATCCTGCTCTGGAGTCAAGGTCAGTACCTTCACACTACAACTTCTTCAGGTACTGTGTAGGGTTTCATGTTGTAAGAATGCAGAAGGAAGCCGGGCGTGGTGGCGCACGCCTTTAATCCCAGCACTCAGGAGGCAGAGGCAGGTGGATTTCTGAGTTCCAGGCCAGCCTGGTCTACAAAGTGAGTGCCAGGACAGCCAGGGCTATACAGAGAAACCATGTCTCAAAAAAACAAACAAAAAACAAAAACAAAAAACAAACAAAAAGAATGCAGAAAGAGCCAAGGGTCCACTTATAAGTAAAGAGAAAAGGGAGAAAAAGAAACCAGACCAGTCTCACATGAACACCCCTCTTGCCCTGGTTTTGTTTGCTTGCTTGTTTCCTGGTGTGTTTTTAATAGGGTGGAAAGTTCCAGTAGTCTAGAAATGTGTTTCTATGATCAATATAGATTCCCAGACAGAGGTATAGTAATATTGCTGAAGCATGGAAAATATAGCTTCTCCGCATCGCAAGGCTGGTTGGTTTGGTGGAAGGTGGAGCATCCACCTTCTGAACCCAGGTTTGTTGGTAAAGCTGCCTCCGACAGGTAGGTGAGCATGGATCTGTGCTCTGTTGTGGTCACACTACTCGGGAGCTGCATCCCTGCATCCCTCTAGAACAGTGTGTGGAAGGGACAAGCCACCACTAGTTCTGAGTTTTTATCTTCAGCCTGGGGCAGTCCTGGGGCGGCGGTCACACATGCTGAACGAGTTTCTGACTTTGAAGTTCCTTTCTGATGGTGCAGGTGAACTTTAAGATAGTTACAGATGTCATCCTGGTTGGTCAGATTGCAGGAATGATAGGTCAGTTAAGGTTGGGTTAAGGTCATAGACTTGTCAGCTGGTCCATCACTCCGTAGGATCTAGCCTTTTGAGCAACGTACTACATCCCCTAGTCCTGAAGTTCCTTGCGATCCTTGAAAAGAAGGTCTACCTACTTCCTTGGGCAGGCCCCAAACCTTCCCAGCCCGTCCACTCTGAGTCTAGAGTTTACAAGGTTTCCTGTGTGCCAGTTTATGGGGGGTACCCACAGGCCTCCCAGAATTCTGGAAAGCCTTCCTAGCTTATGACCCCAAGGCAGCTGGACACCTAGGAGGTAATTGTGGTGTGGATAGTTTTAGAGACAAGAGCTCACTGTGTAATCCAGACTAACCTTGAACCTACTCCGCAGCTAGGGCATATTTTTAAGGAACAGAAACAAATTAAGTTTCCATCTGGAACCGTCTTCAACCACCTTTAAGGATTTGTGGGGAGTTTACCTTGGATACAGATACAATTCCCTGGTTTCATGTACTGGGAGAGTCATGAGTAGCACCTTTATTCCAGTATGGGGCTTAGATTCAGTATGTGACTGCCACTGGGGACAGCCAGATCATATGGTGCAATCGCAGTGCAGAAAGGATCTCTCTGCGTCAGGTCTTGAGACACCAGTTCCACTGTGCCGATGGCTGATAACGCTGTGCTGTTTGATTGGACAACATGCCAATTTCATCCACAGGAAATTTGTTTTCAGACAGAAAAGGGTGGGCCAGAGTGAAGATGAATTCCTGCCTTCTTGACTTTTTTTCCAGTGTTCTGCAAAGACAGATTACCCTTTAAAGAGCAGAAGGACCTAAGATCTTCATGTGGAGCCACAGGGTTCTTAGTCTTGGGATGTCTTGGGGAAAATGTCACAAGGCTGGAGACGGAATAGAAACGCCCGATTTAAAAAATTCAGGAGTGTAAAAGCCAGAACTGTAGTTCAGGAACACTAGACCCTTCCAGACCAGCACTGCACACCTGGAAGTAAACCCCGATGAGTTGAGCTCCTTTTTGTCATCGGGCTGTTATTGGTGAGTCATTTGAGATGATGCTGAAGCAAGGACGTCGTTTCTGTACCAGCATTTGACAGACTGTGTCACCTGCTAACAATGTGTGTGTACAATGAAAAATCGGATCTTGGGAGGTTGGCGCATCTAGAGCCAGGCTTCTGTCTGCTTCTCCTAAGGACCTCTCCTAAGGACGAGGTTGTCTTGGCCCGTTTTCTCTCTCCCATTCTTCCTGGTCCTTTTACATCTATGTGAAAAAGGTTAATTGGATTTCTCATACTCAAAGATTTCATCTTGATGTTGGAATCTTGTTCATTTAAGATGCTTTCTTCCTTTCTTGCATTGGTTAAGTTATTTATTACATTTGTTTTATTTTTCTGTGTGTATGTACACACCATGGTGTGCGGGCAGTCAGAGAACAATTGATGAGCATTGATCCTCTCCTTCCACCACAGGGGCTCTAGGGATCAAACTCAGATTGTTATGCCTAACAGCACATCGTTCCCTTTCCCTCTAAAGTCAGAGGTTCTCAACCTTCCTAAAGCTGGGACCCTTTAATTCAGTTCCCCATATCATAGTGACCCATAGCTGTAAAATAATTTTCATCGCTACTTCGTAACTAATTTTGCTACTGTTAAGAATTGTAATATAAATATCTGTGTTTTCTGATGGCCTTAGGTGACCCCTGTGAAAGAGCCATTCATCCCACATAGGGGCCATATCTACAGGTCAAGAATGGGTGCTATAAGTAATGTCACTGGCCCTCATTTAAAAGTTTTTATGGCTTTGTGGAGATAAGATTTTTTTTCCCACCATAACATACAGCCATTTCAAGGGTACAGTTTATTAGTTTGGATGAATCACATACTTACTATGACGCCATCACCGACACCCAGCTTAAAACTTTGTTTCTCCCTAATTCCCCTGCACCCCCATCAGTGGACCCTCCCTCAGACCCAGCTTCTAACTCTATTTTTGCCCTTTTTTGAGCTATTGTGTGCCAGTGGGCCAACTCTGTCTTATTCTGATTCTAGCTCAGTTCATGCAGCAGGACATCTTTGGGGTCTACCATATTTCACATGGCATGATACTTGCTTCTTTAGCCATGGCGAGTGGTCCAGCAGTGCAGGTATTCTCAGATCTCAGTCGTTCAGTAGATAATTTATATCCAGGGTTGGTCTAGTGTTTACCTAGTTGTAATTTTATTGCCCTTATCTCTTATCCAGAATTATATTAGAAGCAAGGTGTGATTGTTTGAATAGGTAGACTCTTGGTTAGAATGGTTGGCTCACAGGAAGTGACACTATTAGGAGGTGTGTCCTTGTTGGAGTAGGTGTGGTCTTGTTAGAGGGGGTGTGTCACTGTAGGGGTGGGCTTTGAAGTATCATATATATGTCCAAGTCTGACCAGAGTGAGTCTTCTGGCTGGCTTTGAATCAAGATATAGAACTCTTAGTGGCATGTCTGCCTGGACCCTGCCGTGCTTCCAGCCATGATGATAATGGGCCAAACCTCTGAACCTGTAAGCCAGCCCCAATTGAACATTGTCCTTTATAAGAGTTGCCTTGGTCATGGTGTCTGTTCACAGCGATGATCCCTAACCACGACAGAAGTCCCACTCACTTTGCTACCTCACCTCCACCCCAGCACCTTTGTAGAAGACAAGCATTTCTTTACTGAGGGCTGAGAGGGACAGCTGGAGCAGCTTCCTCTACAGAGCCACTGCAGGAGGTCATCAGATACAAGGAGCTTTAACAATTTTCTTGTTTGTTTGTTTGTTTGTTTGAGACAGGGTTTCTCTATATAGCCCTGGCTGTCCTGGAACTAACTCTGTAGACCAGGCTGGCCTTGAACTCAGAAATTCACCTGCCTCTGCCTCCCAAGTGCTGGGATTAAAGGCGTGCACAACCACCGCCCAGCGCTTTAACAATTTTTGTTGTTGTACCTTATTGGCTTGTGAGTTGGGGTCTCCTATAGTCCAGGCTGGTCTTGAACTTTTTACGTAGTTAAAGATGGTCTTGACCTATTGCTCCTCCTGCCTTTACTTCCTGGGTGCTGACATTATACAAATGGCACTGTCACCAAATATTCAACAGAGTGCTTTGAGTTTGATGCTATAGGTTGACCTCTGGGGAAGTGGGGAGTCTTTTAGGTGTAAAACTGGAAAAGGTGACATCAGTTCTTAACTTTTTTTTTTTTTTTTTTTTTTTTTTTGGTTTTTCGAGACAGGGTTTCTCTGTGTAGCCCTGGCTGTCCTGGAACTCACTTTGTAGACCAGGCTGGCCTTGAACTCAGAAATTCGCCTGCCTCTGCCTCCCGAGTGCTGGGATTAAAGTCGTGCGCCACCACGCCTGGCTACCAGTTCTTAACTTCTATTTGGGGGCCAGTTTAGCTCCTAGCCAGTATGTTTGAACACATTTCTTCTCCGTTATTTATCTCCATGCTGAGAACCCACTCTTCCTCCGTGTCTGTTGTGGGCCACCATCACTGGCCCCGGGAGCTGACTCCAGTGACTTTGGCCATCAGAAGGCAGCTCTTTTCCTGTCTTTTCCCTGACATATTTGAGTCATGAGTGTCTTGTGGGTTGCACCCTGGTGAGTCTGGTGAATACCGTCACCAATTGTATTCATTTGTGAGACAGCTCTTACCATGGGGGATGGCAGAGAATTTAATCTCAGGTTTTCAGCGTGGCCTTCCGTGAGGGGAAACAGTCCTGGGTTGACCTGGCCAAGTTTTCCTTCGAGACATCTTGCCAAGCCTGGGTTTTCTCAATGGAGGCAATTGCTGCTTGGCACACAGGCCTCTGCTTGGCTCACTCTTTGGTAGACTGGCTGCAGAGTCACGGTGATGTTTGTTTGTTTGGTTTTTCGAGACAGGGTTTCTCTGTGTAGCCCTGGCTGTCCTGGAACTCACTCTGTAGACCAGGCTGGCCTGGAACTCAGAAATCCGCCTGCCTCTGCCTCCCGAGTGCTGGGATTAAAGGCGTGCGCCACCACGCCCGGCAGTCACGGTGATGTTACCACGGCCTTTCCCTCCTGCTGGCTGTGCTTGGGGTCAGGGTGACGTTGATCGATGTTTGTTTCTGCTCCAGTTTCGCAGAGGTGGTATGAGTGTAGGAAGGTCCATTTTACCACCCAAAGGTGCTCTGACAGTGTTGGCATCCACCAGGGCTCTTGCTATGTCATGGCTAAGGATGGATGCCTTCTTCCTGGTAACTAGAATTCCCTCAGGTCTTTCTGCATGAGGCTTCATTCATTTGCTTTGTTTAACTAACATGTTAAACCATACTGCCCACTTCTCCATGTAGCCACCTGTGCTTATGCCTTGACTTCTATAAGACCAACGGGTGTGTGCATGTGTGTCTAATATCCAGAGGTCGACATCCGCCATTTGTCTTTCTTTTCTTGCTCTCAACCTTAAGACAGGGTCTCTCAGTGAACCTGAGGTATGGTCATTGCACCAGGCTGGCTGGCCAGCAACTCTGGAGATCTATCTGTGTTCTCTTCCCTAGCACTGAGACTGCAGGTGCACACCACTGTGTCTGCTTCTTATGTGAGTTCTGGGGCTGTGAACTCAGGTCCTCGCACCGATGTGGCTGGTACACTTCAGAGCCATTTTCCCATTGGAGCCCTGGGACATCTATAGATCACATGTGATATCAGCTGTTTTAGCACTGCCTTCCAGAGAACAACAATGGCCTGTGGTATGTTTGTGAGGTATGGTCATCTGTGTTTCTAGAGTCTCGAAGCTGCCAGAATTTGCTTTCTTAGGAATGGAGTTCTGAGAAGAGCAGGAACTGCAGCCAGAACAGGCTTGCTTTCAGCACTGAGTTCAGTGCTGCTTTCTTTCATTCTGGCCATTGGGCAATGGTCTTTAATGAAATTCCTATTAGCACAGGGCTCAGGGCCAAGGCTTAGGAGAGGAAGTTCTAAGCCCTCTCAGTAAACCTCAGGATTTGGTAGATCATACCACTGAGACAGGCCAAATGAGACAGTGCCTGAGGTTGTGGAAGAAGCCTTTTCCCTCTGTCCTTTGACCCTCAGTTATGTTACTGTGAGCAGGGGAGTGCTGTCCAGCACACAGTCGGTACTGCATAGATGTTAGATGAGCGGATTGCTTGTGGGTGCAGACCTACATAGCTTTAACCATCCGTGGTATTTCCAAGTCTTAGTCTGTCTTCTCAGTGGTTTCCTGAGCCAGGTCAGGAGGAAGGATGAAAGGGGAAGCAAGGGTCCGGGAGGTTTAAGGACAGACAGACAGACAGACTTGAAGAAATCAAGTCAGAGAACTTTTCTGGGCCTACATTCTTTACCTGCAAAATGTACATGTGAATAAACCCAGAATAACAAACCACAAAGCCAATCGTCTACCAAGTGATGGCTATACACCTGCTCCTGAATGTTAGAAGTGCATTGTGGGGCTGGTGAGATGGCTCAGTGGTTAAGAGCACCCGTCTGCTCTTCTGAAGGTGATGAGTTCAAATCCCAGCAACCACATGGTGGCTTACAACCACCCGTAATGAGATCTGATGCCCTCCTCTGGTGCGTCTGAAGTCAGCTACAGCGTACTTATGAACAATAATAATAAACGAATCCTAGGACTGGAGAGACCAACCGGAGCGAGTAGGGCTGTCGGGAGCAAGCGGGGCTGTCCAGAGCGAGCGGGGCCAACTGGAGCAAAAGGGGCCGACTGGAGCGAGCGGGGGCCCTCTGGAGCAAATGGGGCTGTATGGGGGTGGCCGGATCGAGCAGGTCGAGCGGGGTTGACTGGAACAAGGAAAAAAAAAAACAAAAAGAAGCGCATTGTGCGGGGTTGAGACACATGAGTAAGAGCACTGGCTTCTCCTGCAGAGGACCTGGATTTGGTTCTCAGCACCCATATGGCAGCTCACAACCACCTGTGACATCAGTTCCAGGGGACCCAATGGCATCTTCTTATTCCTGCAGGGACTGCATGGATATGGTGCACCACACACATGCACACACACAAATCTAGTAAATATTTTTGAAGTCACTGTAAGTCTTTGAGCCTTAAAAATTTAAATATATTAACTAAATGATAGGTAATCTTGGAAAATTAATTGGGAAACAAGAGAGAAGCAAGAAGGAGGAAATGAGTAAGCTCGTTAATATGCAAGATACCCTGGAGTGTGGCTTTTTAAAGAGGAAATTGTTAATGTGTGGTAAAGTTGGAGCTGTGCATATCAGGATGAGGCAGTGATTCCGGGCCCAATGTTCAATCCGCCACTGCCCATGGCAGTGGGGAAAAAGGAAATATTCACCAACATGGGAAGAGATTTTAGTAAAATCCTTCTAAAGACTATTCTAGTGTTAAAATACTAGACAGGCTGTGGAGATGGCTCCGTGGTTAGGTCACTTCGTGTGTGAGTATGAGGACCTCATTTTGGATCCTCAGAATCCATGCAAATGTGTGTGGTGACCCATGGGGATCCCCAGAGCCAGCGAGGTAGGGGAAAGCCCTGGGTTGGATTGAGGAACCTTGCTCATTGAGTAAGGTAGAGGCACAACAATGCTAATTCCCAACATTAGCCTCAGATCCCACAGGAATCCCCACACGTGTGCCCACATGCGTGCCCACACGCATACAAAACATACAAAACAACTGGAGCTGGGTAGGTGAAAATTTAAAAACAGAAAACAGGGCTAAACTATGGAAAAGGTAGCTAGAAACGTGACTGTTTCCTCGTTTGTTTGTTTGTTTGTTTGTTTTGCTTTGTTTTCCTGCAGGCTGAGAAATCAGAGTGAAAAGAATAGCTTTCTATGCTTAAACATGGTGTAAAACAATAGGTTATTTTTCCACTGCTGGTGAAAAGGGCCAGTTTAAACCAGATTAGATTATATTAAAGGCAGGTTTATTGGGAAGCTTCTCTCCAGTGGGGGAGTTCACTGGCCCCAAGGACTGCGGCCAGGGAAGTTGCTTCGGAAAAGGTGGGGGGTGGGGTGGGGGTAGGGGAAAGGAATTTGCTAGCAGAGAGAAAAGAGGACAAGAGGGGAGAGACCAAAATGTCTGGATTATACAGGGAAGGGCCTCTGGGGAAGGACAGCCTAGCCCCTGGGCTGGAAAGTTCAGGGGTGGGGGTAGGGTGTGCCAGGTAGGGACTGAGGCATGCTGGGAGACCCTGGAGGCCAGGGCTGCTTTGGTGTGTAAAGTATACACCTCAGTCCCTGGCCTCCAGGTCCTGAAACCAAACAAAAAACAGCATCCTTTTTACTTCATAATGGGTTAAAGCTGCCCTAGAGACCTAAATAAAAGCTAACAAACTGAAGAATGTTCACTTTAAATGTTATAGGTGTAACATACAAAGAAATTGGCTTGTGATTTTTGAGACAGGGTCTCTTTCTGCAACTCTGGCTGTCTTGGAACTCACTATGTAGACCAGTTTGGCCTTGAATTCAAAGATATCATCCTGCTTCTCTGCCTCTGCCTCCCTGTATTAAGGAGGCAAGAGATTAAAGAGCATGAGAATTCAGAGTTCAAGGCCACCCTGGGCTACATTTGAAGATATTGTCTCAAAGAACAGAACAAAAAGTAATTGAAACACAAGATACAAGTTTTAAAGTATGAAGAAGTCAGGCATTCATGATTGTTGCCAGTAACCAGGAGAACAGTGACATGGTCATAAAAGTAATTGGACAGTGTTCACTGGACACTTTCAAATGATTGTTTTTCAAACTTACAGGCCTGAAAGACAAAGCTTAGAAATCAGGGGAAAGAAAACCTTTATGTCCACAATGTTGACCACTTCATTATTTATTCTTGAAAAACAAAAAACGAAAACAAGGCTAGATGAGGAAGTTCATTCTTTTAGGTTCAGGACTGAAGGATCCTAGGACCAGCCTGGGCTACATAGTGAGTTCCAAGTTATCCTGGGCTGTAAGGCAAAGTTATCTCATAAAAGAAAGGAAAGGAGAAGAAAAGCTTAAATACACAATGACAAAACAGTGAGGTTGTAGTAATTCAGCTAGCCTAGTGTGACTGCCACATGGACAGTTAGATATTATGGTTAAAGAAAGAACTTTTCAACTACTTAAACAGTACTTAATCACAAGATGGTAACCATGTTATAAAAACAGAGCCTCCTCTGCAATGGGTTATCTGGCGAAGAACAAAGTCTTGTGGTTAGCATGCTCCAGGTAGAGTCTGGTATCTTAACTAAAAGCTTTGCAAGTTCCCTAGTGTGTGTGTATTACCATAATAACGGGGATAATTTCATGACTTGGTAAATGACTCCCATAAATAGTACTGAATCCTTTGCTTTCACCAGATCTACTTGTATTTTAATGAGAAACTCTTTTTTAAAGGGAGACTCTGTCAGTTGTGAGTTCCTTCCTCCACCTAGTATCCGAGTCAGCACCTAGTATCTGAGTGCAGCTTCCTGCTGGGGTTTAAGTAGCTCGTTTGCTTTTATGTGAGCCACAGTTGAGTATGTTTGATCTATGGCTTGGTACCTTTGCCCTGCCATGAAGAGGCTCTTTATGCCACCTGCAAGGTGTGCCTGGACTGAGGATAATCCTTTGGGTTTGTCTGCTGGCCTTTGGAAGCAGGCACTGTGAGAAGGCCTCTACCATGTGCTCACTGCTACAGTAGCGAGGGATCGGAAGGGTCCATTTATCCCTGCTGTTGCTTTTAGGTTCTTTGGAAACTCAGAGTGTTCTGCACAGAAACTGAATTACGTTAAATCATCTAGAAATTGGGATCTAATCAACATTTATTGAGGATCCATGTACTCTGTGAGAGGTGAAAGGGGCGAGAGTCTGTCTAGGCTGGACATATGACCTGTAAACATTTTAGTTCATTGGATGCCATGTCCAGCCTCTGCAAACCCCAGGAAGGGCCCTATTAGAACCAGAAGTCTAATGTAATATGTGTATAAAGCAACCACTCAAATCAACTTAAAAATTTTTAAGTTATATTTAGTGTGTGTGCGTGCCCATTACATAGAGGAACACCATATGGCATATGTGGAGGTCAGAGGACCACTCGCAGAAGTTCTCTCCTTCCACCATCTGGGTCCCCAAAGTTAACTCAGGTTGTCTGGCTTGGTGACAAAGTGCTTTACTGTATGGCTGCTCCATCTTTGGGGCCCAAATCGATGAATTTTGTTTGATTTGGTTTTACTGATTTCTTTCTTTTGAAGGTAGCAAACAAAATAATGTGTTTCATCAGGATGTTTCCTACATCTTTATCAATGAATTTTTTTAACCTAATGAATGAAATTCCAAAGACGGACAACCTACTGTGAATGAATAAACTTATCAATGAATGAATGAAAGAATGAATGAATGTGTATCTTAAGAAACCCATCCTGGGATCCTCTTAGGAACTGGCATATCATCACCGCTTCATGAAGTATCTGTATGGCTCTTGAACTGTAGGACTGAAGAAAGGGCAGGGAATGTGAAGGTCTTGCTTCAGGCTTCGTCATCGCTGTTGGTATTAATGAAGCTTTTCGAGGAACTGCCAGTCCGCAGTGACCCCAAAGCATTTTTCAGACTCGAGTGCTTTGATGCACTTGTGGCTGTGTTTCAGGGCTGTCTAGAAACAAGGGTACTGTAAGTCAACTTATTTCGGGCACTCACAGCCAGCATTTCTGTCTCTAATAAATGATTCATGTCAGAGAAGCATGCACCTAAGTGCATTTGTGATCTATTGAGTCTCTTCAGATCCATTATGCTAGAGTCTTCTCAGGGAAATGGCCTGGGTTCATTTGACATCCCTATATATGAAAATCAAAGCAAAAAAAATATATTTTTTAAAGGTAGGTATATTGATTTCCCACTGACCCCACTGTCTTTACCAGAAAATAAAGATCGGTACTGGCAGTCTCTCCAAGAATTCAAGAGTCAAGGGCACCTCACAGACAGGGACAGGGAGAGAGAAGAGCCTAATTACTGGTATCTGAGATGCAGAAAGGAAATAAATGCCTATTCCCTCTGAACTAGACTTTCTGGACAGAGCATCCCTGGACTGCCCACTGAAGACAAGCTCCTCTGTCACTACGGAACCATCACTGGACTTTTCTCTGATTCTTTGTCGGGTTATCTGTCACCTCCGGACAAATGCATGTTCATTTCCACAAACCCAAACAGGAGGGCCATGTAGACAAATGGCTCCATACCTCATTTTCTGAGGACTTACAATAGGGGATCTGCAGTTTGCCCACAGATTTTCCGCCCAACCTGGATTACTCTTAGGGGCATGGGAGGTCAGTATTTTCTGCTAATGGGTAAGGAAGCTAAGATTAGGCACAGAAGGCCAAGAGTCAAATTCACATGCTCTGACTCTTCTCTGCACTATTTACCCCTACACAGAGCCCATTCCTAGGTTCCCAGGTAGCTTATGGCAACTCACAATGAGCCTCTGCTTAACGCTTTCTGGGGGCATTTTCGCAAAGTCTATTGGTTTATACAGTGTCTCCTGCCTATGTGATTTTGTCATCTGCCTCTGAGCTGTGGTTCCTTTCACTTCAGGTCTAAGAGGATCTCCGATCTCCACAGGGCTGGAAGTTGACCATCTCTGTTGCTTTTCAGCCATGCCATGTGACCACAGATGCTTTACCCAGTCCTCATAGAGTATTTGGCCCAGACAGACTGGATGGGTGGGGACAGTTCAGAAGGAGGCAACATGCAAACCCATTAGCTTTACAAGGTACAGAGGGGACTTGTTTGGCCACCTCTGATGCCTGAGGTTGTCTCCCCCAGTATCCAGTCTTCCTGTCTATCACAAAGCAGCATGTATGTGGCCTTAGAGTCTGATTTTAAGAATTACAGAGAATCAAAAGGATTATGGTTAATGCCTTTCTCTATACTTACGAAAAATGGGCTAGAGACATGGCTCCGCATTTAAGAGCACTAGCTGTTCTTGCAGAAGACCCAGGTTTGATTCCCAGCACCCACATGACCGCTCATAACTGCCTGTAACTCCAGTTCCAGGCCTTCTGCAGCCCTCTTCTGGCTTCTTTGGATATCAGACATATGTGATGCACAGACATATATGGAGGCAAAATGCCCAGACACATACAATAAAATCATTTAAAAAATACTAGATGATAAAATAAATTCACAGAAATTCCCAGCAAAGTTTTGAATTTTTCCCTAAGTCCTAATTTTAGGGCAAGATGAGGAAAAATCTTGCAAAGCCAAACTGATGGTCAGAGGCACAAGAGGAAAGATTAGTAAGAAAAAGACCTGAGTTAAGAATCCTTTGGCTGAAATAGTTGAGATGGCAAAAGTTTTGGATTTATATTTTGTTTTTGGTTTTGGAGATATTTGCATATACATGATAGGATGTTTCAGATATTGGACCCAAGTCTAAACTTGAAATTCTTGTGTGTCTCGTGTTCTTCACACACAGTTGGAAGGTGATCTTATACAATACTTTTAATGATGCGGTGTGTAAAACAGTTTCCTGGAGAGATGCTGGGACTTTGATGCATTTTGTATTTAGATTTTCATAGGATGCTTATCCTATAGTTAAGCCATTTGGGGAGTTGTAGGGAGGCAGAGGTGAAGGAAGAGAGGAAGGCAGCCTATAGCAGGGGTGAGGCTGAGTGCTTTGTTTTCAGTACCAAATGGCGATACTATCTTCATGCTTACTTCTCTAGACCCCAAGATGGGGTGGTCAGGCCACTTCCCCACTCTGATGGCCCCCGATGCGGGATGCGACTCCTTTTCATGTTCCTCAGCCTCCTTCGTGTTCTCACCATCGCAGGCTTATGACGTACCAGCTAATGCCACTGCTACAGGGTGGTTGTCATGATGAAGATCACACCCATGTTCAGTTCAAGTTCAATATTTGTGCTGGTCCCCTTCAGTATTTGAAATGTTTTGTTTATTAGTTGAAATCATCTCTTGGGAAATGACCATCCATTTAGAAGGTGAATTTTCCTTTCTAAATTTCAGGTTTCGCTTTTATGCTATGGGAACCTATTAATTTTTTTCTCTAATCTTTCATGAACTCCTCATACTTTAAAAAACATATGCATTGCCCAGGCTTGGGAGTTGGCTCAGTGGGTAGAGAACCCAAGTTGAACATCCATATCACAGGGTGAGCATGGTAGCATGTGCCTATAACCCTAGCTCCAGAAGGTTGGAGAAGGGGGAACCCAGAGTCTTACTGGCCGGCCAGTCTAGCTAAGCAGGGGCTTCTGTTTCAGTACAAGACGATCTGGGAAAATAAGGCATGTATATTCAGACACGGATGTCTGGTCTCCACAGGTCCCAGACATTTTATACTTTTAGTTGGACATCTTTTAAAATAGCTGTTGGTGATGATGAGACCAGCCAAATGGTTTCCCCAGGCTGGGTATAAACATTACAGTCAGCACCCTCAAGCACTCAGCGATGTAGGGAGAGCAGGGCTGTCATTGAAGACCACGAGCATCCTGTCTGGAAGGACGGCACGTCCAGGGTGCTCTGGGACTCAGTGGCAAGGGCAGTAGCTCAAAAACTCACCACCACCCCACCCTCAGACACAGGACCAGGTGATGGAAATCTGGGGCAGTGGGCAGAAATCTGGGGTGCTGAAGACGTTCATGGTGGGAGGGGTCCCGTCTGGGCCTTCTTTATTTACAAGGATCGTTGCAGTGATTAAAAGCACGAAGCCTGGTCCAAACGTGGCTCCACATCTGCCCCTCTCCCCATTTTACCTTCACACTTTAGCTAGTCTATGGAAATCTGTTCATATGCAGTCAGAAGATGCCAGTCCCCTGGTAGGACTGTGTGACAATGACAGAGTGTGGCCCGTTTGTTGTACCCATCCAACTCCACCTGCTCCTATTCAGAGCCAGGATGTTTGTCCAGAGAATGTTTAACCGTGTTTCCTAAATGGCAGCTGTAATTCCTGCACAGGGAGGCATGAAGAGTCTCTATACTTGAAGCCAGCCAGGCACTACTTAGTGAGTCCTTGGATGTAGTGTGAGACCCTGCCTCAAAAGGAAGGGGGAGCGGAGGGAGGAAAGTGAGAGAGAAAGGGTCTAAGGGGTAGTTAGCATATAGAGGTGATTGTCACATAAACCTGACCAACTTAACCATCCCCAGAACCCATATAAAGGATGGAGAATCATCTCACAAATTCATCCTCTGACCTCCACATACATGCACATTCATATTCTCCCTCTCTCCCTCTATCTCTGTCTCTGTCTCTGTCTCTCTCTCTCTCTCTCTCCCTTCCTCTCTCCCCCTCTCCCCACCTTCCTCCCTCCCTCTCCTCTCCCCCTCCCCACCTCCTCTCCCTCCCTCCCTTTCCCTCCTTACCTCTCCTCTCCCTCTCTCTCCATCCTGCCCCCATCATGTTCCTATTATAATAAAAAGAAAGGCAATGCTTCTGTCTCTATTTTTTTCTCCTGTTTTTCATGTTTTTCTAAGTTTTCGTTTCCTTGGATATAAAGCTCTGCACATTTGTTTTTCTCCTGTAAGCTGCTCAGAACTATTAAATATAAACATAGACATATATTTTCCGTGTCTTAGGTTTTCACTGCCCCATAATTAAAAGGATGAAGGCTGTTCATTAGAGGACATGATGAAGTCCAGAGTGATTCATGGGCCCAGGGTTTGGCATTCTTAAGCGGACATCATGTACCATACAGAAAACTTGGACAGAGTCCTGGTCTATGAAATTTTAAAATAAGCTAATTTATATAAGCATCTGCCAAACCATTAGACAATGATGATATTTTAATTGAGGAATATTTTGGTTCAAGATGGTCCTGTGGATGGTTAAATTCAGTCTAGAACACTTTCTCTCTGGCTTTGTTTTGGGACTTGGGCCAACATTGATGCAGAGACTCTCCAACCTAAACTTAGCCTGTTTGTCAGGGTCATGTGCTAAGTGGCTTGCTTGGGGTTGCACACATTTCTTGCCATCTTTGTGCAGAATGGCTGAATTCATCCAACTGGAGTGTACCTAGTGGTCAGAATGTTCTCTACCCCAAAACAACCTCAGTCATTTCTCCCAGGCCGACACCAGACTCCTTCGCACTGCCCCTGGCTGTCCTCTGCCCCACAGACCACAGATACTGTCCTAGAAACTGGATTTGTCAACTGTCCCCTCTTTAGCAGCAGCTGTCATTGCCAGCCCCCTGGAGGCCGGGCTTGCTTTCATTTATCTGGTCACTTGGGCCTCCTTGAGTGCCTCTGCAGGCAGATGTTGGGAGAGGGTTTGGGAAGGATCTGGGAACTTACCTTTGCCCATTTCTTTCTGAAGTGGTTGCCTTGGGCCATGCTCTAGGCAGGCTGGCATGTGAGAGTATGGTGTGTGTGTGGGGGGCATGAGCATGTACACATATATGGGATGCGAGGTATGTTTGTGCACGTGTGTTTGATGTATACATTCGTGTAGTATGTGAGTACAGATATATGGGATGCATTGTGTAGCTATATAATGACATCTGCTGTTAACCTTCTGTCTATGCCTTCAGTGTTCTTTCAGAATATATGTGATTTCAGACTTGTAGTTATGTATAATTCTGTACCCTTGTCATTTAATATAGTGAAAATGGATTCTTTTCCTAGATATCTGCTATAGGAAAGTTAGTCTTCTTCTTGAGTTGGATCACCGGCGGTTGGTCTCATCCATCAATCAAGTGATAACAAGATGCTTAGGGCCCCGCCTCGTGCTTACTTACAAAGAGGCTGTATGGGTTTGCCCTCCTGTGGAAGTCCCACTGTGCATCAGCTCCTTCAGAATGGGGCCTTATAGTTAACAAACAAGCAAGCTTTGTTTCGAATGTAGCCTTCAGTTTCTGTGTTCTCTCTTTGTGTGTTTTGTACACTGAACTGTATTTGGAGATTCCAGGTTCTTAGATGGGGCTAAGTCGGTATGGAAAATTCAGCAAGTTTTGTTTTGTTTTTTTTGCTTTTAACACAGGATTTCTCTGTGTAACTCTTGTTGTTCTGGAACTTCCTCAGTAGACCAGGCTGGCCTTGAACTCACAGATCCACCTGCCTCTGCCTCCTGTGTGCTGGGTTAGATAGGTAGGTAGGTAGGTAGGTACATAGGTAGGTACATAGGTAGGTAGGTAGGTACATAGGTAGGTAGGTAGATAGATAGATAGATAGATAGATAGATAGATAGATAGATAGATAGACAGACAGACAGACAGATGATTTGAAAATGAAGCACCTCCACTGATCCCAGTTTTGACTCTGCCTCTCTTCCTGAGTGTGGTTGTCCACATACCTTCTTTATAGGTATGAAGACATAGGTCTCCTATTTGTTGAGGCTGTGTCTCCATTTAGAGACTAGCACAGTTCAGACTCTCCTGGGTGGAATCTCCCTGTTTTTCCATCATACAGACCCTCAGCCAATGAAACTACCTTCTTTAATTAACATCCATAACCCTTGCCAAGAGTATAAAGTTCATGTGTGTGAGTGTGTGTGTGTGTATACATGCACATGTGTATGTATACATACACATGCATGTAGCCCAGTGCCTGGAAGCTCTCTGTTAGACATGCTACCTGAGGAATGCAGCAATTTGGTACTTTCTGTTGCTTTGTGCATTAGTGTAAGATCAGCTCATGAAGGAGATGAAGTCATGGGAATATTATAAAATTTTATTTACTTTTATTTTATGTGCCTGGGTATTTTGCATGTGTGTACGTGTGTACATGTGTACGTGTGTGTGTGTGTGTGTGTGTGTGTGTGTGTGTGCCATGTGCACACAGTGCCCACAGAGGCCAGAGCAGGGCATCAGAATCTCTAGAATGGGAGTTACAGATGCTTGTGAGCCACAGTGTATGTGCTAGGAACTGAGTCAGGTCCTCTGTGGGAATAGCAAGTGCTACCTCACCAGCCTGGTCATTTGAGTTTCGGAGGTCCATCATGTCCCATCCCAAGTCCCTACCAGGAAGCACAGCTGAGAAGGAAAGTGTGGGGGATGGGCCCACGACCTGCTTCGAGGCACACTGAGGAGACGCCAGCATCTAAATAAACAATAAGGAGGAAGACAGTCCACCCACAGCCCACAGCTTCCCCAGAAACGCCCTACTTCTGTCTCTCAGCTGCTCCCTTCTTGTCTGCTTATGTTCTCAGAAGTGAGAGAACCTCCTTGTAGGCCTCGTGCGAGTATCTCAGATGTGTTATTCACTTCACCCGTTCCAAGCGCCTGGATCAGATGGCACCATTCTGATTTCACAGAGGAGTGGCCTAGCTCGGACTTGTGTCTGAGCTTCCAGGCTCAGCTATTGGTCTCTGGTACCCTGAACACTCACTCACCATTGTGCCACAGTGTCCAAAGCACATTGTGGGACTTGTGTTCTCAGAGGCCCCAGCTCCTTCCCATTCCAGCTTTTACCTTGTCACTGATTGCTGGGTGGTCCCTCCTTTCTTTCTTCTCAGTAAGCAGCATGCTTTCCCTCCTACACAGACAGGAAGACCTCCCTCCTTTACCCTACACACTTGCCACTGGCCACATCAGCCTTCAAGAGCTGGGATAGGGATCAGTCAAGTTCCATTCCCATGAGACAGGTCTCATTCTCATGGCAGACAAAACCAGTAAAATACAGGTCTAAGCCATGACTCTTCCACCAGTCAAGCCACCATTAATGAATGGATGGCTGTGGATGAACCATAGAGGCAGAGGCGAATTCTATCTCTCTCTATCTATCTATCTATCTATCTATCTATCTATCTATCTATCTATCTATCTATCTATCTCTGTCATCTCTAGCTATTACCTATCATCTATATATCTGTTCAATTATCTACTTACCATCTATCCCCTATCATTTACCTACTATCACCTATCATCAATCTATATCTACCAATCCTTGATTTATAAATTATTTATCTATTATGAATCTATTTCTATATCTATCATGTCTATTTATCATCTACCTATCAATCTATCTACCTATCCATCACCTATCTATCTACCCATCACCTGTCTATCTACCCATCATCTATCTATCTACCCATCGTCTATCTACCTACCCATCATCTATCTGTCTACCCATCATCTATCTACCCACTCATCATCTATCTACCTACCCATCATCTATCATCTCTCTTCTCACAACTGTCTCATGCTGACTCACGTTTGGGGAAACTGATGGCCGAGGAGGGAAACCACCTATTGTGTTTTATTAAAAAAAAAGAGAAAGATTCAAGGATATGTTTGATAGAGGTATGGTAAGGTGGAGGGGGTGTCTCTGTGGGCCCATGCTGAGGCGTCACTCACCCCTGAGGTACCAGCCATAGGATGGATATAGTATGGAATAGAGTTTATTTAGGGCATGGGTAGGGGAGTAGGGAAGGGAGTATAGAGGGAGGGAGAGAAGTAGGGAGGGAGGGATAAAGGAATAGAGGGAGGGGGCCAGGAGCATGTAGAGAGAGGGGGCCAGGGAGGGGGAGAGAGGGAGAAAGGGGTCAGGGAGTGTTTCTCTTTACTTACAAAGTTAGAACTTAGCAATAGCTTCATAGTTATATGTTGATCTCTGAACTCAATAACTTACCGCTTGGATGTTCTCAGAAATAGCATATGATTCATCCTGCCTTTGCCTCATATGATAATGCACTATTACAGTGGCTTTGATAGGATGGTTGTCCACACAATATCCTAAGGGCGTCCAAGCTGAAAGAAAAATAAGCAAAGAATTTTACAATGTCGTCTCCCTAGCTATTTTCAGCTCTGCTCAGATATTTATGCCATCTTATCTCAGCTTGATGTAGCATTGGCTAATTGCCACGTTAGAAGAGAAAGTTCTTCTTCATTCAGAATGGCTGGTCCCCAAGCTACTATCTGGAATTAACATTCATACCATCTTTTCCCACCCCTCTAAATGATTTAGCATTCTCTCTCTCCTGCCTTCCCCTCTCTTTCTCATATGAACCCTAAGACTAAAAGTTAGTGAACTGATTTAACAAACCCAGATCACTTCTCACCTGGTTCTTCAGGCGATTCCCTGACTTTTTTTTTTTTTTTTGGCTTTTGTTTTACATATAAACTTGATTAAACTCTGTATTAACTCATTTTCCATGTTTATAATCCAATACTAGAAGCTGGTTTATGTGTCAACAAAAGAGGTTTTACTAAAGTTTTAGGTTCTAGAGCATGCTGCTAACTTCTCCTTGGTTTTGTGCCAGCCTTGTGACAGGGATCCTCACGACCGCAGGCACATGTGAGAGTCAAAGTTCACCTGTCAAGACAGGAAACTAGAGAGCAAGAACTCTCTAGAGAACTAACCGATTCCATGAGATCCGCATTACTCTCTTCCAAGGGCAGTTTTCCCATGGCCTTGCCACCTTCCACCACCCCACACTGAGTTCCAAGTGTCATCTAGAACATGTCTTTGGTGGACGAACAGTGTCAGGCTAGGGAAGTCAGCTTAAGTTCCATAGAGGTAAAAAAAAAAATTATCTTCCTTAGGATTTTGACTAAAATGGAGTAGCCAAGATGAATCATAGCTTTAAATCCAAGCTAGAAAAGAAACTCCCAAGTTTATATGAGTGCCCTGGCTATTAAACCCCAACCAAAAGAAGCTAAGGCCTCGCTGATCCTCTAGGACTTATCTACATGTGTGACCACCCTTAACATCATCAATGCCATATTAGACACTGGCTAGTGTGCCAGCAGAGATGTAATGTCCTTGGAACTTAACAGTGGGAAAAGAAAACATAATTTCTCTTTCTCACACTCTGACACATTAAGGAAGGCAGCATCTAATCCCCACACATCATTTACCAGTCGACTTCCTTTTCTGAGTGTCCAGTCTGCAAGGCAAAGAAAGGATTTGTGGAATGTTTACAAATGTTAGACCCTTTCAACCTGTCTTAGTCAGGGTTTCTATTCCTGCACAAACATCATGACCATGAAGCAGTTGGGGAGGAAAGGATTTATTCAGCATATACTTCCCACATTGCTGTTCATCACCAAGGAAGTCAGGACTGAAACTCAAGCAGGTCAGGAAGCAGGAGCTAATGCAGAAGCCATGGAGGGATGTTACTTACTGGCTTGCTTCCCCTGGCTTGCTCAGCTTGCTCTCCTATAGAACCAAGACTACCAGTGATGGTCCCACCCACATGGGAACCACCCCCTTGATCACTAATTGGGAAAATGCCTTACAGCTGGATCTAGTGAAGGAATTTCCCCAACTGAAGCTCCTTTCTCTGTGATAACTCCAGTCTGTGTCATGTTGACACAAAGCTAGCCAGTACACAACTCTACAGCCAGGCTCCAGCTCCTGTGACACAGAGGATGGATATGTCTGCTATGTCAAGCCGACTGCTAAGAGATTGAGCCAGCTCTCCCTGTGCCTTTCTCTCTTTCCAGAAAGGGGTGGGTATTGCTCCGGATTGCAGGCACCTCCATGAGATCCCTAGCAGGCATCAATGTGCCTTCCCTGCCCTTCCTCACTGTCAGGACTGTGTCTTTTGTTGTTGGGTTTGTTTGTCTGGTTTTGGTCGTTATTTTGGTTTTTTTTTTTTTTTTTTGGTTTGGTTTTTCGAGACAGGGTTTTTCTGTGTTCTTCTGGCTGTCCTGGAACTCACTCTGTAGACCAGGCTGGCCTCGAACTCAGAAATCTGCCTGCCTCTGCCTCCCGAGTGCTGGGATTAAAGGCGTGCGCCACCACGCCCGGCTTTATTTTGGTTTTTTGAGACAGGGTTTTTCTCAGTGTAGCCCTGGCTGTTCTGGAACTCACTCTGTAGACCAGGCTGACCTCGAATTCAACAGAAATCCACCTGCCTCTGCCTCCCGAGTGCTAGGAATTAATTAGAGGTGTGCACCACCACTGCCTGGCTGTCAAAACCATCTAAAAGCCAGCCCAGGTATCTCAGGGTGGAGTCCCAGCTTCCATCTCTCCACCCTGAGTGCTCTTTGTGACTCCGAACTTCTTTTGCCCTCCTGGAAACTTGTGAGCTGCTTTGCAGAAAAGAGGTCCGAGCCTCGGTGAGCCTCTCCATCCCTCAAGCCTAGGTGCAGCCTCAACAGGTGCAGGGAAAAGAGGGTGAATCGAAAAACAACTATAGGCTGTCATGATCTTAATAAGTAAATCACCCAGCCTGTGAACCACCCCATTTCTTGCTCTGAAAAAATGGCTCAGTGGGTAGAGTACTTGCCTAGCATGTCTGAAGTCCTGGGTTCGATCCCCAGAATAGCATAAGTCTGGTGTTGTGGCACATACCCATAACCTCAGCATTTAAGAGGTGGGAGCAGGAGGATCAGAAGTTCGGGGGTCATCCTTCTTGGCTACACAGCAAGCTTGAAACCAGCCTGGGGTACCTGAGACTAAAAACAAAAGCCTCCAATTGTGGGATTCATGGGAGCTGAGGACAAGCTAATGGGAACTTATACAGATCAGTTATTATAACAAATTATAGCAATTCTAACCTCTGCCATCTAAGAGAAGGGTTGTCCTTTTAGCTCAAGGCTTTTCTTGGTGGTCTTCAGTCATCCTGGCTCCCGGGAGAAGTGAGCAGCCTCCACCCTTTCTTCCAAGGCTGAACTGTGAGGTTGCTTAGTTCCTTGTTCCAGATCTGGAGCCACTGGTTAGTGACACCATGAGGCCGGCCTCTCTGTGTAGGCCGAGTTTCTGATTTAACAGCTGTTATGGAGTGGGTGCACATATCTGGGGGGTTTTAGAGTAGCTTTTTGGCCTTTGTACTCTGGCTCACTGATTGATAACTCTCAGACCAGCCATTGAGTCCCTTCATTGGCCTATGGGAAATGGGACTTGGCATAGGAGGTGTGGCCTTGTTAGAGGAAGTGTGTCACTGTAGGTGGGCCTTGAGGTCACCATAGTGCTGAAGCTCCCCAGTAGAAAGAGAGCCTCCTCTTATCTGTCTTAGGAAGGTCTCTTTCTGACTGCCTTTGGATCAAGATGTAGACCAGCTCATTCTCCAGTACCATAGATGCTGTCATGCTTCCCACCATGATGATAATGTAGTAAACCTCTGAAATAATCTAGTCCCAATTAAATGTTGTCCTTTATAAAAGTTGCCATGGTCATGGTGTCTGTTCACAGCAATGAAACTTTAAGACATATATGTATGTATATGTGTATATATATATATATATATATAGGCCAAGCATATTCAAACCACAATATATATGTACATACATGTATACACGTGTGTATACATGCATATATATGTATATATACAGATATGTTTATATGTGTGTATATATGTTTATATGTGTACACACACACACACACATACACACATATATCTGTGGCCACTCTGTGAATCTAGTAATTTAAGCCACATTGGCTACAGTTTGAATGGCAACTTGGAAGACCTTGGTCCAGGTGCTTTGCTTTTCCAGGCCTGGTTTCTTACCTGTTATAAAGGTAAGATCCCAGACGCTGCCGGAAGGGTTAAGGAAAAATTGTCCTAATAGGGCCTAGACTGCACTCAGTAGGAAGACCTACTGAGTTGATGCCTATAAATAAAGCTTAGTCACCCTTTAACTTCCAATGTATATTCCTCTCATAGGTACATTCTCATATAACACACAGCATACCTTTGCTAATGTATACCATTTGTGTGTTTCAGACACTTTCCTGAGCCCTGGATCTTTCCTCCTTCTGGAACTATCCCACCATACGGATTTATCTCTTTTGAGAATTCCCACACCATGGACCTCATCGGGCTGCTGAAATCCCAGTTTCTGTGTCACCTGGTCTTCTGCTACGTGTTCATCGCCTCGGGGCTCATTGTCAACGCCATCCAGCTGTGCACACTGGTCATCTGGCCCATCAACAAGCAGCTGTTCCGCAAGATCAATGCCAGACTCTGCTACTGCATCTCCAGCCGTAAGATCCATGCCCTTCACGCTTGCTTTTAACCCAGATGGGAGGCTCAGCCCCTGGCTCCTCACAGGCATTTGCTAGGCTGGCACGCTGGGCAGGCACGCTGGGCTGGGCTACTGTCTCTTGCTCTTGTTTGCTTTAGATTTGAAATGCCCATTTTGTCCCTACTCTACAAAAAAAATTTATCCTGCCAGTGAGAAATGGCACTAGCACAGAGCTGAGCAGCCATGAAGGACGGACTGGGCACAGTAACTATGCCTCCTAAATAGCTGCTTCTCCTGATTTCCTTCTCAGAAGTGAGTGGTCCATTCTTGCTTAGTTAACCTGAATCTATGGCTGGTGTATACCTGAAGCACAGTGTGCTCTCTCTGGGTCTGTGGGTAGATACATATAATTCACATGCAGTTTAGCATGTTCTCTCTCTGTCTGTAGGTAGATACATACAATTCACATGCAATTTTGGTTTGGTTTGGTTTGCAGTGCAGAGAGTTAAGTATATATGTATCTTTGAAAACTAAATGGCATCATACTATATTGCTCTCCTCCTTGTATTTTTTTCCCCCTTGTCTTAGTTTGTGATCATCATGGACATATATGGAGTTCTAAGAGACAAAGTAGTGAACCTTAAATTTCCTACAGGGTGGTATAATGGGAAAAGGGATAGACTTGGCTCTATGCCCCAGTACCCTATGCTAGTGCTCATGACCTGCATGGTAGCTGTGTTTGTCAGGGTCCCTAGAGGAACAGAACTGGTAGAGTGTACATGTATATGTACATACACATCTATACACACATATACATATAATATATACATATACATGCATATATATATATATATATATATATATATACACACACACATATACATATATACACACATATACATATATACATATGTGTATATGTATATATGCATATATATACATACACACACATGCATACACAAATAATGACAAATGTCCCTTAGGTGTGTCCAGCTACTTAGGTTTTTAGTTAATTCCAGATTTATTCAAATTGACAGCCAAGATTAGATCATTGCAGTACAGTATTCTAGCCAGGAAACTGATGCCCACATGCCCTACCAAACCTGCTTAGCTGCTAAGCTGTCTGAAACGCGCAACTCATTTGGCCAGAGCTTCTACAGTTGAAAGCAAGGCATCAGTGCGTTGTTGTAACATCTAACGGTGAGTTTTGCTCTCGATAAAGATGAAGCTTATGATTATTCCTTAAGTTAGAAAATACTGTTCCATTATCAGTTCCACACGTAGCCAAAAATATATTCAAAATACAGTGTTTTTCATTCAAACTAAGAAATGAAAGTATCTCTGTGACCTTAGATTATGACAAAGAGACAAATATTATCTTTCTGAAACAAAGAACATTGAAATTAAACTTAAAAGTGTTTCTTAAAACAGCAAGTCCTCTACAGATTTGGTTTGGTTTGGTTTGGTTTGGTTTGGTTTGGTTTGGTTTTCAAGACAAGTGTCACTATATAGTCCAAACCAGCTTTGCTAATCCTCCTTCCCTGTCTTTTGAATGTTGGGATTCCAGCCATGGATTATCATGCTCAGCGTTATATTCTTAACTTATAAACTTTATTTTTATTATTTTTCAGAGTGTGTTTGTGTGTGTGTGTGTGTGTGTGTGTGTGTGTGTATGTGCACATGCATATGTGCGCGCACTCATGTGCATGCATGTGAGTATAGATGCCCACGGAGGACAGAAGAGGCCATCAGATTCCCCTGAAGTGGAGTTACAGGTGGCTGTGAGCCTTCTGACATGGGTGCTGGGTACTGAACTCCAGTCCTCTGCAAGAGCTAAAGTATGCTTTCTTGACAGCTGAGCAATTTATCCAGTCCCATGCATTTTTAATTGACACATTGATCATATATGTTTGTAAGGTATATCTTGATACACGTATACAAAGCAGGCTAGCAGGCACCTGCATTATTTTGCACTTGGTTTCCTCCTTTGAGCTGGTAACATTTCAGATCCTATCTACACACCATACAATCACACAGCACACAATTAATCTTCCTTGTGCTAATCCTACCGTGTTATCTGGCACTGGCTGTTAATCCACCTCTCTGAGTTAAGCTTAACACAAGGCCATTTCCAAATTCTGCTTTTGATGTGTGTGTTCCTTGCCTGGAGACCATGTCACAAAACTTTTTCCCTCTCTGCTTTCTTCTAGTAATTTTATAGTTTTTGGTCTCCCATTTAAGCCTCTGATCCAAGTTGATGTCTCACATGGGGAGACATGTTCTGGTTTCATTCTTCTGCATCTGGACATCCAGTTTTCCAAATGCCATGCATTTAGGAGATTGTTTTCTCTGATGTATGCCTTGGTTTCGAGTCAGTGGCTGTAAATATGTTCTTATTCCCCACCTCTCTATCCAGGTCCCATTGGCTTATGGGCCTCTCTTTTGCCTGTACTATACCATGCTGCTTTGGTTCCAGTGGCTTTGTGGGGTGTTTAAAGTCAGGTGTTATGCCCCAGGCTCTGTCCCTTCACTCACAATTGCATTGGCTACCAAGAGTCTCTGGTTCCATATAAATTTTAACTGAGTTTTATCAGGGGCTATATTAAATCTATAGGTTCTGTTTGCATCGTATGGACATTTTAACAATATTAATTCTCTCTTGAACATCGAATGCCTTTCTCTGTGTATGCACATAAGTGTCTGTGTGTGTGTGTGTGTGTGTGTGTGTGTGTGTTTCATCCCCTCTTTAGCTTTTGTTTCCTTTTTGGTGGTGTTGAATGATGGTTTCTGCCTAAATAATAATGATGGTTTCTGTGCCACTGAGGTGTGCCCTCAGCCCTGTCCCCTTCAATTCCTTATATCGGTGTTCCGTAGTCTTTATTGTAGAGATCATATAATCCCTTGGTTAAGTTTGTTAAGTGTCTTATGATTTGGGGCTCTTTTGAGTGATGCTGCTTCCTGCTTTTCCTCCTAGCTAGCAGCTTCACTATTGGTGCAAAATGCTGCTGATTTTTGTGTGTTGATTTTGTATATTACATTCATATTGAATTTCTTCCTTCCTTTCTTTCTTTCTTTCTTTCTTTCTTTCTTTCTTTCTTTCTTTCTTTCTTTCTTTCTTTCTTTCTTTCTTTCTTGTTTTTCGAGACAGGGTTTCTCTGTATAGCCCTGGCTGTCCTGGAACTCACTTTGTAGACCAGGCTGGCCTAGAACTCAGAAATCTGCCTGCCTCTGCCTCCCGAGTGCTGGGATTAAAGGCGCGCGCCACCACGCCCAGCCCATATTGAATTTCTTTATCTGTCTAATGGCCTGTTTTGTTTTGTTAGGTCTTGGTGGAACCTTTAGTTTTCCTCTGTATCTAAAATCCTGTCACCTGTGAACAGGGATAATTAGCTTCTCCCTTTCAGCTCTTCATTCTTTATCTTGCTGCCCCAGGTAGGTGCTAAGGTGGAGTATGTAGATTGCTTTCCTGTTCTTGTCCTAGAGGAGAGAATTTCAACCTTGAGTTGCTGGCTGTGGGTTATTCCTTCTATATATAACTGGGGTGGGGACACTTTAATCATGAATTGAAATTGTGTCGTATCAAGTGCTTTTTTTGTACCTATTGAGATGACCCTAAGTTTTCTTGACCTTCATTCTATTGATATGATGTGTTATGTTTACACATTTGTATATGCTAAACTATCCTTATATTTCTGAGGTAAAACTCATTTGAACAAGGTATATAATCTTTTGGCTTTTATATTGATTTTTTTCATTGGCTGTTGTTTTATCAAAAATTTTTATAGGCAATATTGCTCTGCAGTTTCTTCTTTCTACTACTCTTTCTCTCTTTTTAGTAGTCTCAATGTCATTGTCTGGTTTTGCTATTACAGGATTTTTTTTTGCCTGATGAATAAGTTGGGAAGGGTTCCTTCTATTTCTTTTTTGTTTGTTTATTTGTTGTGATTTAAGGGAAAGAAAATAGGGTTATTTCTTTAAAGGTTTGACAAATGCTTCCACATTGAAACATTTGGTCCAAAGCTACTCTTCCTCAGGAGGCTTTGCGTCATTGGTACTCTCTTGAAATTCATTGTTGTTTATTCAGATTTGCTGTGTTCTTATGGTTCACTCTCGGTAGGTTACACGTAGCAGCATTTCTTCCTGGTCTTCCAGGATGTTGGCATCTCGTCCTTCCTAACAGCCCCTAATGACCTTTTGTGTCTTTGGCATTGGGTTAAGTGTCTCGTTTTTGTCCTTCCTGATTTTAATTATTATGTTGGTCTTCCCTCTGTTTTGCTTGGTGCACGTAGCTAAACATCGGTTTGTTTTGTAAAACCAAAAACAGACCCAGTTTTCTTTCACCGCCTTTCGTATTCTCTTTATTTTGTTTCTTTCTTCTCTGATCTTTGCCACTTCTCTTCTGCTAAGTTTGGGCTTGTTTGGTTCTTGTGTTTGTTTGTTTTTGTTTTTGTTTTGTTTTCCTAGCTCCTTGGTTTGCATCATTGGCTTCTTTATCTGAAGTTTTCTTCTGTTTCTGATGCAGATGCTCCGTTCCGAAGGCCTTCTCTCTTAGCTCAACTTCTGATCTATCTCGAAAGGGTTTAGTATGTTGTATTCCCACTCTTATTTATTTCAAACAGTTTAAAATTTTCTGAATCCAGAACAGAAACTGCTTTTACCCAGCGAGCCATCTCTCCAGCCCGAGGATGCCATCCTTGTCATTTGTTTGTGTCTTTTAGGAATGGGAAAGCCATCTTCTTCTGGGCTAGATGATGTCACCGAGATGTCTGCTGATATCCTATTGGGAGTTTCCTCAGATGTGACTCTTCCTTTTATTTTTGAAGGTCTCTCTTTGCCCTCATGATAGTTGCCTGTGATATTCCTTGGAGAACACCATAGGTCCTATATCTGGACTCCCACTTCTACCCCAAATTTCGCTTCAATACAATAAAATTTACTATTTTGTTGTATAGATTGTCTGCCTCCTGCCTCCTCTCTATTCTGTCTACAGCATCTTTCATAAAATATTTATTTGCTTTCTGATAGCACAGTGGTCCCGTAAGACTTCTTCTTTGTCTAACTGGTTATATCAGCAGATCTTCCTAGGTGAACAGATTCCTCTGCTGTTCAGGCTGTCCACTGATTTGTCCATTTGCTTCTTTTGCTTGCTTGCTCTTTAGTCCATTGACTGAGCTCTTCAGCTGCAGAGTTTGGAAGCTCCCAATCCCCACTGGATTCATCACCCAGATCATAAGCTGTGATTCTGATTTCATATGTTGTCTGTGTTCTCTTGCACCTCACTGGGCTTCTTTGTCACTCTTCTTTTGAATTCTTTTTACACAATTCATCATATTTTCTTCCTGGTGTACTAGAGGAAGAATTGACATGTTTTTTGTGAGTCATCATAGTCTCTCTTATCGTGTTTCTCTGTCTTGTGTCTCTACATTGCCATTTGTACATCTGGTCGACCAGTTAGCTCTGCCAGTTATGTAGAATGGCTTTAATAGTAAAAAGACTCTTGTAACTATGTGTCTGGATGTAGCTCAAGTAGCCTATGTTGGCCTGTTCTGAGGTTGGCACAGTAGTTGCTTATGTAGCTTCATGAGCTGAAATACATGTTGGCGGTATGGGTGAGTGACACAGAACCTAGACTACAGGGGTTTGTGGGATTTCTCTGGGATGCAGCATTTAAGTGGAACAGGTTCTCTGACTGCCCTGGCTGTAGTGATGCTTAGCTTTGAGGTCAATAAACAAACATATGAGGTAGTGTGTAGCTGTCAGAGTTGAGGGTGTGTACATTTTAGTGTGTGAGGACCATACTCATGACCAGGATGGTTTCCTGTCTCTGAGCTACAAAGGTGTCTTTGCAGAACATTTCAGTGGGGGTAGGGGTGTGGGGAAAGGGGACTGTCAGTCTTCTTGGGGAGGGCTTCCTATCTGCTCCCTGGTGTCTAGGTGACAAAAGGCTCAAGGAAGGATAGATGACTTCCAGGCAATGGAATAGTGCATAGCACAGCTTCGCTTCCCTCCCAGAATACATGATAGTAGATCCCACTCCAGGCAGGCTGACCAGCTGTTCACAGGGTTCAAAGCTGGGGGCATAGGACCACCTACCACTTCTAAGGTGTCTCTGTGGGCTGAGCTACTCAGGAGGCATCACAGTTGCTTCCTGTGGGGAAAGTGTGGGTAGACACAACCACCTGTCTGCTTCCCAAGTGGTCCTGTTGACTGAGCCACTCTGGAAGGGCAGCAGGTTGCTTCCAGGGGCGTGGGAGTATAGCAGGGCCACTTGGCTGGTTTAAGGGCCAAGATGAAATAGCGTGGAAGACAGCTGCCTGGTTGTTTCCCAGGACCCCTGCTGGGTATTTTGCAGCATAAATCTGGGTCAGGCATGGTAGATGGCTGGCTGTCCTGTAGAGCCATGCAGCAGTGCGGATACTCAACAGCTCCTGTGCAGGGGCATGATTGACAAAGGCTACATGAACTTCCAGCAGACAGTCTTCTTAGTGTCTATGTCTTGAGGCTCTTTGCTTACTGAGCAAAGTCCCTCTTGCTTTAGGGATAATCTCTTGGATATATATGAAAGAAAGGTTAAGTTATGAGACTCGGCCCCTTTGTAAGATGTATCTCCACAGGACTCCGGTGTTCTGCCTGAAACAGCTGTTTGTTCCTTGTTTCCTTCCATTTGTTGTAGAGAGAAACACTTCCGGCTCTTCTTGTCAACCATCTTGCAATCCCATCATCCTTTATGTGCCGTATTTTGTAAATTCAAAAATTCTTATGAGGGAAAAAAGTTGCAGCAACAATCTTATTCACAATTTCCTTTACCGACTCGCAAGTGTGTCTGATACTATTTCTAATGTTTGATGTTTTGTATCAGAGGCTTTTTCTATATGTGAAGAATGTTCACAAAATCATACAACTAGATGCCTTTAATCCATTGTTTACAACTTACTGTCATCGAACACCCATTAAGCCCAGAGCCACAGAATGTGCCTTCTTTTGTCACCTGCTTTATTCTAGTGTGGCTCTAGTATTTAGGCATCCACGGTGGTACAGAAAAAGGAAATATTTGTCGGGGCGGGCACAGAAAGCAGAAGGTCGAATCACAGCTGTGGGAAGAGGGAAGGCTTGGTGTAACTAAGGGAGAGAAGACAGCTGACTGAGGGGAATGTTAGTTTGTTTTTTGTTGTTGTTTTTTTAAAATACTTTCCCGCACTGCAGCAGGAGGGAGAGTTAGCTATATAAAATTAGGTTTAACAAAGCAATGCTGGTTGTCTTTTTTTTTTTTTTTTTAAATCCCATTTAGAGGACTTGCATACTCTTCAGGCTATTCCAAAATCTGCCAGTTTGAAAATCCGAGATCATGTCTGTTTGCCCTGTCATAAGCCCTATCCAGATTTCAAACAGACAGCTAAAAGCCAGGTTCTCATTTAGAAGTAAGTCAGAAAAGAGGTTTAGACTTGGTGTCTAAGAGCAGGATCACCCGTGGAGATATTTGGGGAGGGGGGTGTTTACTTACTTGTTACTGGTGGAAATTATAATGAGTAACAATTTAAAAAGAAAGATGAGTTTTAATATCATTATAAATCAATTGAAATACTCAGAGCAAATCCCAAATGAAAATCCATAATGAACTGTTTGAGACAAGTGCTATTTCAGAGGTGCGTGAGGTTAAAGGTAAGCAGTCTTTACAGAGAAGACGTGCAGTCTTGGTATGTCCCACATGCTTTGTCCCCATTTTCCCTTTGGGTCAAGCAGTGCAGAGTCATTGCTGCAACCGTGTGAATGGAGGAGGAGTGAGCTCTGATGAAGAGCCAGCATGGTTTCCAGAGAGAGAGAGAATGTATGAGCCATGCTGGGTATGGCTCTTGGGTTCCATCTGATGCATCTGATTAGGAATTGTGTGTCCCCCGTCCCCCCCACACCCCAGCCCTATCGCCTCAGTGCCCCATATCTGGAGCATCCCAGCAGGCTTTAGGGAACAGAGGCAGTTTTAAATCCATCTAGTTTTCCTAGCTGTCTCTGATTGAAAGACTGTTGTTACCCAGCCAGGTAAAAGGCTGACCATGTGCAACACATTGCTGGACCTGTGGTTCTACAGCCTATGAGTCATCGGCCGGGCAGCAGCTTGATCAGCAGAGAGTTGTGCCATGTTGGTTTGGCCCGCCTTCCTGTATTCTCTCCGAATTAAGGAGTTCAAACTTCTGTTCATGGGGATCAATGGTTTCTTCTGGCATAGGAATCACGCCAAGCAGAAAGCCTGCTGCATCTATCATTTGCAGCGGATTCTGTAAGAGAATGCAGGATACATTGTTTCCCCGGGGTTGCACCCTGGTTACATTTTACTAACAAAGTTTGGTCATCTTCCGTTTTCCTGTTAAATATTTTCTTGTTAAGAATTCGAGCTCATTGTCACTGAGAGTGCAGGGCAGCATGCAACTCTGAGGAAGTTCACATACCAAAGACCACAATGACTCAGTGACAATAAAGCACAGAATGGATGCGGTACCCCGCAGCAGGACACTGGGATGACTGGTGAATAATTGACTTGGGGTGGGGCTTGCCTTTCTTTTCCTTGATTTCGAGTGCCTCACTATGTATAGAAAAAGAAGTTATGTCAGACGCCCCTGTGTGCTGGCAGAGGAAGGAGCCAACCAAGCAAGCTCCTGTAAGGTCAAAAATTGAAGATATTGTAAAGGGGGTAGAGGTTGGGTTGCTCTGAGCATAGCAGTCTCTAGGGCATATGTGCTTTTTAATCTCTAAGGAAAGAAGGCTGAGACAGGCCACTCTGACATTTTGCTTTCTTTTTTTTTTTTTCCTTCCTGACACTATAGACTTCAAACTACAACATAACCAGAAAAGTTAGTAGTCTATTAATATCAGGAGGAAAAAAAGGTGGCATGGAAGGCTGGAATGAAACTCCTATTTTAGGAAAGACTGGAGAAATAGAACACAGTGAAAATGTTTCCATCCTCAGCCCTGACCCTGCGCTGGGGCCTGGCCGCCAAGGTCACTGTCCCTGTGCATGGGTCCAGAACGTCTGAGTCTGCCCAGGAGAGTAGTGAGCTTTGCTGCTTCTGGTTTTACCTGGCAGTTAGCCTTACACCACCCCACAGAATTCCTCCCATGGGCAAAGAGAAGAGACAAATGGGGGAAGGAGAGAGACAACTCTTGATGCTAGGATGCCAAATAAAGCATTTTTAAATTTAATTAAATAATTAAATTAAATAATTATTACATAATTATTTAATATTTAATAATAAATACTTTAAAATAATTTAATTAAAAATAAAAAATTTTAATGTGTATGCGCACGTGCGCACACGCATGTGTGAATGTTAATTTGTGCATATGAGATCATGTGCCCATGGAGGTCAGAGGTGATGGAGTCCCCTGGAACTAGGGTTACAGGTGATTGTGAGCTGTCTGATTAGATATGCTAGAAACTGAATCTAGGTCCTCTGCAGGAGCAGTGCATGCTCTTAACTACTGAGCCATTTCTATAACCTCCAAATAAAATATTCTGCCCACCTGTTTATAGCCTGACCACTGACCAGCCACAGAAACCCTCAGCCCAGTTGATAAGCCTACAGTTGATGATGGAAGGCAGAATGAGGTCCTGTGGACAAATGCTTCCTAAATTGTTTCAGGTTGGGTTAGAAATGTAACCAGTTTCAATGGGTAGAGTGCTGGCCCAGCATGCGGGAGGCCCAGGGTTAGATCCCGGGCACTCCTATAAATTGAGGGTGTTGATGCCTGAAAGTCATCTTCAACTACAAAGCTGGCTTGAAATCAGCCTAGGATATGTGAGATCTTGCCTCAAAATTAAATAAGTATATTTTAAGGCGAAATTTTAGAGAATTTGCTAAAAAGGGGCTGGGGCTCAAAGTGTGGCAAATGTTTCTTTCTCTTCCCATTATGGCTTGTTACTCAGGCAACTTTATTTATTTATTTATTTATTTATTTATTTATTTATTTGTTTTCTTTTGGTTTTTCGAGACAGGGTTTCTCTGTATAGCCCTGGCTGTCCTGGAACTTACTCTGTAGACAAGGCTGGCCTTGAACTCAGAAATCCGCCTGCCTCTGCCTCCCGAGTGCTGGGATTAAAGGCATGCACCACCATGCCCAGCACTCAGGCAACTTTAAAAACTTAGTATGTGGACTGGAGAGATGGCTCAGTGGTTAAGAGCACTGATTGCTCTTCCTAAGGTCCTGAGTTCAAATCCTAGCAACCACATGGTGGCTCACAACCATCTGTAATGGGATCAGATGCCCTCTTCTGGTATGTCTGAAGATAGCTACTTACATATAATAAATAAATAAGTAAATAAATCTTTTAAAAATCTTAGTATGCTTGATATAAAAATGATAAGAAAGAATCGACCAAGAATCCCATGTTTCTGATAAAGTGTTTTGATTTATTGTTATTGCTGTTTATTTATATCCTCTTCCTGTTTTCCCAACCCAAGTTCCCCTCTGAAGATTACTTGTCCTGTGTTTGTGGTCGGCTGATTGGCAGTGGTTGAGCATGGGTACTGGAATAAGCTCCAGGTATCACTTAAAGGCCTCCCAAGGGCTCTGCTGGAGACAGGCCATTTCTCTTGCCTCCTAAGTGATGAACACTTAAGGTATAGCAGGCCTGCGAGAAGCTGCCTTAATCCTGTCTGAAAGAGGCAGTCAGGGCTTGGCGCCTTGTCAACCTCAGAAAGGGCTGTATATGAGAGAAAGGACAGGCTCCTATGTCGTTGAAAGACACTGGGCTGGTTTTCATGTATGGGGGGGGGGCTGAGGGGTCCAGAATGATGACGGTAGGAACGAAGAGTCAGTTCTTGTCCTCCTGAGGGAAGCAGATTTTCCGTCCAGACAGAGCCTCAAGTACAGTTTTGAAAGCAATCCATCTTCAGGCTGGGTGGAAGACTGGTCATCTGTTCCTTCCCCTGAGTCCAATTCCTTGGGTCATCGCAGTGAGGTGTGAGTGGAAACTTCTGCAGACTCTACAACCTGAGGGACCTGGAAGAGAAGCAGCCAGTGGCCTGTGGATCAAAGTATAGGACAAGAGGAACTCAGTTTCTGTACTCCTGGAGACAGTTGTTGTGGCAGCTGTTTCTGGCTGTTCAGTCTCTTTTCCCTTCCTGCCTAAGCCCTTCCCTGCCCTGAGGCCAGCAAGCCCTCTGGTCCGCCATGTTGGAAAGTTTGCCTGGGTGCGGCTGCTGAGGGCCTGCTGGAGTAAACCTGAGCCTGTACTTCCTCTTCCCTGCTGACTAAATGTGCGCTACATGGAATGTAGTAAATTGCAAAACAAAACTTTTTTTAATTAAGAATTTTTCACTTCCTGCTTCATCTAGAGAACTCTTGTGAGGACGGGTTGATGGTCGGCTCGATGGTCGGCTCATGGTCTGTACTCCAGGGCCATTGAGGTAGAGACAGCAAAATGCAGTAGGCAAAAGTCCTGCGCTTTCATCGGTGGTGCCCATGTGTAGATTCCAGGCATGACTAGTGCTTACAAAACTCACACAGCTCTCCAGCACCCTCCCACTTTTCGGATGCGGGGAAGTGGGAGTCCGCTGAAGGCGGTTGCTTCTTTCAGCTTGTCAATGGAGCCAGGCTGAGTGACACCAGAGAACTGTAGCCCTGCGAGGCCAGGCCCACACCCATCCCTTGCTCAAGCAGATGATAGCTAGCTAGTGTTGTTGAAAGGAAGCTCGTGAGCTGGTGCTGTGTGGAGTTCATGACAAGATCATCTGGACCAGCCTAGCTGGAAACGAGGCAGCCCCATGCGCAAGCATCCCTGGTCAGTGTGCAGGGAGGGAAGGGAGCACATGAGAGGGGAGAGGAGGACCAGGACACAGGCTTGCTTGCCAGGGACTCAATTGAAGCCCTACCACCTATGGGGTCCCCAGCAGTGTATACAGAGGCTGGGCGGAGGTTCATCTGGATCCCAGAGAGGGCAGTCCTCCTGTGAGAAGGGGGCTCTGGAGAGGCCCATGGGGAACTAGGGAAAGGAAAAGGCTGTCCAGAATCCAAAAAACGGAGCTGGGAGGAACCACATTCACAGATGCCTCCCATACCCTGTTCCTTGTGTTGCAGCCTGAGGGACCACACTGTGTGGCTAGTCCCAGTCAAGATTTGTTTAGGGGCTTCAAGGCGTTATAACCCCTTTCCCTAGGTGGTGTTGCCCGGACTGCTGTCTGATGCATGGAGGCCACCTGGACACATGGACTGTGTCGTGTGTACTCACACTAGGCCCCAGGGCAGCGGTTCTCAGCCATCCTAATGCTGCGACCCTTTAATACATTCCTCGTGCTGTGCTGACCCCTAACCATAAAAGAGTTTTTGTTCCTACTTCATACTGTAAGTTTGCCACTATCATGAAATGTAGTGTAAATCTCTGTTTTCTGGTTGCTTGATGCCCCGCTAATGGGTTGAGAACCACTGCCCTAGGACAAGACACCCTTGTGCCAGGGAGCACTCTCCCTGTCAGGGCCTCTGAGGCCAGATGGCTAAAGGCATCTCCCTGCTCTGTCCCACCTAAGGGGATGTCTGTCACGAGGTGACAGATGGTCAGTGGGTGGAAAGTCACAGCTATGGAAGGCAGGTGCTCTTCCCTCCCAGAAATCCCATCAGGGACCCAGACGGTACCAAAGACTCGAACCTGATGTTGAGGAATATTTGCAAGGTACCTTTGGGGCTCCCCACCCATGCCAGTTTGCCCGATTGTAGGCTGGCTCAGAGACAGGTTGTCTGATAGGCACTGTGATGGTTATTCTTGGTTGCCAACCTGACTACATTTAGAATGAGCTAACAGAATGCAAGCTTATGGGCATGCCAGTGAGGGAACTTTAGTTCACTGGATCATGTGACATAGAAAGGCCCACCTTTAATCTGTATCACTGGAGGTGGGAAGACGCACCCTAAACCTGGGCCACACCTCATGGCAGCCTATATAAGCTCATGGAAGAAGCCTGCTTTTCCCTCTCTGCTTGCTTGCCATTCTTCGCTGGTACAGAGCCTACTTACTTCTTCAGGAATTCTATCGTGTACTGAAGACCAACTGAGACACCCAGCCTTGTAGATTGAACAACTGCTGGATACTTGGATTTACTGTTGGGAGACCACTGTTGTTGGGCTAGCTGGACCACAGCCTGTAAGCCAATCTAATAGATTCCCTTTTTATACATGTGCATTCATTCCATTAGTTCTGCTGCTCTCGAGAATACAGGCATCAACACAGAGGCCTTTCTAGAGCATGCGCTTGACCTTCCTCCACTTACTGCTAGTCCCTAGCAGAGAGTTGCAAGAGGTCTGGAACAGGTGGGCGCGAGAAGCTGGATTACTCATGAGCTAGGCACATGTGGCTGTTTGCATGACTGGCCATGCCCTTGAAGTGGAACTTGTGAGATCACCATCCACAGGGCTGTGGAAAGAGAGGTGGCAAGGGGCTAGCTAGCTAGTCGTTGTTCCTGTTGTTACGTTTGCTATGGCTTTTGGGTGTTGGCTAACGTTGGCTCTGAGCCTGTGTATCCATTGCTGGTTTAGCCACAGAGCCAGCTGCCTTTTAATAAGCTCAGTTCTTGAGACATGGAGCTGGGGTAGCTTTAAGGTCACCTAGCAAGTAAAAGATCTGAACTTTCAAAACAATTTTCATCTGCTTCTTGAGATATGCATATACCATGCTTTATGGGGGCTTTTCAAAGAGACTGTTCTTAAAGCAGACACCTGCCAGGACCAACTCAAGCAAGTCAGTCCCTTCCTTATCTCAGGCCCCAGGTGGTCACAAGGTGCTTGCCCCTGCTCAGCAGGTGTTTTGGTTTTTGTTGTTGTTTTTAGACAGGGCTTCTTGTATTTCAGGCTAAGGCAGCTTTTCTGTTCTGACCCTCTTAGTTCTGTCTCCCAAATGCTGGGATTACAGGGATGAGCCACAAAAACCAATTTAGTTATTGGTGGGGCTGGAACCCAGGGCTTCTCGCCTGGTAGACCACTCACTAACTGAGCTACACCCCAAACCCTCAGCAGGTGTTAACAGCCAGGTATTGGAGTTTATTTGGGAAGGCACACCTGGAAGGCTGTGCTGAGAATCCAATCTCCTGGAGACTTTTAGACTCGAATCATGGTAAACTGAGGCACAGTTGGAGTATAGGTACGCACAGAATGGTGCAGAGCAAGCGACAACCCAGTCCCACTGTGTAGGATGAGTTTCTATGAGCCCCTGAAGCTGTACCACAAGCCAGGTATGAAAGTATGGTGTGTGTGTGTGTGTGTGTGTGTGTGTGTATGTCTGTGTCTGGTATGTATGTGTGTCTGGTGAATGTGTGATGGGTATATGGTATGTGTGTGTGTACATAGACATGTATATGTACATGTATGTGTATGTATCTGTGTATGTATGTGAACATGTGTGGTGGTGGTGGTTTGTGTGTGTATGTGTGTGTACATGAGTGTGCGGTGTGTGTATGTGTGCGTGCATGTGTATTTCTCATATGAATCTCTTACCCTTGGTAAAAGAAATGACTTTATACTCTAAGGAGGGAATTTACACTGTAAAGTGTACAATTACATCCACTAAAAAACCAGCAAACCTGAGGAGAGTGCAGCTGACATACTGCGTGCTGTGAGCTGATGCTTGGCTCCAGTGAGCAGGTTGCCTTAGCTGTTGCTGTGGTTTAGAAAGGAATGGGCTGTCCTCGGGCTCATTTGGTTTGGGCGGTGGAGGAGCGGTGTGAGGAGCGCTGGACTGACCAAGCCAGCTCCACTGGCTGCTTGGGTTACAGCTTTCAGTTCAGGCTTGGAGTGTGAATTTGGTGGCCTGGATGTGGTCTAGGGAGGCTAAAGTTGCCAGAAAAGAAACCTTAGGGTATTTCCTTACATTTCTTGTGCCATTTCGATCTTCTGAGTTGGAGTAAATCATTTAATGTATTTTATAAATTATGTAAAGTACATCTTTACATTAATATAATTTGCATATGCCAGCCATACATATTTAATTCTTCGTAAAGAATGAAAACTACTTGAAGAACATTGTGGTTAGCCTGTGGTATTTTGTTTTCATACACCAGAGAGAGAAATGAAGTGACTTAATTTGAAGTGGAGTAGGTGAAGAGTTCTCACCAGGCCCTGGCCCCTCTCAGCAAAACATGCTTTCCTGTTTTCCTCCACTTCCCCTCATCTTAGATCCTGAGGAGAGGGGAGGCATTTCCAATCCTTCGAGGAGGCCTTCCTTCCTGGCCTGATGCCAGGTTCCCAGGAAGGAAGGGGGTTATTGGAGAAGAGAATTCCCGACCTCGCTCAGATCCCAGGAATGTGTGTCATCCGCTTAACTTAAAATGTGCAGTATTCCACTCCACATCCCCAGACAGAGTGCGTGTGTAGTGTGAGGAGCGCTGGGCTGACCAAGCCTGCCCTGTGTTGAAGCTCCCTTTGGAGGTTGTGTGCAACTGTTTAGGGGAGAACAGCTGTGACCCCCCAAGAGAAAGGGTTCTTAGTATGGAGTTAAGGGAGCCCTGTTCTAAAACTTCGAGACTCTGTCACTTTACCTTGGGCTTGGCTTTTGTTTTGTTTTGTTTTTATTTTTCATCGTGAGACAAGGAAATGCATCTTGACATGCTCCAAAAACAGAAAGGGAGGTGAAGGTGGCCTCGAGGTTATTTCCTACTGAGTCAGACAGGCACACACTGTCTGACGGCACAGAGCCTTCATGCTTTTCAGGGAGCCCTGGCAACCAGGCATGTGTACGGAGGAATTGTGAGGGTGTGGGGGTGTAGGAGGGTGATGGAGTGTGGGAAGAGGCAGATGCTGGAGAGCCCCAGGCAGATGGCTAGGAGTTATCAGAGCTGTGTTCCTGTGTTGAAAGACGCTCTCTGGGAGTAGTCCTCCCTGGCAGCGTTCTCCGCACCTCAGAAGGCACCTGAAGAAGGCTCCCCAAAAGATAAATTCAGAGGTCTCATGATAGGCTCTACCCTAGATGAAGCAAGGCCTCTATGTTCAGTTCCATGAGGCTGGGCATGAACATGAAGGGTTTCTTCAACAAGGTCGCCTTGTTCCTATGCCCTCAAGCCATAGAAATCAGCCTAGGTAGGCATGCTTATGGGACAGAAGGTTGTTCCTGCTGTTGTTCTGTCAAAAGGATCCCTTGACTCCTTGAAAGCATTCTCATGAGATTAAACCCTTAGTATGTAACAAACGAGTCAGGCTTAGTTCAGATGTGTAGAGAGAAAGAGGGGTTAGCATAGGAGAGGCCAAGGGAGAAAGATGCTTTCCTTGTGCTAGAGTGGATGGGTGGAGGGGTAGAGGCAGCCAATTATAGTCACAAGGTTAAAACAGTTGTGCTTTGAACTGACCAGACGTTCCGCAAACACCGTGGGAAAGAAGCTTCGAGGTGTGGCCACTTACCGGATGCTGCTCTTAGGTCCAGGGACATGGGCAAGGTGGTTCAGCTCAACGTACCACTTTCTCCATTTGTGTCACGTTTGCCCCCAAGGGGGGGACTTTGGGTTGCCCTACATTACTCATCTTGTTCTTGCTTTGCATAGAGAATCTTTTTGTCTGTAAGCAGGCAATATCCAGTCAAACCAGGAAAGGTTGGTCACCTTAACTGTGTTCCAAATGTAGATCCCTAGAACTGAACCAATGTCCACCATTGGACCAAGCTCCTACTCATCCATTGGCCTTGGTGGGTGGTCTTGAGTCAAGGGTGACCGATACTCTAGTAGTATAGGCACTCCAGTTCTTTGTTTGTTTGTTTTTTTCGAGACAGGGTTTCTCTGTATAGCCCTGGCTGTCCTGGAACTCACTTTGTAGACCAGGCTGGCCTCGAACTCAGAAATCCACCTGCCTCTGCCTCCCGAGTGCTGGGATTAAAGGCGTGAGCCACCACGCCCAGCGGCACTCCAGTTCTTAACCTTTGTCTCCTGTTCCTTTTATCATGAGATTCTGCTGCTATTGATTCTCCAAAAGGTGTTTATTTTTGGAAGAATTCTCAAGTACTGCTTTGGTGTGACTGCTCCGAGTAAGCTTGGTGTGGTCAGTCGCCTGCCTCGTGCTGCGTCAGCAGAAGGAAGAGACTCATACAAATTCAACAGCCATGAATAAAAATGGGGTTTCAGTTTCTAGCCTAGTGTGGCCGGGTGTTACACTTGAAGGTCACTGTACCTTGCTCCTGGTCTTGGTCCTGCAAGCTGCTGGGTGGGGACTTACTGGTGGGCCTTGGAAGGTGGGAAACCACTTTTTCACATAATTTGCATGAAAGAGTAAGGGTGTATCACACTGGGCGTTCTTTTCTTGGAATGAGAGGAGGATTTGAGAAGTAGCAATTTCCACCAGCCGCAGTTCCTTCCACAGTGCTCTCTCTCCCACAGGTGTGTAACACAGTCTCACTAAACGACCTGCTTCCTTATCTTCTGAGGTCTCTCTCTGACGTGTTAAACCACAACCTCTGAGTCTTCTGAAACCCAGTGACTCCCACTCAAACCAACAGAGGATGAAGCATTTCCCTGTTCTTTCCTGATTACCTCTAACGAGGCCCATCTGCAACTGAAGACTGACCACTCCAGGGTCGTGAGTTAGGTTAGGGGCGAAATCCAGAGTAGGCAGCTTCTACTATCCTGGCCCTGGACACGGGCCCCTCCTTTCCTGTGTGGTTGAGTGAATGAGCGAAGGCTACCTAGTACTCCAGGGGCCTGGTGAGCACCTCCAGTGCATGGAGCACCCCTATACTGCTCAGACAACTAACTCAGCTGAAAGTGTGCTTTCACTTAGCCTTTGGGGTACAGGGAGACCGGCTTGTTTCATTGCATTGCAGGACTTTCACAGTGCTTTAATGAACTCAACGCTTCGCAATGAGGTCTCCTCCCGCTATTGCCATGAAGCCGATTGGCACACACAGGAAGAACACACAGTCGCGTCGCTGATTCCTTCATGTCAGAGACATGAGTAGTAGGACTCCTCATGGAGAAAAATGACTCGGGTTGAGACTGTGGCTCTGTTGACAGAATACTTGCCTAACATGCCCCCCAAAGCTGGGTTTGATCCCTAATGCCACATAGACCCAAGTATGGCAGCACACACCCGTACTCTCTACACTAGGGAGGTAGAGGAAGGAAGATAGAGAAGTTCAAGGTCATTTCTGTCTGTACTGGAAGTTTGAGAATAGCCTGGGCTACCCAAGACACAGTCTTAGGAGAAAACAAAACAACCAAGCAAACAAAGACAAGTGACCAGGCTGGACAAGACAGAAGGCTTCCATTGGGGCATGTATCTGGCCAGCCTTGAGAAAGTAGGGGAAGCAGGTTGTCCAGATGTTAGTGGTTTGGGCCTGAAAACCAGTGAACTCCAGCCAAAGTCAGAGACTTACTCACAGAATGACAGGCAGAGGCAGACTGCGGCATTCCTGGCCACAGGGACCAGGAACTGGCAGGTGCTGTATACTATGTGACTGTGTTAGGTAGAAGCTCTGGATTCTGCCCCCTAAAGATGGCTTTTCTCCCAGAAGCCTGGCTGCCAGCAGCTGCCTGCTCTCCGTGTCCTTTTCAGCTACCAACAAAGTCAAGGCCCCATCATCTGTGTAGCATCTGAGACTCCACATCCAGAAGTGTGCTGCAGGCCAGCTGCTAAAACGTCAGGGGTTTCCCAAGCCCCACCTGAATGTGGGCTGCACCATTCCATAGACTGTGGTGCTGCTAGGCTAGAAAGAAAGGAAAAAGCAAGCTTAACATCACCATTTATCACAGTTGCGATGCCTCTGGTGGACAATACCCTAAGCTATGGGCAGAAGTAAACTCTTCCTTCCATTGCTTTTAGGGGCTGGAGAGATGGCTCAGTGGTTAAGAGTAGGAGCTGCTCTTCCAAAGGTCCTGGGTTTAATTCCCAATACCTACATGGCAGCTTATAGCTAGCTAGCTGCCTGTAATTCCAATTCTAGGGGATCTGACACCCTCACACAGATACACATGTAGACAAAACACCAATGTACTAAAAGTAGATAAGGCTTTAAAAACATTAAATTGCTTTTGTCAGATATTTATCACATGGTGAGAAATGCAACTAATATAGCCATAAATAAAACCTTTCCACTTTGCCCGAGTCTCCCAGCCAGGGTTGACTATTTCCCAGTACAGCTATGTGTACCAGCCCTATGGGTAGCTACAGGTCTACAGTACAGGGTCTTTTAGGTAAAGCGAGGGGTATCGAACTGGTCTGAGACCTAGCCATCACAGTACAGCTGATCGATGGTGATATTTAGCAGATTTGCAGGTTTCAGTACAACATGGTGTATATAAGAAGTGGGTTGAAGCTGGGCGGTGGTGGCTCACTCCTTTAATCCCAGCACTTGGGAGGCAGAGGCAGGCGGATTTCTGAGTTCAAGGCCAGCCTGGTCTACAAAGTGAGTTCCAGGGCAGCCAGGGCTATACAGAGAAACCCTGTCTCGAAAAACCAAAAAAAAAAAAAAAAAAAGAAGAAGAAGAAGTAGGTTGGGGTTGAGATCAGAGGAACCCAAAGTGATACAGGAACCCCGCCCTCAACCCAGCTATGGCCTAGTGGGGATAGCAGTCCCCTGGCTGAGGAGCACTCTAGTGTTTGAGGAGTGTGGCAGAGCTGACCGCAGAGACCCTTACTGTGTGTATCAGTAGAGCAGGTGTGGAGAAGGCTGGGCCATCTTAATAGTATCCTAAGGCTATGTATCAGGTGTTTAACCGAGTTGTCTCTCTGGATAATGCCTTCACTAGGATGCTTACAGTGGTCCTGGATACGTGACTATTTTGTGCAACTTGTACCAGCCCCTTAAACAGAAGGTGAACACTGTAGACCTGTGTCTCCAGCTAGGGCAGACCATGATCAGTGGCATGAGCTACAAGAGCAAGACCCATACTTTTTACCGGGTTACCCTAAGCAGAGCCGGACCTCAGGGTGAAGGAGAAGGCTTTACGACAAGGCAGTTGGCTTTGAACAGGTCCTGCTCTGAATCGTCACCTGATACCAAACATGCTCAAACAATGGAATGTCTTTGCAGTTCGTCCAGTGGACATTTAGTGAGCACCGCTGTTGTCATGGACTGGCATCGTGTTTAAAAGTACTGGGCCCAGAGATGACTGTGGCCATTTCTGTCTTGTGGCTGTAATAGCGTAAGGGGGCATGGGGAGAAGTCTGAAGAACAAGCAGGATGTGTGGGGACCAAGTCAGGAGGAGGGAAGGAAGAGGTGCTTGTAGCAAAGAGGAAGAAAGTCTATGCTAAATAGTCAGAGCCCTGGGTCACACACCACCTTGGGGCCAGACCTTGGGACTTGTGTATCTTCAAGCTTCCACACTGGAAGTATAAGGAGCAAGAGGGAAGGGTGTGTGTGTGTGTGTGTGTGTGTGTGTGTGTGTAGGAGGAGGCAGGGCTGCAGCTGTGTGTCCTCCTGAACCCAGAAGCAAAGCTTGCTGCTGCTAAGATCCTAGAGTTGTGGCCCCAAGAGCGTCCGCCCCTTGCTTCAGCCATCTGCTCATTCATTCCCACCCAACCCACAACCCCACGCCGAACTCAGAACTCTGAAAGAGACGTCGCCAACTTGTATCTGTGTCTAAACATGTCACAACCTTCTTTGTTAGGCTATGAAGGAGCCGCCTTGTCAAGTCAGGAGGGAGGGAGCCCTTGGCAGCCTCTGCAGTTTGGCTCTCCTACAATGGCAATTTTTATTTGTTTTCTTTAATCCCTGACAACTGGCTGCAGAAAGAGGCGAGCATGTGTCTGAGCCCAAACAGCTTCCAGCTCTGGGGCAGAGAACAGCTAGCGGCCCTTCGAGGGGGGAGGATGTTGCTTGTGAACAGAGGCAGATGAGCTCCATTCACTACGTGTGGCTGGCAGCTGGATAGGCATTGCTTACATAGGCATCACTACCTAGGAAGGAGAAATGGTTGTAGCTGGTGGAGTGTGCTGGGTCTTTTGGATCTGACCTACCAAATTGAGTCATGGGTTTTGTTTTGCATTAAGTTTCAAAGCTAGGCTTTTAATGTGTAGTCTTACAATGATGGACTCAAACATGCTATCCTCCTGTCTCATCCTCCCAACTGCTGGGGTTCATGCTCAACCACCACTTCAGGCTTTTGGTTTCTTTTTGAGTACTAGGAGAGACTACTATGTCAGTGGTCCAAGCAAGCAGACCCCCAGCTCTCAAAAAAGGAAAAAAAAATCAGTATCCCAGGATCTACAGACTGGAATGTCTGCAAATTTAAAATACAGTCTTAGCTTATCATAGCAATCAGAGAGACAGACCTGGGCAGCACTCCCGAAGAGCAGCCCTACTGTTGGGTGTGATGACAGAGCAAGACCTCGCCAAGCCACGGCTATTCTCCGCTCACTGGTGAGAACAGGAGCTGAGCCAATTCAGGGGTGAAGGTGGCAGAGATGGAATGTGCTGGGAGTTCGGGGAGTTTGAGGTCCAGCCTAAATTGCCCACAGGTGGCGGGAGTGGGGTGGGGTGGTTGGCAGACTTTCGAAAGCGCAGAAGGGCAGAAGCCATTTACAAACTAATCAGCATTAGAAACTTGGCAAGCAGTCGTATGTGGGAGTGGGGTCATCAGTCACCAGTTAAATAGAATAATTAGTGTCTCTTGCTAAATTGGTAAGATTCATTGTGTAATGAGCGCTAGAACTGGACTCCAGCTTGTAGAAATGAGAACTGGTTCTTTAGTTCCTTTGGAGGCTTTAGATCAATGTTTAATATCACAGGACAGACGGGAAACAGTGTCAAGCTGGATGGAGACTTGTCTTGGTGTCGGAAACTAGTAGCTCTGTTGCCTTTATCTTGGGTCCCATCCAGCTAGGGGGAGTTAGGGGGTTGGGAGGGTGGGAGAGGAGAGGAGGGGAGAGGGAGGGCAGAGGGAGGGGAGAGGGAGGGGAAGGGCTTCTGACAACTGAGTTTGGTGCAGCACATTCTTCCATATTCTCTGAGGTGTTTCTAGTCAGACGTTGCAGGTGGCTAGCTCCCAAGTGATGCCCAGGGAGGCATGTGAGACCAAGGAAGAGACTTCTGAATTCTGCTTACTGCAGGCAGATGCGACCTGAAAGGCCCAGGCCATCTGGGCTGAGTTTGGTCTCTACTTCCAAAGGACCATACAGGAGGTGGGACTCAGTTAATTAGATGGGTCTCCATCCTTTCTTGTCTTACACAGGCTTCTGCCTCCTACTGCCTGATTCTGGGTCTCTGACCCACCGTCTATATATGCATCTTGAGTTACTTCATTCATTTATTCACCAAACATTTGTTCAGGATCTGCTCAAGCCACACTCTGTTCTTGGAGAGGGTAGACAAACGAGGATATACGTGGGACTTAGATCCCTGTTGGAAACCCCCGAGATGTGGCCTTTTATCTTCCTGTGGCTTGGTGGGTTTTCAACCTCCCTAATGCTAAGCCCCTTCAATACAGACCCTCAAGCTGCGGTAACCTACAACCATAAAGTTACTTGGTTACTACTTTTTAACTATAATGTTGCTACTGTTATGAATTATAATGTAAATATCTGATGTGCAGGATATCTGATATGTGACCTCCAAAGAGGTCTTTAAATAACCATGAGTTGAGAACCACTGCCTCATAGGATAAAGGACTAGTAACTCATTAAGTTCAGACAAGGAATTACTCTAATTTAAGTAGCCATGAGCTCGCTGACCGTGGCCTGTCCTACCTCGGTTTAATTCTTTCTAGCCCTGAGCTTTCAATCTCAGCACTGCATGTTTTACCACCATCCCCCACATCCCAGCTGTGTGCAGATGCAGATTAACGAGAGGAAAACAAGAGCCTCCTGACTTTGGTAGAGCCATGAACACATTTGTAATCGCATTGGTGAAACCTTTCCTAGGGCTGGGACCTTTGCTCTCCAATGAGTGATACCAAACCCCTTTCTCTAGGCGCTTGGTCCACATTGCATCACAAGCTGTCAGAGAGTGACATAATCTTGCAGAGGAGGAAGCTGTCCTTGGGGGCAGACTTGGGTTTCTATTCCTCTTTTTCTTGGGGGAGGGGCACTCTAACTCAAGATTGCTGGGATTACAAGTGTGAGCGCCCAGGTCTGGCTGAATCTCTGGACTTCTGCCTACTCAGTCCTTCCTCACAGGGCTCTGGCAGGAGGGAGCTCCTTCCACGTGGCCAAGTTGTAGTTTCTTAAAGAATGTGTTTCATCCAAGGCCAGAATAGCATCTCTCTTCCACTGGGTGGAAGCCCAGCTGTCCCTATTTTGGCTCCATTTCCATTTTTCTCTTGGCTGTGAGTCATTTTCCCCTTGTTCCCAGGAGGCCATATGATGGTCTGGGGATTCCCTCAAGGGTGGGCCCATCCTGTAGTCAGATTGCCCAGTGGTCGGGCTGACTGCATCTTTCCTTCCTGTCATGAGGGATTCCTTCCTGTTGGCTGGTCACACATTTTATCCTGTCTTCTGCTTCAGTGGTTAAAAATGACGAATGAAACAAATTATGTTTTATTGTACCTCACATAAATATTTGGGGAAGTATTATTTATTTAAGGATTCTTTAAAAGCATATCTATTTGGCTTCCTTAGAATACATTGACTTTTCCATTTCTTTTCCTCAATTTTATTGTTCTGCATTGTAAAGAATATCTGTGTCTGGACTGATAATTAGACCCTGAAAACCTAAGTGCTGAAAGATACTTTCGTTTTAATTAAGGAACTCATTGGAAACATGTGTGTGTGTGTGTGTGTGTGTGTGTGTGTGTGTTGTTGTTGTTGTTGTTGTTGTTGTTGTTGTTGTTACTTTAAGTGAATTCGAATTAGACCTAGGGAGATGGGGCAGTCATGTGGCTCATTGCTTTTGTCTCAAGTTTAAGCCTGCAGATGTTGATAGTGACTACATGTGTAGCCCATCAGTTTGTTTGTTTGTTTGTTTTTGGGTTTTCGAGACAGGGTTTCTCTGTGTAACTCTGGCTGCCCTGGAACTCACTTTGTAGACCAGGCTGGCCTTGGACTCAGAAATCCACTTGCCTCTGCCTCCCAAGTGCTGGGATTAAAGATGTGCGCCACCACTGCCCGAGCCCACCAGTTCCTGATTGTCATATTTAACAAGGAATGAATGACAATAAAGGAGTGGGTTTATGTTAGCATCTGTCCTGGGATTATCATCGTAATTTCAACTTTTTATTGAAAATGTTTATTAAATTGAGAAAGAGAGAGTGAGCATGTGTATGCATGTGTGTCTGTGTGTGTCTATGCATGTGTGAATGTGTGTCCATGTGTGTATATGTGTGTGAATGTGTGCATGAATATGTGTGTGTTTGTGTATGTGTGTGTGTGTATGTATGTATATATATATATATATATATATATATATATATATATATATATATATATATATATATATGGGGGGCATGTGTGCCTGTGTGTGTGAATGTGTGTCTGTGGATGAGCATATATGTGTCTCTGTGTGAGCATGTGTATGTGTGAGCATGTGTGTCTCTGTATGGGTCTATGTATGTGTGTGTCTGTGTGTGTGAGCATGAATGTCTGTGTCTGTGTAAGCATGTGTGTGCCTGTGTGTATTTATGCATGTATGGATGTGTGTCCATGTGTGTATATGTGTGAGTGAATATGTGTGTGTATGTTTGTCTATGTGTATGTGTTAGCATGTGTGCCTGTGTGTTTGTGTGTGGACAAGTGTACCTGTGTGTGTGAGTGTGTCTCTGTGGGTTAGCATACATGTATGAGTGTGTGTGTATGTCTGTGTGAGCATGGGTATGTGTAAGTATGTGTGTCTGTGAGTATGTATCTGTATGAGCATGTGTGTGTGTCTGTGCGTAAGTGTGTGTGTATGTATATGTGAACATGTGTGTCTCTGTGGGTCTGTGGATCTGTGAGTATATGTGTCTGTGAGTGAGCATATGTGTGTGTGTGTATACTCATAGTGTATACAGGGTATCAGAGGGTAACTTGGAGTCACTTCTCTTTCTACCTTGAGTGCTAAGGCTAGAATCTAGGCCCCTGGGCTTAGTGGCAAGCTCCTTTATCTGCTGAGTCATCTTGATAGCCTGTCATCCTCTTCAGCTCTTACAACTGCCTTTTCCCTTTAATCCATATCTTGAAATTCATTTCCCTCTAATCTGATGTTTTGATATTATGATCTGTTGGTAGGTTACTCTACGCTGTCTTTTTCCTCCCTTATCCTTTCCTGTAAAAGCTCTGATGCTTCTAAAAGCCAAAATTTGCTTGTCAGTGCTTTGGAGCAAATCCATTCAGTGTGAACCAGTCCCCCTCCTCTCCCCCAAACAACCTCTGTAGCCCTGCAACCAGGTCTTCGTCTAGCTGCTCTTAGAATAGCTGGGCTGTTCTGGGAAGAGGCAAGTGCCATATTTGAAACTGTACCTGGAGCTGAGCTCGAGGTTTCTGTATACTCTAGGAGGTATCATTCCTCCTGGGTGTGCTGGTTAATAGTGGCTGTCGGTCAACTTGACAGAACCCAGAAGGAAAGTCTCTGGCGGGCACACCTGTGAGGGCTTGCCTAGACTAGGTTAGCTTCTAGGCATGCCTATAAGGGATTGGCTTGATGAGGATAAGAAGACCCACACTAGGGTCCCGAGTACAAATGAAAACTCAAGTTAAGCATAGATAACCACCTCTCTCTGCTTCCCGACTACAGATACAATGACTCTGATGCCAGGAATTCCCCACCATCATGGGTGATAAGCCTGGAAGCAACCATGAGCCAAAAGAAACCCTTCCTTGCTTAAATTCCTTTGGCTGGGTCATTTGTCACAACCGTCATGCAAGTACGGATTTCCTTGGCTCCATGATCCTGGCTGAGCTGCCGTACTGCTCTGGTCTGGTGCAGGGAGAGAATGTTCTAAGCCCAGTGTCTGCACAGGCATCCTGGGTTCTGTTGCCGACTTCTCTGTCAAGTAAGGCACAGGAACAGTGCTCAGCAAGACACACGTCCCAGCACCTGCCAGGCGGGGACCAGGAGGGACTGGAGCGGAGGCATAAAGGTGAAAGGCACAGGTTTGGAGTCGGTTTTGCCCACTGAGTTCTGAGTCCTGTGCTTTGGGCCAAGCCAGCATTGCTATGCCTCTCAAGCTTCCCCCAGGGAGTGGCACAGAAGGGTGGCCTACTTCCTCTACTTTGTCACCAGTGGTGACCTTTGAGGCCCCGTTTGTGTGTGGTTTGAAGGCTAGTTGCCCAATGGTGCCACCAAGTTGTTCATACCAGGTTTGTTTTTTTAATGCAACCCTCCTTGCTAACTTGATAGTGACTCTGTTTTCTTTCTTTTTTAAACCACAACTGGAATTATCCTAATGGCTGACCTAGAAATAATTCCAAAGTAAGCTGTGGGTCAAAGGGATGGGAGCTGCCCAAGCTTTACTTTCTCCAACACTTGTATTAGCTAAGTGCCTGATAAATGTAACTTAAGGAGGGAAAGGTCTATGTTGGCTCTCAGCTCAAGGGTGCAGTGTGTCACGGTGAAAGCAGCGCAGCAGGAGTGGTCTGGAGGCAGCTTGTTACATTGTGTCTGGAGGCAGCTTGTTACATTGTGTCCACAGTCAGGAATAAGAAAGAGGGCTGAACACTGGTGTTCAGCTAGCTCACTTTCTCTTTGCTACTTAGTAGAGGAGTCCAGCCCATGCAATGGTGCTGTCCACATTAAGACTGGGTCTTTTCACCCCAGTGAACCTAACCCAGAAACTGTCTCAGAGTCTTTTCACCCCAGTGAACCTAACCCAGAAACTGTCTCAGAGGTATGCCCAGAGGTTTGTCTTCAAGGCGTTTCTACATCCTGTCAAGCTGACCATCAATGATGGCCATTGCTCATGTGTAGACAGTGGACACACTTCCTGCCTCTATCGTCTCCTCCGAGTGTGGTTCCCCAACACTTGGCACCAGGGCATTTAAGTTCTGTCGTGCTCCAGATGACAGGCAGCTGCAGATCGGTCTTGATTGACACTTTGTTTTCCCTTTTCAGATTTAATTAGCATTTGTAAAAATTTCAGGGGGGTTAAATTTAATCATGAGATAATGAGATGATGAGAAAGAGATCCCTGTTTGGATAATTGTCTTCAGCTGAAGGACAGCTGTCAGACTTTGCATGGTGGCAGGAGTGGGAGCTGAATTATTTACCTCCNTGGCTTGCTCAGCCTGCTCTCTTATAGAACCCAAGACTGCCAGCCCAGAGATGGTCCCACCCACAAGGGGCCCTTGATCACTAATTGAGAAAATGCCTCACAGCTAGATCTCATGGAGGCATTTCCCCAACTGAAACTCCTTTTTCTGTGATAATTCCAGCTGTGTCAAGTTGACACAAACCTAGCCAGTACAGGGGCTGAGGCAGGCAACATCATGAATAGATGATGGAGAATGTGTACCAGTTACCAACTGCTGCGTAACAAATGACTTCTGTCCCTGAGTGGCTGAGAACAAGCATTTATTCTGCCCTTGGATTCTTTGAGCCTGGAATCAGAGCAGGGCACAAGGGACACAGCTGGAGTCTGCTCCAGGATGCCTGGTTTTCACTGAAGGAGTCTATAGCTCCAGAACAGGAATCAAGGGACCTCTTTGATAATGTCTGGCAGTTGATGTTGCCTGCCTGTTGGGTCTTCATCTGGGTTCTTAAAAGAGCAATTTCTCTGTTAAGCATCATCGAGATGGTGGACTTCTTAATATGGTCATCTGAGGTTCTGAAAGTGGGTGTCTGAACTCAGAGGACAGAGGACTGTTACCTTTTATGGCCTATCCTTGAAGTAGAACTTGGGGAAGGGGGATTGGGGCATGGCTCAAGTGCTTGCTTTTCCAAGCAGAGGACCCAAGCCCTGACTCCCAAGCATCCATGTTAAATGCAGGCACAGGAGCATGAATCTATAAAACCAGAATGCTGGGATGGAGCAGAGGTACCTCCCAGGGGGCTCACTGATCACTCAGTCCAGGTTCATCAAGACACACTGTCCAAATATAAGGTAGAGGTGATAGATGAGGATCCGAGGTGCCCACCTCTGGCTTCCATGTATGTTACAGGTGAATCAACACACACACACACACACACACACACACACACACACACACACACACACTCTGCATACACATACACACCCACAGCTGTATATCGCTTTCAACACTTCCTTCTGGTTACAGCCAAATTAGTTGTCCTCCCTGGTTAAGTCTATCTCTTGTTGGTGGAATGGATGTATTCGAGAAGAACACAGGGGATCCACAATATATAGCTACTACCATTTTTGGAAAGTATAATCTATTGAGGATTGTAGGCATAAATTTCTCCAACCTATTTTAATAAGTGCTCAGCCTCTCCTCTAGCCTATCACCCACCAGAGGTAGTGGAAGAGAAAAGTGATTAGGATATGGGGGAAGTGGACCTGTTTAGCAAGAGTTCTTTGGGGGAGAGCTCAATCTTCTTTGACATCAGTTCAGTGCTATAGCAAACACCAAATGCGAACTCACAGCTGCAGTCCAGTTTCTTGGCAGGCAGACACCAGGCACGAACTAGCAGTTGTAGTTCAATGCTGAAGAAACCCACAAGGCTTGCCAACCCGCCTGAGGTGAGGCTGCAGAAGCAGCAAGAAGCTGTAGGGAGCTCACGAGCAGCTCCCCTTCGAGCTTCTCTCTGCTGTCGCCACTAGTGGAGCTTTACAATGCTGTGTAAGGCGAACCAATACCTGCGTGTCATTAGTGAGGAAAAACAGCAAGGCAGAGCAAACCAAACCAATACTCCCGCTCCCACCATCTGTGGGGTCATATTTCTACTCCTTCATCACACATCCTTGCATGTGTCTGCTCTAGCAATACATCCATCCTTTCACCTGTGTGCCCCACCAAAGTGTCATTTGACATAACTGAGTTTCCAAAGAAACTAGAGGTTTCCACTTCAAAGGGTGATCACTTAAAAATTATCTTTGATGCTTTTTCTTGTAACAAATAGAACTTAACTCCTCTATTGGCTGTAGAAAGGACTTAGTGTCTTCTATTAAGTGGTATGAATTCCAAGGGAGACCAATTAAAGCATACCTTCTGTCTCCTCCTCCTCTCCCTCTCTCTCTCTCTTATTTTACATGTATGATTGGCTGCATGTATGTATTGTACCTATTGTCCACAGAGTACCAGAGAGGAAATTAGACCCCCTTGAACTGGTGTTACAAACATTGTGAGATTCCACACGGGTGCTGGACCCAAACGTGGGTCCTCTGGAAGAGCAACACGTGCTCTTAACTACTGAGCCATCTTTCCAACCCCCTTCTCTTTGATACTCGAGGAATCCTATTGCTAAGACCTTCACATGCACACATGCTTCGGAGAGGCCTGGAGAGGAAGTATTAAAACCTACAGCTATTTGCTGGCCATTGCCTGTCGACCTCTGTCAACCCTAGCTGACATCTTTGACCACACCCTCCCAGGAGACCCCATGACAGATCCTCTCATCCCCATGCTGAGCCATGCCATGTCTGCATCCTTTCTCTGCTATCAGAGATAACTGGTATTCACTGTTGCTCTGAGGCATTATGCACAGTGGTGGGGAGCTGATGTGTCCAGCCTAGCATGACAGCATAGAGGAGTGTGTCCATTCAAGGTGTGCACATGAGAGCATCAGGGCATGAGAGCACCAGAAATAGGAAACGAACTAGGAGGGGAAATAATGGCCAAAGCCTAGCCCATTGTCCATTCAAAGGGGCAGGTTGGAGAGTGACTAGGGTCATTTTAAAAAATGAGGCTTTGTTCTGGCCTTTGGCTCACAATGATCCCCTACCCTGCTTCTGCCCATAAGTCATGCTGGGCTTCATTCTGGCACATCTTTTTAAAATGCAGAGTCAGCTGGGGAGCTAGCTAAATTAATCAGCTGCTTGGACCTAAATTTGATCCCTAAAACCCACAAGAAGATGCTGGGTGCTGGCATGTGATTGAAACGCATCACTGGGGAGATGGAGACAGGTGGGCAGCTTACATAACTTTCTCAGAAATCCAAGGTTCCAGTGTGAGTCCCTGTCTCAAATAGCAAAGGGGATAGTGGCCTGAGGCATAACACCAGAGCGTGACCTCTGACCTCCATGTGAATGTGCACACATCTCATATACATACACATAAACACAAAATGCAGAGTTTTGTGCCATTGCCCCGACCCAAGGTTCTCTACACTGGCATGGTACATGCCTATAGGGCATGGCCCAGTTTGAAAAGTCCCCCTTTGAGGTCAGAGTTCCAGGTACCTTCTAGGAAGCCTCTGCTAGCGGACTTGAGATGGCAGCCCTGAAGCCAGAAGGGACTAATAAAAGAGGCGGAAAATACCCAGCATTTCTCCTGGTTTTATAAATGAGTTTCTTTCCTCTGTATTCTATTTTTAACCTGAAGTGCTCTTTGAATAAAATTGAGACTTAAAAAAAAAAAAAAGTCAGTCAGCCCCTGTAATTTCCTTTCCTTCAGATACTTCAACATCTCCCTGGGGGCCATAATGTTCATTAATCCAGTCCCAGGGAAAATTGTCATTTGTCATTAATGACTTCTTAACCTTCGCCTTATCTGATTAGGTGCAGAATTAAGTCTGTTGGACAAGCCTCAGATCCCACCACACCACCCAGTGCATTATTTCCAGAAAGGACCAGAACCATCAATACTTCAGGGGAACCAGAGCAGATCCATGGGGCGAGATTTCCTCACCACACTGCTCAGTCCCGATGGCTTCTTCAGCTGACGGCTGCGTGGCCAGAGCGTGGAGCTTCCTGCACCTGCTGATAGAGAAATCTCTTAGCTGTGTCTGGGCTTATCCCTCTTGGCAGCGTAGTCACCAGCATCCTGAACACAAATGTGTTGTTTTGGTGTCTTTTGTCACCTGTACTGTGGCAGGGACCAGCTGTTCTGTGCTTGTGAGATTGGACAATCAGAATGTGTAGGATCCGTGCGTTGGGCACTGTGGCAGAGCACTTGCCTAGTAGGCACAAGTATGGGTTCAATCAACAAACAGAAAAAAATGACCTTCTGCAAGGTTAGAGTCACCTGATGGCCATGTGTCAAATGGACTAGATTGCTTCAGAAATGTCCACATCCTCATTGGCTCTGAACATGGAGTCTGTATGTACTTGGCTATTAAGCGAAGGGCCCATACTTGTGGTCTACGACATCCATATGCTTGGTTTCTCCTGGGTCCAGGCCAGATCTGTTAGACACTGGGCCAAACTTCTCACAGATAATTAGGGTCTTAACACAGATATCTGGAGATAAAATGGTATGTTGTTTAAGATAAAACTCTTGAGTATAGACAGCCTACTCCATTATATTTTGGCTTGTAAATTCCTTTCTGTAGGGTTGTTTGGCACATAGAGCTTAATTTAAAATATTAATAGTGCTCATTGAATGCATTCAATGCAAGTGATAAAAATATGTCGGCATTGGCATTCTCCACGTTTCTCTTAGACTTCCCATAGAGGAGCGAGCGTGTGGTTCCACTTGCCATCTGGGTCCTTCCTGAAGGACTGGAGTGGACTTTATTCCCATCACCTTCTGCTCTTCCCCCTCTCCATCCATCCACATTAGACCCCTTCATCCTCCTGCCAAGTTAGCCTCTCTAGAAGTACACTTCAGCATCTTTTTCTGTCCCTCTTTTTCCATCCTTCTGTGGCTCTGGTCATGTTGAAGGGAAACTTTTAAAGCACAAGCTAGCATTGCTCCAGGAGTCCAGAGAATATCAAATCTTTATGTAGACTTAGCACTATATAAAGTACCTCTAGTTGGGTGAGGTAAAGAAAGTGAGGGGGTAGCGATGTGACTCGGACAGTTTCTCTAGCTGGAATGTTGGATGTGGTCCTCATTCCCTGCTTCTCAGCCTGCTGCAACCAGTGTGGGCTGCCCTATCTATCAGCCAGGCTTTTTAAAAGGATCAATGTGTGTTTATTAGTGTGCATGTAAGCATATTACCACAAATAGGCCCCGTTGCAGTAGCACCCACGTTATTTTGATTAAATCACTGGGTACATAGCCTGGCCAAGTAGACAGCTCAGCTGCTGTGGTACCAGCCATGGTGAGGTGCCTACTTGTGGTTTTTACCCTGACCGTTGGCCACATTGGCTCCTGCTTTGGCCAGAGAAAGAACTTTGTTTATACCCGGGAGGATAGGATGTGACGTGTAGGAATGCTGGCGAAGTAAGGGCAGGTGCTTGCTGCGCATGCTCACGGTGCTGTGTAACTGCGCATGCTCACGGTGCTGTGTGACAGCTTTTCTATGTCTCTGGAAGCTAGATACAATGTTGCATTGTGTCAGTTACACAGGAAAGACCAAGCGGCCAGTCATTTCTCTGAAATTAGCCAACCTGAAAACCCTTTGAAAAACCTGGGTTGTTAGGCATGCCTACTTTAAGCAGAGCTTTTCTAACAGGCCAGTGACAAATGCTTAAAATTAATAGAGATACTATTCTCCCCATGCACACTGCAGCATGGATTTCTGTTGGGTATCAGAGGAGGATTCTGCATTTGCAGCACTTCTGATGTATGTTACCTATGTGTTTTCCAGAGAGAATTCAGATATGGAATCCTGAATAATAGAAGGGAGTTATTTCTCCCTTCAAGCGATGTTCTGGTAGTCATTTGAAAAAGAACCACCGAGGTCAGTTTCCAGCTGAACATTTACACACTTGGCTAAAGAAAAGGTTGGGGTGGGGGGAGACCTTAAAACAGAAGGTATCTTAGGTACTCTTCCATGACAGATGGGGAAACTGAGGCAGCATGAAGGGTCAAGTAACTCGTTAGAGGTATCACAAATATAGATCATGGGACCAATATACACGTAAAGAGTAATTGTGCAGCTAATTGAACCCTAGCAGGAGGATTGCCCCTTGTCTCATCCTTGTAATGGTCAATAGCCATAAAACAGGTTTGCTGTGGTAGCGTGACTGACATTTGATGCTGGGTAACTTTGGTAGGAGCATCGTAAGATGCTCAGCTGCTCCCTGACCTCCACCCGACGGTGCAAGCAACACTTTCCTCAAGTGTGACAGCCTAAAATATCTTCAGATATTGCCAGAATGTCCCCAGAGAGGGGATATCATGAGGCAAAGGACAGGATGGCTATTGGCGGAGAGCTATTACCCAGACAGAAGCCACTTGCAGATTACAACAAGAAGCTACACGGTTTAGAGTGCTTTCTTGTATTTAGGAAACAATATATACATAATTTTTCTTACCCACCTTTCAAACTGAGAACGAGAAACACAAAACTCTTTGATAGAAAAGGCTATTCCAGTTCCTTTATTTTTAAATAGAAGAGGTAAGAAAAATATTTTAAAATACAAAGCAAAGCAACTGTTTGCCTGGTGATGGGTGTCTTACTTAGTCTTACCCCTTGGTAGATTTATATATACCAAGGCTTTATTAGGAGATGGTGCCTTGAGGAAGCAGGTCAGTGGGTCTCCAGACAATCTTGTCTCCCACCCTTGTCTTTCTGTCTCCTCTGCTTCCTGCCCGTGCTGAGGGGAAACAGCCTCCTCTGTCTCCTCTAAGGACACTTCCTCTAGGTTAGTGGTTCTCAACCTTCCTAACGCTGCGACCCTTTAATACAGTTCCTCATATTGTAGTGACCCCAACCATAAAATTATTTCTTTACTACTTCACAACTGTAATTTTCTGCTGTGATAAATTTGTAAATACCTAATATGCTACCCCTGAAGGGGTTACAACCCACAGGTTGAGAACCACTCCTCTGGGCACTTCCTTGGGGATGCTTACAGCCCACATCCCTTGGCGATCTTCTCCTTTCCCTGTGATTGCTGCCTCCTACCCTATAATCACGTCTCTTAATGAGACTCCAGGTTCTAAGAACATAGGGACACTGTCTATCTGGGGCAGTCCAGGCACCTCATGAGGCTCCTAGAGGAGCAGCTCCCTATGAACCCGTATGAGTGTTGACTCCCTGAGACATGAGGGAGCTGTGGATTCTCCAGGCTGGCTCTCAGGCTTCTGGGGGCTCACACAGTGAACTGAACATGACCTTTAATTAATCTTAGCTTTCACACTGTGTTGCTCCATAGGACTTCTTTGGAGCCCTATGTTGTCCACAACCTCCCCCCCACCCTCACCCCCGCCACACTCTAACCCTTTGGCTGAACTGCCCCACCCAAATCCCCATTTTGTGTGTGACATCACTTCTCAGTGCCATTCCCCACTGTTCCCTTCTTACTCTCTTTGCTCATTTCTGTGACACTCTTTATGACTCCCCCAGCTCTCAAACTCTACAAGGCTTTCCTTTCTTTTCTCTCTCATCTTTATTTAAAAAAAAAAAAATCTAACTGATGGACAGAGTTTTGAGACAGGGTCTTCCTTCCTATCCAGGTTGTCCTGGAACTTACCACGAAGTTCAGGCTGGTTTCAGACTCACAATCCTCCTGCTCCCACTCCCTGTGTTGGGGATCCCGGTAGTTGGCACCACACCCAGCTTTGCATTATTATTCCCAATGTTACTCTTCAAGCAGGGACCTGACACTCAGCATCTCTTGTCTTCCTGGGTGGTCCCCACCTCCATCTTTTTCCAGCTGGCTAGAATTCTCCTAAAAACAGGCTTTGCAAACTATTCAAGGGAGGTGTCAGAGTCACCTTTCAGATTTGTGACTTGTGGCCTATTAAGCCAGGTTAGTTCTCCAATTCTAAGTTCTTGAATGCCCAGTGCTAGCAGCTGCCAGCCGTACAGGTTTATGAAGAGAAGCTACCAGGTCAACATGCAAAGACTGAGATGAGTGCCAGCAACATCCTGATACTCAGGGAAGAGAGAAGCCTTTATGGCAGACCATTGCCTAACTCCTCAAGGCTGTAGTGTCCATATGCCATCCAAAGGCCAGACAGTCTGGGTAGCGAATAGTGCTTGTGGGTCCTCCTTCCTGTCTCTTATAAGCAACACCTGTTAATAAAAAAGCCAATGTCCAGTGAGCTGAGGAAAGAAATAGGAGGTGAGGTGCTAGCAGGAAGAGAGGGGATTCTGGAACACAGTGCAAGACTGAAAGAGATGAGCTGAGAGAGAGAGACAGTGGAAGAGATGCTGAGGGGAATGCTGGGAGAGATTCTGAAGGAAATCTGAAGGAGATGTAACTAAATATGTGGAAGATGTAGAATAGATTGAATAGGTTAGTTACTAGTCAGAGAATGAGCAGAAGCTATGGCCTAGGCATTTAATAATAAATAATTAGTCTCAGAATCGTTCTAGGAGCAGGGGTTGGAAAGAGGAAAAACTGGACTTTCCTTTTTTAATTCTGAGGTTTCATGGCATGTGTGGTTTGGGATTTGAGAGAAGAGGCTTTCCTACATATGGGTTCATGCCGGGATTTTCTCCTCCTCAGGGCAACTGAGGCAACCAACACCTCTCCCGCCTCCATCCCTTGCCCCACCCCCTCTCTCCACTTACAGTCCGCATCCTCAGGATGCTCTCCTCTCACAGGATGCTTGATGAGTTTTGTGTCTGGTTTCACTGCACACATCACAAACATACCTGGTCACGGGTCCCATCAAGTACACTTCAGGAAATCCTTTCAGCTCTTACAGGGGCCCTTCTGCATTGAAGGTTGTCACTTCTCCCAGTCACAGAGCCACTGTGTTTCCAGATGGTTTGAATGACCTAAATTCAGCACATAGCTTGGCCACAGCAAATGTTTGTTTAGGTGTTCTGAGTCCAGCATGCATTCCTGTCCAGTTGTTCTGCATGCTGGCTCTATCAGAACACTTGCCTCTGTTCTGCCAAGGGGAAGCTATACTTGCCGTGAAGATAGAAGCTACAGTCTTAGCCTAAACACTTCTGATAAGGTTAAACTAAGTTATATCATATTAGTATTAATGCTATTAATTACAATTATTATATTATAAATTATAATGGAATATAAATAGTATACACGACATAATATATAAATATAAAATATAATGATATTAGTTATCATATTAACATGATACCATATATCATATAAAAGAAAAAAGAATATTCCCTTTGCTGCTGATAGAGCCTGAGAGGTCACAGTTTTGTGTAAAAGCCAAGCGCTCTAGACCCCAGGCTATGAAAATAGTCCCAGCCATTGCCAGGATGCTCAGGACAGTCCTTATAGGTCAAGGAGGGAAGATCATGGGGCAGTTGGATGAAGAATCACAACACCAAGTTCAAAATGTCCATTTCTCCCAGGGAGGCTAGTCAGTGTGGAAAAGAGTCCAGAATTCTGGCTTTTACTGGAGAAAGGTCCTGCCACTAGGAGCCATGACAAAGGAGAGGCTATGCTCTTAAAGGGTCACATGTACTGATGTAAGGAGATGTGGCATCCGTTCATGTCATAAATGTCTAAGTCCAGTGATAAAATGTATAAAGGAAATACCTTCCCTCAAGCAACTGTTTTGAGGAAGAAAAGTATATGTGAACATGCAAGAATATCATACATGTGTGTATACACACATACACACACAGCCAAGAACCTCAGGTACACCTAGCAACCAGGCTGACAAAGAGGCCAGCAACAGCTCACAAGGGGTCCCTGTGAACCTTATATTACTATCTTCTTATTAGATTTATTTATTGTGTTTATATATGAACATTTAGCCTGTGTGTATGTATTTGTGCCTGGTGCCTGTGGAGGTCAGAACAAGACTTCGGCTCTCCTAGAACTGGAGTTACAGAAGGCTATGTGCCATCATGTGGATTCTGAGAACCAAACAAAGGCCACCTAGAAGAGCAACCAGTGCTTCTGACCCCTGACCCACCTCTGCAGACCCTAATTTTGTATCTTATCTGTTTGGATTGCCCATACACACATGAAACCAACCTTAGTGGACTACAAGATGAATCAAAGAAACGTGCATTATATGATAGAAACACAGAAAGAAAACATCGGAGAGCAAAGGAAGGAAAGGTGGGCTTGTCTAATAGGAGTTGGGGAAAAAGAGGCGAGGGCTAAGAACTCTCTAGAACTGATAAGTGAATGAATCCAACTTCAAGAAATTCAGTGACATCTGTGGAGAAAAGAAAGTCATGAGAAGACAAACTGTAATGAAATTATGGAACAGCAGAGTTATTAAGAAGACATTAAATGTAGGCAGAAGACAACAGACCTCTTTTTTGTTTGTTTGTTGTTTGTTTTGTTTTTCTTTTCTTTTTCTTTTTTTTTTTTTTTTGGTTTTTTTGAGACAGGGTTTCTCTGTGTAGCCCTGGCTGTCCTGGAACTCACTTTGTAGACCAGGCTGGCCTCGAACTCAGAAATCCACCTGCCTCTGCCTCCCGAGTGCTGGGATTAAAGGTGTGCGCCACCATGCCCGGCTTGTTTTGTTTTTCGAGACAGGGTATAGCCCTGTATAGCCCTGGCTGTCCTAGAACTCACTTTGTAGACCAGACTGGCTTTGAACTCAGAAATCCACCTGCCTCTGCCACCCAAGTGCTGGGATTAAAGGCGTGCGCCACCATGCCCGGCTAGACAGCAGACCTCTTATCAAAGAGTGATAGATGATGTAACCGCCTTTGATGTGTGAGGGAAGATGAGGGTGTGCAGTTTGGACCTGATATGTCTAAGCCCATCAGTACACCACTCAGCCCAGTGGCCCTGACCCTAATCAGGAGAGAGATGTGAACCAGTTATTAAAGGAACCACTGGAAAAATGAGTTTCTAGAGTGCAACTCAGTTAGTAAAGTGCCTGCCCAGCATGTACAAGGCCCTGAGTTCAATCTCCAGTACCACAGAATCCAGACTTAGTGGTTCATACCTATACGTGTTTATAGCACATATTTATACTTGTAGCATACCTCTGTACACCTATATACACAAGCATCAGAAGTTGAAGCTAATCCTCAACTATGTAGGGAGTTCATGAGTCTGTCAAGGAAGGAAGGAAGGAAGGAAGGAAGGAAGGAAGGAAGGAAGGAAGGAAGGAAGGAAGGAAAAAAGGAAGGGAACAAAAGAATAATAAAGAACAGCTAATTTGTTCATGAACATCTGGAAAAGCAGCCCATTGGCTACAGAGATCATCCAGGCAACAGCCACCCAACCCCTGGCTTTATTCTGCAGCCTCCAGAGCTCTCTCCTGCAGTTACATAGTAACTGATGTGGCAGGGGGTGGAAGTGGGGTGGGGGTGGGGTATCTTCCTGATCACTACAGCTGACAAAATCTTAGTCATTGACACTTTAAGAGTCGGTCTGCCAAAGTCACACAGTTGTAACTTAATCTTGATTGTGTTTTTAACCCAATTATTCGATTGATGTCTCCAGGGTTGTATGTGTATCTCCCTTCTTGTCTGATGCACTTTTCTCTTATCTCCAGAGCTGCAGGGAGCGTCAAGGATGCTGGATCCTTTTTCTTGATCCCAGTTAAAGGGTCTGGGGTAGGGGGTGTTGGCCAGGTCCGCCTAACATGACATTCAGAGTGGCTTCTGTAGCTGTGTTTATATTATGATTAAACTGTTTTAATTGTAGCAATGTTGAGAGGCAAGGGACGTTAGCGAGATATGAGGTACTGTGGGAAGGTCCTTGGGGAATATGGAGGGTCTCCATGGGGCAGCGAGCCTGTTCTTATACCTCTTCCCGAGATGACTCAGAGCTGAGGAAATGGGTTGGTGAAGACACAGCATTGGGCACAGAGTGCAGAGGGAGGATGTTCCACCCTTGCTGTGGCCCTAGCCACCCAGATCCATCGTGTGAGAAGGCTCCGCTTTCTGTGGCCTGTGACAAGCCACTTGCACAGTGAGCCTGCCTCTTCATCTAGTAGAGGACCATGAACCCTGCCAGGAGACTGTGCAGCTGAAGAAATGAGTTTCTGTGTGAAGCGTTCTAAGCTTTCTCTACTGTCTACAGTGTGTAAGTTAGAAGACTTGCTCCATTCCCATGATTCCTTGCTCCTTCCTTGTGTCTTCATCTGATCAGTGCCTTTGCCTGGGTCCTCCTGGCTGTTACCCTGAGCTGTATGATCCTGCCCTAGTGTCATGGTTGTACTGACACTGTATGTTTGAGCTCCTATTACTTTAGATTCAACACTGCGATTATTCTCCACACCAAAGGCCAGATCATGACTCCCGATGTTCCCAGGGCTGCCAGGCAGCAAGGGTTTTTAGACAGTTACCCATAACATCACTGACAAGCTCAGACTAAACACAGGTGACATTGTTTTTCAGAGGCCCCTGAACGGGTGCAGTGTAACTTAGGTACAAATTTAGTGCTGAGACTTGTTCTGAGAAACATGTGTTCTGCCTTCGTATGTGGCCAGCAGAGGAAGAGGCCTGGACCCTTAGTGTGCAGGTGATCTAACAGTTCAGGACAGTCAGTGTACTTCCCAGAACTGTGGGAAAGCGTCCCTTGTAATTTAAGATGTGGCTATCCATCTGGCCTGGCACCAGTGGCCCACGAAAGCCCTGACGCCCTCTCGGAAGCGTTCATTCCCGAGAGATTGCTTCCCCATCCTCCCAAGCTGGATCCTTGAGTAGCATCAGGGCTTGTTGTCATGGTTACTCCTGCGCTGATAAGGGCTCAGATTGCCAGACTTAACAAATAGCAATCCAGGGCACCCAGCCACATTTGAATTTCAGGCAAACAATGAATAATGTTTTAGTATTTGGCTCCAGTGGTGCATGTCTCATCGTTTATTACAAACCTGCCTTCCATTTGATGCTACACAGTCATGTTTATGTGGGCAAATGATGTGCGGCAGCGTATGGGAAATTAAACCTCAGTTGTATACCTTGTATTTCACCTGTTTTCCTGAGCAGGTACAGAATACCACTTTTACCAGAGTAGGAGGTTTCACGGGTGACAACTGGTGTTAGGAGAGGCCCCCAGAGCTCTGGAGGAAGGACCTCAGGGCTGTAGGATTAGAAGGCCACAGAATTGTATCGAGGAACCCAAAGATGCAAGACAAGTAGGAGGGACCTCAGAACTTCATGAGGGAGGTCCCCAAAGCTATAGGAGGGAGGACCTCAGAGTGTAGGACTAGAGGACTTCAGAATTGTGTGTGTGGTCCCCAGAGCTGTGTGAAGGGAAGACTTCAGAGGTATACAGAGACTTCACTGGTCCCAGTCTGGCAGGAGAACATATTATTTATTTATACTTTTTTTTCCATAGCCAAAAATTTTTTATCATATTTATTTGCATGTGTATTTTATTTATTTGTGTTTCTTTGTATCTATGTTTGGGTGTTTTCATTACCTGCATGTGTGAAGGTCAAAGCACAACTTGTGGAAGTCAGTTCTTTTCCTTCTACCACGTGAGTCCCAAGGATGGAATTCATGTGTCAGGCTTGGTGACAAACACCTGCTTAGCCATTTCACGGGTCCTTCCTGTGTAATTAGATTGCTCTATTAAAGGTTCTCTGTTCCAAAAGAGACAGAATTAGATAGTCCAGTACCCCAGCCTAGGGAAAGATGTCTCCTGTGAAGAAATGCTTTTCAAAAACTGTTTTTTAGTATAATTCAGAGTTATATATAGAGGACATACACACTCTCTTGACATTTCTCTCTTAACCAATTTGTTAGCTGTGTACATTTTACCAAGTTTTTATCCCTTTCAAAATTCTGATATAGCTGTTTTTCAGCCTGTGTACATAACTTGTTTCTCAGTGAGCAATGAGTTTGTATTTTGAGGATAAGCCTTGTTCTATTCCAATGTGAAGAAAGTAGAAAAAATAATGAAAATTTCAAGTAGTTATTTCTTGTATAGATTTTTTTTTTGTTTGTTTGTTTTTTTTTTGAGACAGGGTTTCTCTGTGTAGCCCTGGCTATCCTGGAACTCACTCTGTAGACCAGACTGGCCTCGAACTCAAAAATCCATCTGTCTCTGCCTCCTGAGTGCTGGGATTAAAGGCGTGTGCCACTATGCCTGGCTTCTTGTATAGATTTAAAATTTAGTTTAAACATTCCTTAAATGATACTTAATGACATGGGAGAGATGGCTTAGAGATTAAAAGCATTTATTGTTTTGGGTTTTCCCCTGCAGAGGACCTGGGTTTGATTTCCACCATGCACATGCTCATAACCCTCTGTAATTTTCATTCCAAGGGATGTGGCGCCCTCTTCTGGCCTCCACAGGTATCAGGCACACACATGGCACATAAACATACATACAAAACACTTATACACAAATTTTATTATTATTATTATTTTGTTTTTTTGGGTTTTTCGAGACAGGGTTTCTCTGTGCAGCCCTGGCTGTCCTGGAACTCACTCTGTAAACCAGGCTGGCCTGGTTTGTTTTTGTTTTTTGGTTTTTTTGAGACAAGGTTTCTCTGTGCAGTCCTGGAACTCACTCTGTAAACCAGGCTCAAATTCAGAAATCCACCTGCCTCTGCCTCCCAAGTGCTGGGATTAAAGGCATGTGCCACCATGCCCAGCAAGAAGCCGTGGAAGATGGGGTACTTCTTATCCAGTGTGGTTTTGCTTGTGGCCATTTCCAATGCATTTGAATTTGGACCCGTTGCTGGGATGGGCCACTGCGAGCTGGCTATTCAGTCTACAAGAGACCTTGTCATCAGAGAGAATAGCATTTGGGACTAGAAAGAACCTGCCATATGCAATCGGTCTTTCCAGTTTGTGCCTTCTGGGGGGATATAGAACAGTAAGTTGCTTAATAAAACTTGGTGTCTGAATGGAGGGACCTGCATCCTGGGGTCCTTCTGTTCCTGCCCCTCTTTCTATGGATGCAACTGTGAACATGTTGTACGCAAAGAGCACTGTGGGTCTGTCCTCCATGGCACTGGCTGTGTTCCCTGTGCAGATGCTGCCACGGCCAGCTCTACTGTTTTCCTCAGACCTTTCTACCTGGCTGTGATGGTCATGTGATGGAACAGGATCTCAAAGCATCCAGGGCTCCGTGTCAAACACCGTCCGTGCCGACCACTTTTATGCTAGCTGGTGCCTGCCTTTTTCTAGAGTATTTTTTAAAAGGCTTTAGGATTGAATCATTTTTAGTGTCATTGTTGTTGATTTGTTTTGTCTGATCTTGGTCTTTACCCCAGACTGCCTTCAAACTGGCTATTCACCTGCCCAAGTGCTGGGGTTGCACGTGCACACTATCATGCCTGGTTAGTTAGTTGGTTTAAAAAACAAAAAGGTTATCTTATATTTAGGCTTACCTTGAACTTACTACATAGCCAGGGATAACCTTGAACTCCTTATTCTCCTGTTTCCATTTCCCAGATTATAAGTGTGCACCATGCACAGCTCCTTAGTTGACTTTTACTGTGACCCTGAACCTTGATACATCTCCCCCCTCCCTCCTGCCCCCCCCTCTCTCTAATGATTTAGCTACAGCCAGGTTGTTGGTTTTCAGGGCCAAAGAATTCGGTGTGCTCCCGGGAACAGGTTTTGCTGAGGACACAGAGTGGCTTAAGAGTTTGTATTGTGCCCAGCCAGTGTTGTAAGGAGCCAGAGGAGACGCTTGACAGGATTCAATTAGCAGCTGGATGAGAACACTGTGACATTGGAGGCAGAGCGACTCTAGTCATCAAGAAACAGTGAGGAAGGAGAGCTCTGGGCAAGGCTGAGATGAGCAGGGGTGGGCAGCAAGTGATGTAAGTAGGAGCCACGCAATGCATTCAGCTGTTGGTGTCTTCCAAGTGTCTTCACTTAGAGGAGATTTTCCCCACCATTCACAGTTTTCCTTGGCATGGACTTGTGGCCGGGATCATGACTACCCTTGCTCCTTTCTCTGCTGATGTCTCTACAAACCAGAAGTTAGATGTAAGTCCTTAACAGAGCCAAGCACTCTAACAAGGCAGTTTGGCCTCCAGTTGAGCAGTGTACATCTGACAAGGAACCCAGCTGGGAACCCTCAACCCAAGGACTAAACCCCATGCCCGAGAGCTTGCAGGTCCTCAGCCCTCCTGTGTCTAGCATGACAGGGCCCCAGCATCTACAGCTTCATCTCTTTCACATCCAGCTACCTCCATCAGCCATAGGTCAGAAGCACTAATTGGGAGAGCCCTAAAATAAGTGATTCACTTTTAAATCACATGCCTTCCTCAGTATATGAACTGACTTGAAGTCAAGCATCCCATTAGTTACCCAGTAGCTGGCTTGGGTATCAGATAGATTGGCGGTATCTATCTCAGTGGGTAGTCAGAGATATAGAAGTGGAGGTTCATGCGGAATCTTCCCCCTGTGGGAAGGGACTTTCTCAGAAGCCATTATGTCATGGCACCAGAGAGGAGGTGGTGAGCATTAGGATCTGGGTGGTCCCCCGCTTTTCTTCCCTGTGTCTCCCGAGAGCAGAAAGCACCAGGCCTTGCCTGGCTTTTATGCTCACCATTTAAGCCTTTGACCTGCCGACACTGCCTCATCCTGAGAACTAGATGGGCCCTGCCAGGCACAGAGGCCATTGCTCCAATCCACGGCCAGAACTGTGTACATCTATAGACACACACACACAGGCCCAACTCAAGAGAGAACGGCCTTGTAATCATTTGTTCCTGCTAATTTTAATAAGGACACAGTTACATAGGTGATTGTCATTCGTGACTCAGTAAGTGCATGTGGTTATATATGTATAGGGCTCTTTTAAACTTTAAACTGATAATATTTAGGTTAGACATTAAACTTCTCTTTCTCAAAAGCCTCCAAAATACAAAAGCTCATGTGGAAAGATGCTGGTCCAGGACTACGACATTGTCTCCCAGTGCTAGAGACACACTTGTGTCTGTGTATCTTCCCTCCTCCCCATGGCATCTCCCCATCGTCAAGACAAGCCTAACAGTAGCTGCTGTGCACAGAGCCACACCGTCGTCACCCAAGGGCCACTTCACAAACTCCACACTGGCTCCAAGCCCTGCCCAAAGCTGAAATCAAAACACAAATTCAGTTAGTGGAACCTGAGCACACAAGAAGACTCTGATGGAGGCTTGGCTGTGCTCACCCAGAAAGGCCCCTGGAGGAGGACAGGAGCAGGCGAGGTGCCGCCGGATATCTTGGTACCACGGGCCACCCATCTGGGATCTGTGGTTTTTCAACCTGTGGATCATGACCCCTTTTGGGGCAGGGCGTGAACAACCCTTTCACAGAGCTCAAATATCAGATACCCTGTGTATCAGATATTTATAATATGATTTGTAACAGTAGCAATATTAGTTATGAAGTAACAACAGAATAATTTTATGTTTAGGGGACTAACCATAACATGAGGAACCATATTCAAGGGTTGTAGCATCAGGAAGGCTGAGACCTCCTACACTGTAAAATCACACTTGCATTTCGAAGCCCCCAGACAACTCCAGATGACTGCTGTAGGGGCCTCCTCCCTCTTCTGTGCCCCAGGTACCCTGGACCCCTTTTTTCCATTTCTTACCTCCATCTTCTCAGTCAAGTCTGCCCCCTTCTCATAGCATCCCCTCATTTGACTCTTGGGCCTCAGGGATACGGGGTTCTCCCAGCATTGAGGGGCTGTATTCACTGGGCACTCCCAGTTATCATATTTTCTAATATTTTTAGTTTATTCAGTAAGACGTAATTGGTTTTTCCCCTCTTGACTACATTTCTGTGTCGCCCAACTGAGACAGAGTGATGTCTGACATCCCCAGCTCTACCCTGGGATCTCTGGAGTAGCCACATTTCCTACTAAGGTAGAGGTCTCTCCCCTCTACCAGATGGAGTGCCTGGACTCTAGGTGAAGCTGAGCCAAGGTGCTTGGCGACTGAAAGGCAGGTTGTCCTTGGGAGGAAGCCTGAGGAAGCTGGGGCCTCGTCCTGTGGATGATGGAGTTTCCTACTTGGAAATTTTCTGTTCCTGAGCATCCCAGAACTCTGTATGTCCTGATGTAATGTAAGACTCTCAGGAGCCTTAGCTTACCAGGGACCCCCTGAGTGAACCACGCAGAGCCAGAATCGATGCAAAAAGCAAGAGGAATTTATTGTTCCAGTGTACTGGGGTCGTCCCAGACCCAAAGGAAAGGCAGTGACCCTCTGGTGCCCATTCAGCGGGTTTTATATGGTTTCCAGGGGCAGAATGGAGCATCAGCAACTAGGCACAATATGATTGGCGGAAGAGTGCAGCCTTTAAACTGATTGATCTTTAGGGAATGAGGTGGCAAGGGCTTCTCTTGTCCATAAGTGAGCAATTGTCTGTCCTGCGGAATGAGTGTCCACCAGCAGGTCGGTTCCCTATGGTTTGAGGAATGTTAATTAGCCTCTCCCTTCCAGAGGGGAAATTGTTTCATGACCTTCCCAAAGTTCCTTAGCTGACCTTTTCAGTATCAAGTATTTGTGATGGGGTGATCCTCTTCCTAAAGGGACAGGAAATGGCCAAGGAGGGAAGATAGAGAAGAATTATGTCTTTTAGTGTGTCATTGTAAATACACACAGCTCATATCTTATCACACACACACACACACACACACACACACACACATATATATATGTATATATATATATATGTATATATATATATATGTATATATGTATATATATATATATATATTAACCACTGAGCCATCTCCCCAGCTGTCTTGTGAAACTTTAATAATAAACAAAGAAAACTGCATAGGATAAGATACTTTAAAATGCAACCATGGTAACATCAGGAGGGCAGGAAACAGCGCAGAGGAGAGACCCTTACCATAGGCTTCTGATGCTATCTGTGACATTGTTAGCCTTTGAGTCGTGAAGGCCAGGGGTCTGTTTTTACATTCCCCAAAGGATTTTAATTGGCGGTCACACACTGAGGAGGGTAGTAAATGGCTATCTAAGGAGTTGAAGACAGGCCAAGATAAATGGGCTCTGTACCTGCAACATTCCAACTTTCTGTGATCACTGAAGTTTTGATCAGCCAGTCAGTCTTGTAGAATGCTTACTCTAAACATAACTGCCTAGAAATGAACACTGGACCCAGGTTCTTCTCTTTGGCTTATTTACTCTGTGTTCATTGTGGTCATCAGTAATAGTACCACAGAGAGCCTCCTTGTGGCAGGCAGATGCTCAAGGCTTACATTGACAATAATAAGCCTTTGGGTTACGAATTTTCATCTTTATGTGGTAGATAAGCCAAGCTCGGTTTGCCCAAGGTCAAGGTGTGGTCCTTCCTGGTTGGTCCTCCTTCTTACCCTGCCTCATTTAGTCTCCTCCTCTAAACAGTCTTAGCTTTTACATGTCCAGGATCTCAGAGGCTCACACTGGGCTCTGGGGGCCCTACCTGGGCTCAGCCTCAGGATGCTGGCGCCTTCATTATCAGGGTTGTGAACCATTGTCTCCTCTCTCTGTGAGTGGTATCGTCATTTACAAAATAGCTCCTCTAGGATGTCACATGCCTCCCTTCCCCCCCCTCCTTCCTTTTTTCCCTTGTGCCTTCTTTTCCCTACCCATAATTCCTTTAGGCTGAATGGCACAAAAGCAAACGAAACAAAACCAAATTCTTGGGCAGAGTTTAAAAGTTTCAACCCTTCAATTCAAAGGCAATAGTTTGAGACTTTCTCTCCCCCCCCCCCCCCGTGATGTCATTTCCTGTAAACACACTCCTTCCTGGTATCAAGTGCTGGAGGACGGATCCAGGAATTTGAAGAATACATTAGCAGCAGAGAAGCAGGGCCAGGGCTGGACACCAGGTGCTCTGAGTAGGGACAGCTGACACTCCCCTGTTCCTGGGAGCAGATGTGGGCAGTGTTGGGCAAACTGAAACATGAGAAAGGAGCTGGCGGCTCTGAGAATCGCTGCCGACTGCTCAGAGACCCAGAACGCCTCCCTAACCTTCCTGGTCCAGGGGCCCCTTCCTCATCCTCTAATTTCATAAGTGCTGACCTTTCTCTGTTGGTTTATTCTAAATTGAAGAGAAAGTGGCCTTCGGATAAAAGTAGGGGCCACAATTCAAGGCCTGTGCCTTGTTTCCCAGCGTTCTAGGGGAGCTACTTAGGGTGGATACACAGTTACAGGCAGCCAACCGGGATAGATGTGTATCCTGATCCCTCTGAAGCTTGTGTAAGTGGACAGCGAGGCTCAGGGCTGCCTGAAGGCTCTTGATAAAGATCACCAGGCTGCAGCACAGGTCAGGTGACCCACAGGGGCCTGCAGAGCCCTGTGCATTCCTGCCCTGGGGCTGGGCTGGGCTGGGCTGGGCTGGGTGATTCAGGCCACAGAATCCAGGTCTGTTAGACAGGGAAGGATGTTTAACCTGGGAGGAGGAAGAAGGCGGAGACGGAACCCAGGTTCCTTCATGGACAGTGGAAGAGTTCTTTCCTTGTACAGTGACCAAAAGTCCTGGGTTAGAGGCACAACTCTGGGGGTCCAGACATCTCAAGTTTAGTCTTGTCTGGGAGAAAGCAACCTCAAGTCATGTTGAAATGGTGGGAAAGGCTTGTCTTCCTCCTTTTGGCCTGTCTGCAGTACTAGATGTTGAAATGGTGGGAAAGGCTTGTCTTCCTCCTTTTGGCCTGTCTGCAGTACTAGCATGAGCTCTGGGAATTGATTAGGAGGATCTGGGGCAGAAGCCTGAGGCCTGCACAACTGGGCAACCTGGATCAGATGCTGTGCGGCCTCTCAGCTGATTCTGCAAAGATGCACCCCGAGAGGTCTTATTGCTTGAAGGGATAATCTCACTCCCCTGAAATGATTGCTCCTGACTGGGGTCATGGAGTGTGGTCTGTAAGACTCCATGTTCCTGGCATCTAAGGTGGCTCCAGGGTTAGACACTGGCTAGAGACTTTCAGGCACTTCGAGAGGAGGGTGCTGCGTAGGATATTATAAATGTGGACTGTGACATGTCAGTCATATCTATGCCTTCATCCTTGAAGGGATGAGATAGCTAAGGTACCATTGTATAGACAGATACTCCTTCGGTGATGGACAGGCCTACCTCCAGAGTTAGGCAGGTATGTCCCAATGATTTAAGACAAGGCAGACAGACACAGAATGAAGGCTCGGATACCAGGCTTTTATCCTGCTTTTAGTTGCCTGATGAGATGATATTCTCCAGCAAAGGCAGCTTCTGAGTGCCGGGAGCATCATGAAATCACTGCCTACACTCTCCTCAAGTGAGATTTATTGGAAGGACGATGGGTGACTCACACCCAGCGTCTAGTCAGAGAGTCTTGGAAGAGCCAGCCCTGAGAATACGAAGGAAGGAAGGTAACTTAGGGTGGCCTCTCACCTGTGTATGACCCACTTGACATTGTCCCATGCCTGACTCCCATTTCCAGAATGGACTAACTGGCTACAATGGAGCCACAAGCCTAAACCACATGTAGGGCTCCATCTTACCCACAAGCCCAAGGGGATGTCTCAGATGGTTCCCATGTCTACAGCTGTAGTAGAGTCAGGCTTTTGGCCTGTGTCTAAATAGAACAAAGCCCCAGAGAGACAGACAGCAGTCAAGGGGACTTGATGGCTGTTGGTGTCATGTGCAATGCTAGATACACAAACTGAGCAGGGGAGAAATATCTGGGTCATTTCAGCAGGATCAGTCCATGGGGGTGACCTGAGGTGACACTAGCTGTTTCTCCACAGCAAGTCTGCTTAGCCTTCTTTCTACCTTTTCTGTTTAGTGGACTTGAGGACAGCAGGTCCCCAACCTTGGTGACTCAGCCTCAGGACACAGGGGCATGCCTTTAGCAATGGTCATGGGTATAGCAGGGAGGTCAGCAGGGCCAGTATCATTCTCCTTACCTGGCAGCCTCTGACACTTCCCAGGTGGCCTTCCTAGAAGGGAAACTCAATGGTTCTGTATAGCTGTCCAGCGGCCATGGACAAACTGGGTTTACCTGAAAGGAGGGCTGGAAATGAATAAGAGACAGGGAGAAGGGGGGGTGGTGGTGAGAGAAGAATGAAGTCAAGACAAGGTTCTGATCAAGGCTCCAAGTTTAATATTCAGCACTGCATTTATATAGGGCAAGGCCACAGACCCCATCCTTTGTTTCAGCTGGATTATGTTGCAAAGCAAGGTCAGTGGGCAGTCTATTCTTCTAAGTTCCTGTGGGAAGTTGCATGTACAACCTAGGCAGGTGACTCCAAGAAGGTTGATAAGGTCCACTGTGGCAAGTGCTCAAGTCTGTTCAGCCTGTTCAAAGCTGGGAAGGCTACAGTCCTGACCACCAGCAATCTTCACAAGATCCCCTGAGGCATCTGCACCCCAAAGACAAAAAGACATCACAGAACCATGGGGTTGGAAAGCCCACAATGCCACTGCTTAGAATCTAGACTATGAGGCCTTCTAGATGGTTCTAGTGCTCCATATTCAGCCTCTGGTCTGCAAGAGAAGGGTGTCTCCAGGGCAACCAAGCTTAGACCCACTTGTCTTTGTGTGTGCACACATGTCGGGTGTGGTGGGATGTGGGAGCCTTCTATAGAATGTGTACCCCACTAAGCATTATAACAACAGTACCACCTCATAGAGGACTCTCATTGCACACGACTGCCTGTCAACACCTCCCACTCTGACAGTTCACTTCAGGGGCCTGTGTTGATGTTTGCATTCAATTCCACATCTATAGTTTCTCCCACATAGTCTTTTCGTGAGACGACCAGCCTCAGAAAACTGGCCAACTAGAATGAAGGCACAACCCGAGAATACACTCAGACTGATAGCCACCTACAAACAAGTCTTAATTTTCACAAGCCTCTCCAAAGAATATAGTGATGGATTGGCTGAAGCCTCCAGAGTGATTGGCACCTTGGAGTTACCCTTGTCACTGAAGGGACAGACTTGTGTTTCCCTCCACCGTGGTTGTCCTCAGGTGTCATCCGTGGGAGAGGAGTTGGTTCTTTGATGAAGTTTAGAAGCATATCAGCTAGTCATCTATAGAGCATATATCAACTCATGCAGTCAGCACAGGGACACAGATGTGGGTGAATCTCGACTCTGATTTTATTTCTCCCAAGTTATGTAATCAAGAGCTGTAAGACCACCGAGAAGCATCCTCTCTTTCCCTATAACCCTTCTGCTCTGAAACCCTTTCAACATCTGGGGTCTGGGCTGAAATGCTCTGCAACTTTAGCCCTAGAAGCAGCTCTGTCTTGTAGCATGGCCTGAGAACAACAGACACAGGACTCCGAGACAGTGATGTAAATCTGTATGTGTGTGTCCTTGTGGTTTGTTACAGAGTTGGTGATGCTTTTGGAGTGGTGGTCAGGCACGGAGTGTACCATCTACACTGACCCAAAGGCCTCCCCCCACTACGGGAAGGAAAACGCCATCGTGGTCCTCAATCACAAGTTTGAGATTGACTTTCTCTGTGGCTGGAGCCTGGCTGAGCGCCTGGGGATCCTGGGGGTAAGTGGGATGTGTTTTCACCCTTCATGCTGCTGAGCTCCTGGGGGTAAGTGGATGTGCCTGCACCCTTTACGCTATAGCCCCCCCCCCCCCCATCCCTCCAGGAGAGTCTGCCACACATACTGTTTGCTCTCAGTCTCTCAGAACTTCTAGGATGAACAGGGTTTGTTGCTGTTGTTGCTTTTATTTAGGGGGCAGAGGTTGAGATAGGATCTTGCTCTGGAGGCCAGGCTGTTCTAGGATTTGTCTTCCTACCTCAGCTTCCGAGCGAGTTGGGATTAGAGGCATGAGCCACCATGCCGGGCATCAGCAAGGTGGTTTTATTTATTTATATTTTTAAATTTAAATTTATTTTTTAATAGTATGAAATGCTCTCAAAAGCTGTTTGTATTGGCCATTTTTTTTTTTTCTCCTTGCCAGGACAGAATACCAGATAAGAGCAACTTGAGGTGGTAAAGTTGCCCCTTTAAGGGCACAGTTCTCCCTGGTGGAGAAGGGTGTCAGCTGGAGTGTAAGCCAGCTGGTCAGTCTCATTTCCTCTGCGGTCAAGAAGCAGAGCTATGAATGCTTTTGCTTAGCTTGTATTATCATGTTTTATGCTTCTGTTCACCCCAGGGCCCTGGGCCAATGAACAGAACTACCCACAGTAAAGGTGGGTCATTCCAATTCAGTTAGCCTGATCTAGGTAATGTCCCACAGGTGTTCCTGGAAGTGTGGCTCAGAGGTAAGTCTAGAGCAGCCATTCCCAACTTACGGGTCACAACCCCTCTGAAGGCCGAATTACCCTTTTAAAGGGGTCGCTTAAGACTACGGGAAAACACAGATATTTACATTACCACTCGTAACAGCAAAATTGCAGTTATGAAGTAGCAACAAAAATAATTTTATGGATGGGGCTCTTCACAACCTGAGGAACTGTTTTAAAGGCTCACGGAGTTAGGGAGGTTGAGAATGGCTGCCATAGGTCAGTCAAGCTGACAATATTAACCACCGTGATGCTTCTAGTTCTTGCTTAGAATCGGGATTAGCATCTTTTGAGCAACACAGCTAGTTGTTTGTTTAATTGTTACAGAAGCATTTGTGAGTGGATGTACACCTTTCCTGAGGGGGTAGAGGGAATCACAATTAGAGAGAGTTTCATAGTCTGCTCATCCAGCTGTAATTCGATTTGGACTGGAACTTGTGTAGTTTGGCTCCAATCCCTATCATCGATTGCTTAGCTCGAAGGCACAATTCACCCGATGTTGGATCCGCTGCAGGCTTAAGAATGCCGAGTCTCTGGGCAGCAAGCCTCAATGGCAGAATTTGGAATTGTTCCTAAAATCTGTTTCCCTCAAATTAATTTGACTTCTTGCATGCAGCTTCCTTGCCTTTATAACTGGGTCTCTTCGGTTGGCTTTGCCATCTTTAACACATTGAGGTGTGTCATACTTGAGTCTGTACCACATTAGTGACTCAAAGTCACCAAAAGCCTTCAGATATTGTCACGGGAACAAATACATTTTGGTCCCAGGATGGAAAAGGTCCCAGAAGTTTTCCTGAGGATTTGGAGGTGACGTTTGGCATTTGGAATGATGACCCACAGAGAGGCAGGCTAATCATGGTACACTTGGCTTTGGTAGCACATGCACACAAGACCTTTATGTTTAGAATACAGAGCTGTGGCCACAAGATATGGGAAGGGCATAGAGAATTTGTGTCTCTGCTTCTTCCAACCAGGTTAAGAGCTTTCTGGCAACAGGAGCTCTTTTGTGTTTCTAAGAGAGAGAGAGAGAGAGAGAGAGAGAGAGAGAGAAAATGTATCTGCATGCATGACTACATTTGCATTTGTGTTCATTTACGTTTTCAGAACAAAAATGAAAATTCTAGTACAGAGGTTCCCTCTCTGTCTATGGACATATTCGAAGGCATCCCAAGGATGTCTGATTCTGTGGCTAATATCAGATTGTATATGTGCTGTGTGATATTTTTGTATACGTGCACTTTCTGACCTAAGAGTCTAGCTTGCATATAAGGATAGCGAGAGGTGAATATTAACTAAACAGAGCAACTATAATCACAATCTACAGTATAGAGTATTTAAACTTGGCATGTGGCTCTGGAATGTTCTGTTTAACATCTGCAGACCACATTGCCTCTGGGTGACTGAAGCCATGGGTGAGGTAGAAAGGTACCATGTCCCCTGCCATCTTGGGCTTGGATGAAGTTGGCGATCTCCTGGAGACAGGTGGCTTTGTGCTGCCTTTTCTGTTCTGAATGTGTTGGCTTTTCCTGTCCCTGTGGTAGGGCACTCTGAGGCCCTGTTAGCTTCCTGATCCACCCAGGGAACAGTGTGGCCCTGAGCCCCATGGCTCTCATCCTTACACTCTAAGGTGGTGTGAATAAGAGCGGCTCCCATAGGCTAATAGATCTGAATGTTTGGCCACCAATCAGTGGTATTAGGTGTGGCCTTGTTGGGTGGGTGTGGCCTTTGTGGAGGAAGTGTGTCATTGCGGGTGGGTTTTCAAATGCTCCAGCCAGGCCAAGGGTCTGTCACTCTTTCTGTTGCCTGCTGCTGATCAGGATGTAGAACTGTCAGTTACTTATCCAGCACCATGTCGGCTTGCGTGCTGTCCTGCTTGTGCCTTGACAATAGTGGTCTAAAGCTCTAAGTGTAAGCCATCCCCATTTACATGTTTTCCTTTGTGAGAGTTGCCATGGTCAGGGTCATGCAATAGGACAGTTACTTATCCACACGTCCCAGTAAGCAGCAGAGCCCCAGATGCTGTTAGTTTGCAAGGAAGCAATTGGCAAGTCTGATTTCCAAAACTTCCCCTCTTTCCTTGTGATAGGTTATTTATTTCTTTGCTGGTGAAAGGAGTCACTTCAAACCAGATTAGATTATATTAAATGCAGGTTTATTGGGAAGCCGCTCTTGGGAGAGCTCACTGGCCCCAAGGATATAGGCCAGGGGAGTCACCATAGAGAGAGAGGAAGGGAGAGGAGGGAAAAAAGAGAGAGGAAGAGCACACTGCAGGGAGAAAAGAGGGAGGAAGAGGAGGGAGAAGACAAGAAAGAGGAGGAGGAAGAGGATGAAGGAGAAGAGGAGAAGGAGGAAGAGGAAGAGAGACCATAATGTCTGGGGAAGGGCAGCCCAACCTCTGGGCTAGAAAGTTGAGGGTTTTGGGTCTGTATACCAGGTAGGGACTGAGGGATGCTGGGAGAACCTGAAGGCCAGGTCTGCTTTAATATGTAAAATATGCACCTCAGTCCCTTCTCCCAGGATCCAAAACCAAACCCCTTGGAAGAAGCAGGGTCTGAGCTGGAACCCTGTTCTGGGAACTTGAATGCACAGGTCAACTGCTAGCAGAACCAGCTTTGTAGCTAAATGTAGCATGCCTCACTGCGGGCAGGAGTCATGAGGTTAGGGGGTGGGGCTACGGGACACTGAAGTTCAGAGAAACTTGCACATGGCCCAGAATCCAGGGAGAGGAGTCCACAGCCAGGGGGAAGGAAGCAGGCACTCAGGAGAAAGGGATTGATGTGATGCACAGGGAGAAGTGATGTAGAAAGGGGACTCAGGGCCTGAGGGCCAACCTTGGGCCTGACGGGTGACGGAGGACACCCAGAGAAGGATCTAGGACTGGAGGTCATACAAGGGCCAGATCTTCACGGAGCAGAGACACTGACTGTCTCCACAGCCTAGGGTTTTCCCTTACTGCTTTGAGCCCTGGGAAGGCATTCCACCTCTGAGCGCTGGGTAAAACACAGATGAGCCAAAGCAGGACATGGCCCTCCTGCCAGCCAAGGACTTCAGATCTACATGGTGACTCACTAAATCAATATTAGAGTCAGAGAGTTTTCATTTTTATTACCTTTAAACTTGAACAGCCTAGGTTGGATGTCGTGGGTGGGGGCTGGAGCTTGGAGTTGGGGAGACTCCACCAAGAAAGCCTCAGACTTTAACCCAGGGCAGTGTCACACCATGAAGTGTGTGTGTGTGTGTGTGTGTGTGGTCGGCTTTAGTGTCCCCAAAGGAACTGAGGGGAGAGGTGGTGAATCACTTGCCCATTTTCTCCCAAACACCAGAGAAGCAGCCAGCGCCATTGCTGCGTGGACTTCAAGGCTTTGGGAGAAGTGGAGGAGGGAGAGGAAGAGGAGCAGGGAGGAGCAAGGCTGAGCTATCACTGCTGGATAGGAGGCAGAACTCAAAGGCCATGCGTGAGGGCTCTTAGACACAGGCTGATTCTTTCCTACTGGGGCCAGCTGTGACCTGGGGATGGCTAGGGAGTGTGTCACCACGGGGCACAGGGGACCAAAACCTTCAGGTCCTACTTGATTGTTTTTTGGCCTCAGTGAAGCATGAGCGTGCCAAGGTCAAATTGCGGGGTCTCTGGCCAGTGCTCCATCGGTGATGTGCCACCCTGCGGCTGCTGTCAGTGCTCCTCTGCCGCCCAGGCTGCGTGCGGCATGCAGGGAGAATTCTGCCTCAGATCCTTAATGGAGCCATGTGTCTTAGTCATCTCTAGCAGCGTGTGATCTCCAAAGTGAGCAGGATAAAGCACTGAAAGGCAGACTATTGACTGTCTCTTGGTTGGGGAGGCGGGCTCCAATCAGCTGGGGTTCTAGCAGAGCGTGCCCCCAGTCTGTGGTCACGTGACTGCCAGGGGGCTCGTCTCCTCTGAAACGTTGGTGCTTCTGGCTGGCCTCCAAGCTTAGTGATAGGCCTATTGTCTACGCCTCAATCCCAGACACACGGGACTGCTGGAGGCTTTCCCCAGACACAGAAGCCCCTTCTCCCAAGGTGTATGCAATGCCAAAGAGTGGGAGCTAGCACCCCGAGCAGAAGTCACAGTACTGTGTAACGGAACCTTCTCTCTCAGATTCCACTTGCTGAGAGGTGAACTCGGAGCACAGCCCACACCCAGGGATACCTCTAGGTCATGGGACCAACTTAGGGGCCACCCAACATACCTTGGCATTTTGTTTGAGACCTTCTCTTCTTCCTCTTGGTAAATATCCTATCCCTCAGGTGATGTAAAGGCAGGGTTATTGGATAAGTTCACTGTTCCCAAGGAACTAGGCCAGGGAATGGGAGACAGAGGGAAGAGGGAAAAAAAAAGCACCTTTACACAGAGAGGGAGAGAAGGAAGAAAGGTAGAGAGACTAGTAAGTCTGCAATATATAGGGAAGAGCCTCTGGAGGAGAAGCCCAGCCCCTGGGCTGGAAAGTTTAGGACCAGGTCTAACTATGCACCTTACTGTTTGTCTGGGGTCTGAATCACAATCAGGCCTAGCACCTCCTGCTTATCTCTGACCCCCAAGAGCTCTGAGCACACACCTCCTATTGAAAATGGGGCCTACTAATTCATTTCTTACAACATCTCAGCCAAGATTAATTGGCACCCTCTCTGCAAAATTTGGCAGGCCCTGTTGTGACAGCTGGAGTGGACAGATGTGTTACTTTAGGCCCCGATGGCTCATTTACGGACCCCAGACAGGGTGGGGCATGGTGCCCGGGATGGACCTGGTGTTACACAGATAAGGAACCTAAAGGTGACCAAGAGAATCCTGGGTAGAGAAAAGTCCCAGACAGCTCATACACAGGAGGAGATAGCCCTAAAATGTAGTTCCAAGCTAGACATGTCAGGGTCTCTTTTATGGTACCAACTCCCCTGGCAAGCCAGTTAAGGTAGCCCGTACTGGCTAGGAGTGAGTCAGGCAGAGACAAGGCTGCCTGACAGCAGAACTGACCCTTCTCCCTTTTGCAAACCATCCTAGCCAATGACATCTGTTCCCCACTAGCTACCCTCACAGACACCCATCTGTTCCTCCCCAGGGCCCTGCACACCTGCTCCCAGAATCTTTCAGTTGGCCTTATCACCAGACACCTGTCAGAGCAAGGTGTCCCATTATCTCCTGCCTGTAAGGCATCCTGTGTGTGTGTGTGTGTGTCTGCTCTTGTTTACGCCTTACCCAGTCCCTTCCCTCTGGAATACTTTCTGCTTATCTTTCCAGATACTCTGGCCTTAGGCCTTTCTAGAAGTATCTGGGCCAGCCTTTCTGAATTGTAAGGATGGGGTGGGGTGGGGTTGGGTGGGGTGGGGGCCATGGGGGTGGTAAGGGTAGGAACTCTTTTTATCTGTTTTGTTCTGGCTACATCACAGGACCTCAGAGAAGAGTCAGTGGAAAAATACCCTTGCTGGTCTCAGTACACTTCTTGGCCAGGAAACACCCCTCCTCTCCCCCCACTACACCCTGCACACCTGTCAAATCTAGAAAAGTCTGGGGCTCGCCCCAGGGAGGAAAGAGGCTGAGCAGGAGGAAACATTATTCAGTGATGAAGGACCTTGTATACTGGGCTGGCTTTTGATAAATGATGTGTGGTTATTTCCAGCCTGAGAGAGAGAAATTCTTAGAGAGTGCTTTTGTTTAGAGAGTTTGGTCTGTGCATCCCCCCCCCTCCCATATCCTGGGGGCTGTGACTAATCGTGAACAGGCTTCATTTTGTTTAGAGAGACTCTCAGGACTTCCTGGTAGGAGGCTCCATGGCATTTTCCTGCATGTGAGGCCCTGGAAAGCCAGAACTGGGCCAGCACTATAAGACAGATGTACCACATCATAGAGTGTCTCAACCCTTTGGTACCCACTGACATACCTGCTTCATCATTTTGAGCTCTGCTCTCGTCTCCATCAGCCCAGAGCTTCCTTGTGTGTATTGCTATCCCAGGAGGGCAGCTGTGTAGTCTGTGCTGGAGGAAGGGGCTAATCAAACCTCCAGTGTGCTACACACCATTTGCCTCTAGACTCTGTCACATACAGTCGCACACACCTCTGTGTCCCCAGCATTGAAACCCTGCCGGCCCTAAAGGGAGTCCTTGCATGCAGTGGACAGTTTGAGGTTCACGTTTCTAGGAAATAAGCTCTCATGTCACGGGTGGGAACTGAGCCTGAGCTGTCAGTTTCTTTGCTTGTCCTCTGGTGTGACCAGGCTAGCCCGACCCCAGGGCAGGCAGGCAGGCCCCGTTACACTTTGGTCTTGGCTACTTGTTTCTAGTTTGCATGCAAAGAACATGCTGGAATGCTGAAGAGTGGCCCTTTGACCTTCTTACTTTTGACAAACTTCTCACCCGTTTCAAAGTTTCACTGAAATGACCTTATTTATTTATTTAAATGAAAAGTTTTAATTAGAAACTTTAAGAACAAAATGAAGAGAAGCTCCTGATCACTAAACTTCAGGAATTAAGGTATTAATACAAACACAGCCTTGAGCAGGGGCCACCTGCTGAGTGTTCTCAGCCCTGGGCTGGGTTAGAGGACAGGAAGCTGCGGGTCCCACCCTGCAAACCTGACACTGCTTTGCACTTTTCACTCAGCAGGCTGCTGTCCTGGACCCAGAAGGGGTCTCATTTGCAGTCTGGTAGTGAGATGAGTTAAAAGCCACCAAATTTGAGGGTTAAGATGCCTGGAGCCCCATGCTATTTAAAGCAGTTTTTTGTTTTGCCATCTGGTCACACACTGCACTGTCTTAGTTGGAGATGCTAAATTCTGGCTCGGAGAATGTTCCCTGAGAGATGGGTGATGCCCTTCCTAGCTTGGTGGGGCATCCATGGTAATGAACTTCTCAACTCTCATGCCCCCATATACTCTTAGCTTTCATCCCCTTTTCTCACCTCCAAAAAATCTCCAGAACTTTTTGATTATAGAATGTACTCTGATCTAAAAACTGGCCATGGTAGACACTTCATTCAGCACATGGTGGATTTGGTTTACCCTATATTAATTTTAGGTTTTCCTAGATATATTTACATCTTACTGCCCTATTAATTTCCAGGACGTCAGTCAAGAATGAGTTAAATTTGTAAAGCCTCTTAGCATAGCCCCTCTATCCCTCCCTCCATCTCCTGTTTATGTAAGGTGAGAGTTTTATATGGAGTGAATATTAATGAATGGCTGTAAATTAAGGCCTGACTAGTCGGATTTGTAGTTGGCCAGCCAGAGAGTGAGCATTTTCAGCTCTGTGGACCACATCGTCTGAATGACTACCATTCACCCATGACAGCAGCTGGATTGCTCCTGCACTCAGGTGAATGCTTACCCTGTACCAATAAACCCCGCACCGACACCTGTGGGCGTCAGAGTGGCCCTTGCACTCTGGTTTGCAGCTGTAGCTGTACTATTAAATATTGTCAGATGTGTAGTATACCCTGTAGCCGATGAATGCTTTTACTGTGGGACATTGAAGTGACTCTTGGTGTTGTTAGACAGTGATAGGAATGCAGACTCTTTTTTTCTCTAGAGCTGAGGACCGAACCCAGGGCCTTGCACTTGCTAGGCAAGTGCTCTACCACTGAGCTAAATCCCCAACCCCCGGGAATATAGACCCTTGAGTCACCTCTAGTTTAACCTCTATATTCTCACAACCCACTAGGGCAGCCTTCTCCACCAGCTACCAAAGGCCAAGTGCTAACACTCACTTGTGTCTCATAGGAGAACCACGAACAGGAAGTGCACCCAAGAATGCAGCTATGATTGGCTGAGTGAGACGGACCACCCACTCATCCCAGCAGCTGCTCTGTTAGACCTAATAGCATCTCTGTGGGTGGTAGTGTGGGTCATTCTGTAATTCCTGAGCACGCCATATGTAATTTTCGCAAGATCCAGTACATAGAATCTTAAAAATAAGTTTTTTTTTCTTCGAGATAGGGTTTCTCTGTATAGCCTTGGCTGTCCTGGAACTCGCTTTGTGTTTGGATCCATTTGCTCTCATTAAAGTGAGGACAGGCAGGAATGCCCGTTCCTGTTCCCTGGAGTCTGACATCTAGAGTGGACACAGGGCAGTGAGCTCCCAGGGAGGACTGTGACCCCAAAGATGGTTTGGTTTCCAGGGTGACAGTTAGAAAAGTAAGATCATCTCTAGAGTCAGGCAGTTTACTCCCTCATCTGAGACTTTAAAGTTATCTGTGCTGAGAAGAAAAAGCTGGGTGTAGATGTAGGTGAGGCCTCCTCAGAAGTTTACCTCAGGGCCCCAAGCATGATAGAAATGCTACGAGTCTTAGCCATGAAGACACTGAGTGGAAGAAGATAGGAAAAGGGGAGAGAAGGGAGGGGGCGATGTGAAATGCCTGCTCCCCACTTCAGGCAGCGAAGGCTTAGGACCTTGATAGACAGCTGTCAAAAATGCTCAGCTGCCTACAACAGTCCACACTGCCAGTGTGGGTGAGCATCCACTGTGGAGAGTAAAAATATGAATGGTGGCGGTGGTCAGGGTGCCGAGTGGGTAAAGGGCTTGCCAGGCAAGTATGGGGACCTGAGTTTGGATCCCCATGACTTCCATACAGCTCATGACACATAGTGTGTGTGTCTGGAATTCTACTGCTCCTACAGGGAGGTGAGCAGTGGAGACTGGAGAATCCCCAGACACTTGTGCGCCATCTAACCTGGCATGTGCAACCAACAAACAACAAGATGCTCTGCCTCAAACAGTATAGAAGGCAGGGACTGATACCTGGCCTCCACGTGTCTGCATTCTGCATTCATACACATGAATGTGCTCTCTCTCTCTCTCTCTCTCTCTCTCTCTCACACACACACACACACACACACACACAAGACAATACAAGTCCAGCAAAGTAAAAGTCATTTTGCATCTCCCTGACTTCTTGCCTCATTAGACTCCCAAGTTCCCCACCCTACCCCTGGTGCCCACACACTGTGGTCATGGGGCAGCTGTTGGGGACTAATCATAGCTACCCTGGCCTGAGGAGTTTGGCTATTTCCAGCCACAGAGATGAATAAGAGCATCCATTTGAGCCAAGTTGACGTCCCAGCTTTTTCTGCTCCCCATGCCAGCTATGGGGCCCGCCCCTCAAACTCTGCTGGCCTCTGCTCGCTAGTCTGTCACGTCATGAATCTTGCTGACCTGGCCTGAATGGACTCAGTGGCTTTGCTGATGGGTTGATCTGTGGGATGGCATTCTATAGCTTGGTAAACACAGATGTCAATCATCTAGGAGGGCTGTGGTCCATGAGAGAGTATCCTCAAGCGTCTATGCACATCTGCAGACCCCTGTCCATGCGAGCAGCCCACCCAGGGATGAGTCAGTGCAGCGGAAAAGAGGAAGGACTCCAAGCCCAAAGGCTTTGGCTTTGTAGCCTTTGGTATGGCTGGCCATTCCTTCCCCCTATGAGCTCCAAGAGCCATGTCTCCTTCACAGACACCCTGAGGTTCTTCCTCTATTTCAGAACTCCAAAGTCCTGGCCAAGAAAGAACTGGCTTATGTCCCAATCATTGGCTGGATGTGGTACTTTGTGGAAATGATCTTCTGCACTCGAAAGTGGGAGCAAGATAGGCAGACGGTTGCCAAGAGCCTGCTGCACCTCCGGGACTACCCAGAGAAGTATCTGGTACGTAGGCAAAAGAGCCATGTGCTATCTGGCTCCTGTGAAATTATGTGTGGCTACCACACATAGGAGTCACTTTAGGACTGTTCTGCGGGTGACCACCGAATTGAGTGTGACCTGGAATGACATGTGACCTGAGGTCACTTTGGGGCTGACCTGGCGTCAAGTGTGACTATGAACTTCTTTGGCACTGTGGCCTCTGGCTGAGCTTGGGGTTGTGTGAGCGTGGGATCCTCCTGTGTGACCATTATCTTTTGCTTTTCAGTTCCTGATCCACTGTGAGGGCACACGGTTCACAGAGAAGAAACACCAAATCAGTATGCAGGTGGCCCAAGCCAAGGGGCTGCCCAGCCTCAAACACCACCTGCTGCCGCGCACCAAAGGCTTTGCTATTACTGTGAAGTGCTTGCGAGATGTTGGTAAGGATACTGGCTAAACTGGGAATCTTTGAGGCTAGGTGGAACCTGGGACAAGAGGCAGGTTCTGGTCTGGTTTGGCACCTCACGTTTCTGCATCCCAGTAAATACTTCCCTCTGCTGGTCAGCAGCGGCACTGCACTGTGAGTGCAGAAAGTACAGACTCCCCGGAGGACCCCTGAGATGGCCTGGCCATGGAGCTGCAGTCTTTGAGGCCATCTCTTGCTTGTCTATTGCTGACAACCACCTGTAGATGATCTGACCTGTACTCTAGGGCAGCTGACCCATGAGTCTGGAGTCTTAAGCCAGTATAGATAAAAAGAAGAAGGCAGCAGTGATCAGTTGCCACTGGCATTCTGACATGCCTTCTTCCATTTCCTTTTTAACCTTTCTCTTCAGTTTAAAACACATTTCTTGTTTTGGTATGTAAGCCTTTTCTCTCACATCTCTTACTCCCTGGGCCTTCGGCTTCAAAAGAGGCTTGACTTTTTACCTGGGCTGGATAGGACCTGACACTGCTTCAAGTGTGAAGGCACCACAGAGCTTGGGCAGGCCACAAAAATGCTTTATCCCTTGTGAGGGGGGTCTTCCTTAGCCCCCATGTCAAGGATTTAACCAGGGCACCAAGGACTTCAACAGGTTAAATATCTTCTGGGCTAGTGCCCACTTTAGGTATCAGAGCCCACCAATGACAGGGAGAGTGGTTGGGCCTTTAAGGACAGTGCCTCTAGACACTCCTATAAGGCAGCATGGGGACCCTTTCCCATTGAGAAAGATAGTGGACCTACAGACCTGTAGCGGGGTTAGGCATCAGGGGAAAGAAACAGATGGTGATTTTATAACATTTGAATTCGTGTTCTTTATATATCTAAGTGATCCAGGGATGGTTTACAATTTCCCCACCCATCCCTGCTTTTACTAACATTAACTGCAGACGTCTAAAGCTGTCAGGCCCGGGTCAGGATCATATCATCGTTAGTACATTGGGCTCCACCTGCATGTGTAACTGGCATCTGTCACCTCAGCCCTGTGTGATGATGGCATTGTAAGCCCACTCTCCAGAACACCTAGGTTTGGTAGATTGCGTGATGCAGCTAAGCAAACTTCCCACTGCTGGGAAAAGGCGGCTGTGGGCGCCACACCCAGCCGCACTGATTCCTGCCTTTCTCTGCTGCCATCTGTCTCCACCGTGTTTTTACACATTCCACCCACTTGCTTCTGTCATTAAATCGCCCATTCTTTGATCCAATAAGCATTTCTGGAGCCTGACCTGGGTCCCAGGGCTCCCACAGCAAGGTTGGATGGAATGTGGAATATGCCGACGAGATAACTTGGAATGTGCTTATAGGATAAGTTACTGTTACGGGGCTTTTAGGGTTCTCATTTGGGCATCTGTATTAGAAGCCTGTTACCCTTTCTGCTGGGCGCAGTCTCCTGAGTAATCCATCCAGATTCACTGTCAGCCTCCTTGCTGTTCCTCCCCCAGCTCCAGCCTCCATCTCCGTATTCATCAGAAGCCATTCCTCCTTCCTGATACAAAAAGGCTTATTAGCATAGTGGGCAAAGTTCCACAGCTTACTCACTCTGAACCACTCAGCCGTAGGACTACCCCGCACATTAGCATAGAAGGTGTTACACCATGTATTGGCATGGGGGGGGGGGGTTCCACAGCTTACTCTGAACCAATCAGTATCAGGGTTACACCACACATTAGCATAGAGGGCAGGGCTCTCACAGTTTACTTTTAACCAATCAGCTGCATAACTACACTCTGTCAATCTTAGTGTTGCCTTTTGACCACCACGTGGAGAGCGTGGGTGATAGGTTACCCCAAGGAGTTACCACTGAATAGGACTATTAACTTGGCCGCTACCTTTTCCCTCCAGGATTTAGATATAACACCCTGGCTTTGTGGCTGCTTCATTTTGGGAGGGCACAAAAATGCTCACAGAAAGGGTTACACTAGGCCTGCAGAGATGTCTTAGCAGGTACGAGTGTTTACTGCACTTGCAGAAGACTGGAATTCAGTTCTCACTGATATTATCTGGTGGCTCACAACTGCCTATAAATCCAGCAACAGGGGATGCAATGCTCTCTTTAGGCCTCATGTGTACATATACCCACATAGACATTCACCCACATTGTTACAAAGTAAGTCTTCTATTAAAAAAAAAAAAAGAGGGGCTGGTGAGATGGCTCAGCAGGTAAGAGCACCCGACTGCTCTTCCGAAGGTGATGAGTTCAAATCCCAGCAACCACATGGTGGCTCACAACCATCCGTAACAAGATCTGGCTCCCTCTTCTGGAGTGTCTGAAGACAGCTACAGTGTACTCACATATAATAAATAAAATAAATCTTTAAAAAAAAAAGAAAATGGTATTTGATAACTTTATAAATAATGGCTATCATTCTATAACAGACACATCCTTAGATGAACCTAGTTCATCTCCTACCCATATTTGTTCAAATATCGGTATTTGTGACTACAGTAGGCTCTGCCTACTATAAAGTCGGTTATCAGTATAGAATTGATAGTCATGACTGCTTTCAAGCCCATATGACCACAGGAATTACTCTGTTTCCATGACTCACTTACAGTTGGCTTTCTGATTACAAAAGATGATACATGTTCAATGTAGAGCGGGTGAACAATCTAGAAAAACCCAAGGAAGAGGTCTCTATCACGCGTGTCATTGGGTACGGCGTGTGTATGTCTTCCAGTGTGTGTGTGTGTGTGACTACCAAGCAGAACCGGCCTCACCTGCTACATACTGCCTTGTTTGTCTTGTCTTATAGTCCCAGCTGTATATGACTGTACACTCAATTTCAGAAACAATGAAAACCCGACACTGCTGGGAGTCTTAAATGGAAAGAAATATCACGCCGACTGCTACGTTAGGTAAGTTGGCCCTGCTTCCTTCCTAGAAAAGGGAGGGCTTGTTTCTAAGTGCTAAATGACAAGGAGTCCAGCCTCCAGAAACGTCTGCTTCCCACTGAACTTCTCCCCAGTTATTTACATTATGAACTCAGGAGGCCCAGCATACCTACTGCACTGCATACCCTGGGGACGATGCCTTCCCTCCCAGCTCCTTCGAATCTGTTAACTGGCTTGGCTCAGCTTGCCTCGCTCCCCTCCCAGACTCTGGGCGGACAGACAGGAGCCCAGGACTCACTGTCAGTCATTCTTTGTGGAGACATTTCCTACGAAGATGGATCTGCTCTTTGCAAAGACAAGCCAATTTTTTTTCTTTCCTTTCTGTTATTGTTATTACTGCCCGCTCAATGACTTACACAACATGCCTCCTTGATCTTCAGAATGTCAGCAAAACCAGTGGAATGACAATGTAGCAGGCAGGAAGTCACGGGGCCATTGGCTCAACAAGTCAGTGTCCTTAAGCATTAAAACCCAGTCTGCGTTGGGTCAGGTGGCGCTGGTTCTCTATGCCGTAGTCCATCCAGGAGCCCCTGAAACATCCTCATACAAGCAGACAAGTGGTACAGAACTTTCTGGGTAAAGAGCCCTTCAGATGCCAAATCCCAGTACACCATGAAGGAATCCCAATGGCTAACACTCTGTCACGTCACTCAAAATGTCTAAATATACAAATGCATTTGTGGGCTGACAGCCTGGGCTAACTCCCTGGAACTGCTTCCAGCTTTTCCACAAAATGAGGAAGCAGCACCATCACTCTCTTTTCTAATGACGCTGGCACAGGCTGCCATGCTGCTTGGCGTATGGCACACACAAAGGCACCACTGCCACCTCCCTGCTCCCACTACCAGAGACAGAGGGGGTCCTTTCTCTCTGGAGTTTCTTTGACACTTGGCAAGAGCTCCACTCAGCTGGATTCTCGAAGGGTGCAGGATCGTTTGACATCCACAAGGGTTGGGGGCTGGTTAGTAACTGTAGTTTTCTGGAGTATATGTGGGAACCGGTGTAGAGTACATAGCCAACTATGATCCTTTCAAGTTCACCTACAAAAGCCAGCAAGCGTTCAAGGCCACCAGGGAAGAGGCTTTATGCTGCCCAACACACCTGTTTGTGTGTAGTAGCCCACTTAATACGACTGGGGCATTCTAAAGTAAATACTACAGTGTCATATAACGAATTAACACATCTAGGGCACTACTGTCCAGCACATGCTTAAAAAGAGTAAAACTCCCAGCTAGCCTAGTGAAGACACCTTCACAAGGCCTTGAGAACTTCTTTCCTGAGCCATATTTAGTGAGCTTACTCACAATCGGAGATCACAAAGAGCATAGAAAGAAAGGTTGATTTCGTGGAAACACGCAGGGACCACAAAGGTCAAAGGGCACTTTCAGAGAAGCTACAGTGTCCTTACTAATAAGTTTCTGGGCACACTGGGGTGTGAAATGTCTCGTGGGAAGTTGTGACAACTTGTCCATGGACCAAAGCAGACATCCTCGAGATGTCATCTTTGAAGAGCCAGTAGCCTTAGAGCATATGGAAAGGGGACTCTGAAAATTACTCTCTGCTCAAGGTGGGCTCTTTGCTAATGGATGGATAAGCCTCACACCCTTGCCAGCCCAGCCTGACAGACTGCCAGCCCATGAGCTCATTTCCTGGGCAGAGTAACTCAGAGGTCTCACTTCTGTCCAGATGCCCTTCTCACATGACTGACCTTCTAGCACCTGCCTCAATGTGGCCGTGCCCCAGTGGAGAGCAAAGGAGCTGCGTGTGAAGTGGTCTATTACTGTTGCTCCTTGGTTGAAGAAAGTACTAGTGTGTTGTCCCATATGCATGTATTCTGCACCTATAGGCCTGCATCACAGGGAACACGAAGCAGCATTGTCCTCTCGGGCAGAAGCAATGTTGGGTTTGGGGAGGTGGAAGATGGAGAAAGGCAGATCCCCCACTCCTGACAGCATCTCTCTGTCACTGACTTGACCCTTCCTTGGTTCTGCTGGCCCATGGGCTGACCCCCTTGCCTCCTCCACAGGGTTTAGTCTGCAGCCAGAACTGTCACTCAGACACTGGCCTGGGGGCTCGGTGTGGTTGCTACTCTCAGCTAGCTGCTCTCTGCTTTTTGCAGGAGGATCCCCATGGAGGACATTCCTGAGGATGAGGACAAGTGCTCCGCCTGGTTACATAAGCTCTACCAGGAGAAGGTGAGTGCACCTGCAGGGTTTAGGGTTTAAGATGCCGTTCTCATGGGTGGGCACCGGGACCCAGTTATTGGTGTCCCTAAGGATCAACATGTCAAGCACTGGAAGAACATAGCGGAAATACATTGTTAGGTGGCCTCACAGAAAGTAAAACCATCTCCTGCATGTAGTGGACCAACAGGAGATTAGTAATGGCTGTTCTGTATGGTCCAAAGAATAAACAACTGCTGGCCTGACGGGTTTCAAGTAAGTGAGCTTATTGCCACGCAGTAATCAAAAGGAGGGGAAAGACCCTTAGCGAGCATCCTCAGTGGAGGGACCACCTGGATGACAGCCATGCCGTCGTCCGTCTCATCCGAGCTCCCTGCTCATGGACGAGCTTCTGCCTTCCTCTTTCTGTCCACCTACCATCCAGATGTTCTCAAGGGTGTCCACTTCCTGTTTTCCTTCCTCCCTTTGCAGTTAGGGGCCAGCCATCCAGCACAGTTATGGAGGACAGTTGAAATAAAAAAGTTCAATGAGACGAAGGAGGGAGGGAGGGAGGGAGGGAGAGAGAGAGGGAGGGAGAGAGAGAGAGAGAGAGAGAGAGAGAGAGAGCGCCTGCCTCCTTGTTCCCAGAATCCCCTTCATCAAGCACAGACAGCAAAGGACAGTTTACCGGTATACTGTACATCAGTGGTCCCAAAGCCCTGGCGTCTTCCCCATGCCTATCGCCCAGATGCATTTCCCCCATGGGAGGGCTCACTTCAGTAACAGATGCAGTTCAATTTGGTCCTGCAAGGTCCCCTTACCTGTCCTGGTCCAGCTCCCCAGCTCTGCCTGCTTGGCTTGGTTTTACACAGCCTCCTCCCTTCCCAAGATGTAAGCAGGGTACAAGGAGAACCTAATTATCATTGCCCCAACTTGACCTCATGGACATCGTCCCAAGCAAGGGCTGGCACTTCCTGTGAGCAGTACCTTGCAGGCCCCTTGCCCTTTGTCATCCAGTCTCCGAAGACCGCAGACAGGCTGATGGGCACCAGCGAGTTGAGAGGCCAGACTGACAGTGTATCCTTGGCTGTGTGTGGGTGGAGCTCAATGATCTTTCATCCATGCTCCCTTCAGCCCACCTCACTGTCCTGCTATGCTTCCTCAGAGCCTGGGTGTGGTGAGCATGACCAACGATAGCCAGTCCCAAGCTGGAACTCCTCAGTCCTGCACACAGGAAGATAGTGGCAGCTGTCTCTCTGTGTGACACTGGAGGAAGGGGACGCCAGCTGCCCTGACAATCCCCAGTAGCTGCCCACAAACTACTTTCTGTAAGGTACCAGCTGGCACCCAGCACAGTGTCTGAGGCTCTTTTCTCTGACCCTCAGGATGCCTTTCAGGAGAAATACTACAGGACAGGGGTCTTCCCAGAGACTCCCTGGGTTCCCCCACGGCGGCCCTGGTCTCTGGTCAACTGGTTGTTCTGGGCATCGCTGCTGCTCTACCCTTTCTTCCAGTTCCTTGTTAGCATGGTCAGCAGCGGCTCCTCGGTGACGCTGGCCAGCTTGGTCCTCATCTTCTGTATGGGTGAGTGCAGAGCCAGAGGCTCAACTCGAAGCCAGCATGCTTGGCGGTTACCAGATGTATGTCAGGAGGTGCCCCTTGTAGGCTGAGTGGTACCTACAAGGGCCAGCCTCACAGTGGAACTGCACAGCCCGTATGGTGTGTCATGGAGCTGGAGTCCCCTTACTGCACCCCCCACCCTCACCCCCACCCCACCCAAATGGATGCTGAGGCCATTCTCCAAATTCCTCTCAGGACTGAAGCCCTGCTTGCCCGTCCTTGCAGACAGCTCTGCTGGCTCCCTGCCTTCTGGAGGGAATCAAGACATGAGTCTTGAGAGACCTAATTGTTGGCTCTTTGCCTTGGAAGCAGACATGGGACCCTCCCTAAGGGACTTCTCCTTTGTAACCAGGTGACTAGGCAGGAGTGAGGAGGCTTAGAAAGTGCCTTCTTCATTCTCCACAAAGGGTTATTCGCCTGGCACCTGAAGGCCAGGCAACAGGTGTCCATGTCCTGAACAGGCTGGCTATTTCTCTGAAACAAAGTACTGTGGTCTCTGGGCAATACAAGGGGCTGAAGTCAGAAGTGCCTCAGGACAGACTCCCATGTGGAGCCTGGTGCTAATAGCATCTCTTAGTGACTACTGCAGTCTTAAGAATCAGGCCACTAGGTTCTCAACCTCCCTAATGCTTCGGCCCTCATATTGTAATACAGACCCTCATATTATAGTGACCCCTAACCATAAAATCATTTTCCTCACTCCTTCATAATTGTAGTTTTGGTACTGATATGAATTGCAGTGTAAATATCTGAGCTTTCCAATGGTCTCAGTTGACCCCTATGAAAGGGTTATTTGGGGTCATGACCCACAGGTTGAGAACCACTGCACCAGGTGCATCTTCTGAACCACTTTTTTTTTTTTTAAACTTGGTACCTTGTAAGCACCTTGACGCACCCAGCACACGAGCCAGTCTGTCTGCATCAGGACCACTAATTTTAGGTTCTGATTTTGGATCCTGGGAAAGAGGTTGGTGGGGCTTGTAGGCAAGGGAGAAATCCCATCTCTGCTTTTACCTGCTGGCTGGCCCACAAAGGAGAGCCATGTCCTCTGGGACAGTCAGCTATATTCCTTAAATAAGAGGGATGGGGGAAAGGGCTCTCCTAGGTGTGAAGTAAGTGCCCAGGAGCCCAAGCACTCCGCCTGGGTGCTGTGGTCATTCAGAAATTTTCCCAGAAGTGACCTTGTGTCCTTGCTGACATGTTTGCACCCCGCATCCGGTCCTGCATTTCCCCTAAACTGCACTGTTCCAGCATCCCTCCACTTCCTGAGGCCTCTGGACCAGAGTCCACATCTCTTACCATTTCCTATTATGTCCCTTCTGCTGACGAGACACTCCACCCGAGGGCCTTACATCTCAGCCTCTCCACAGGTGTCCCGCCAGACACCTCTTCAAGTGCACAGGCTGGCCTCCATGTCCTTGTCTGCTGCATGGTCTTGCATGGCAGCCTATATAGAGAACATGATGCTACAGCTTTGTAACATAGAGCATAATTTGGGGGCTGTATCTGCTCGCTCACCCGCTGTATCATAAACAGCATCTGTAGGCTGTGTGTTCAGTGATTAAGAGGGGCCTGGCACACAAGGAGCTCAATGACCCTTACCTCCAGAGGTACTGCTTACAGGGTAGTTTCCAGGCAAGCATCTGGTAGCTCTGTGAATTCCCAGATGGGTCCAGCACATTCTCTGACAGCTGCAGCTTCAGAGAGCAAGGGCTCCAGGGGCCAGTGATTTTTGATCTCTGTGGCCAGTCCAACTGTGGTGGAGTTGTGTGGGTATTCAGTGCCTGCATCCACATAAAGCCCCCTACCCCAGGCCATTGCCCCACAGTCTCCAAGAACCATTTTTGCCTTGGAAAGTGGTGCTGAAAGCAGAGAATTCTGGGAACTCTGTGGACAGGTGTATGCTGCTTGTGCAATTCTGTTTCCCACAACCTTCTCCCCTCAGGGCAGCCCATTTCCCTTTCAGCTGCAGAGGAATGCCCAAACCTGGGGTCAAATGGTCCATCAAACTCACTTGCATTTTGGAGCCTCCTAGCGGCTCCTGTTGACAGAGTGCTCCTGGGGTGTGCTGGGATTCTAACTGCTCGTCCCTGTTCCCTGCAGCCTCCATGGGAGTTCGATGGATGATTGGCGTGACAGAAATCGACAAGGGCTCTGCCTACGGCAACATCGACAACAAACGGAAACAAACGGACTGATGTGGGAAAGTCACCTCCAAAGGGAACCATGGGGGACCGTTGGCCTCTGCTTAGCCTTTGTAGCAGGGCTCAGTGATGGAGACTGGTGCTGGGACAAACAGAAACCACAGCCCCTCTGGTCACGGAGTTTTGCCTCAGCGCTGGATGGGAAAGGAAGACGGGTTTAGACCTTTTCCCTCCCCTCCTCCCTGTGTGATATAGTGGGTTTGGTTATGTCTCTTTTCAGTTGCGTGTGTGTGTGTGTGTGTGTGTGTGTGTGTGTGTGTGTGTGTGTTTGAGAGAGAGAGAGAGATGGGGTGAGGAGAATGGGTGTGTGGTTGCGTGTGCTCTTGTGACCCTGTGACAGTAGGGTCTGTGAGGCTGCAGGTAAGGGCAGGGCCGGAGTGGAAGGGAAGGTGTCCCTGTCACCCCATGGTGCTGCGTCTTCTCTAACCCTCCATTGCCGGAGACGGAGTGAAAAGTGCTTTGGGTAAGATGACTAAATTATGCCTCCAAATAAGAAAAAGAATTAAAGTGTTTGTCTGGGTTGTCTGTGGCAAGTGTTTACACAAATCTACCCTCCACTCTGCCCTGGACTTAGGCATTCCATATGGCAGCCACTCACCAGCTCTGCTCCTGGTGGGGGCTGCTGGGAGTTTGAGTTAGGTCACTTGAGGGTATGTGTGTGTCTAGTAATTTGTCTGTGTCGGGAAGAGTTTGTTTGGGCTCACAGTTCAAGGGCACAGTCCGTCATGGTGGGGGGTCGTTGCTGAAGGAAGGGGAGGAATCTGGTCAGAGAGAAGAGACGAAGGCAAGTGCTTACCTCTCTTTTGCTCAGTTCAGAACCCCAGCCCATGGAGTAGTGAAGCCAGAGGCTATGATAGGTCTGCCCCCACTTAACTAATTAGTCTAATCTAGATTACCTGCACAGGCACAACTGGAGACTCATCTCCTAGGTGACTCTACATCCTGTCGACTTGACAGGCAGCATTAACCACCACGGTGTTATGCCAGCGCGGTGACATTACCTGCGAGAGATGTGGGCAGAGTGAAGATAAGGATGCTGGGATACCAGCCGAGCGCTTCCTTGAGACACAAAGAGGACAGTCTTGATGAGACGGTGTCCACTAGTCTTGAAGGTCTTAAGCTTTGAAATGGAATGTTATGAAAACATCAGAAACAGTCATGGGAGTGGGGAAGCCCGGGGAATTTTACACCCCTTTCCAGCTCTCCTGTGGTACCCAGGAGCCAGGTGCTACTCAAACCACATTCCACAGGTGAGCACCCATCGGGGGCTCTGCTCTCCTCTACACTGAGTTTTTGGTTGGCTCCATTATAACACAAAGAGAGGGGGGTGCTCTTCTCAGCAGTCTTTGTAGAATGGCCTGTGGCAGACATTCACAGACTGAGGGTGGTCGGCAGAGGCCAGATGTAAATAAAACAAGAAGAAAAAAAAATAGCGACGTTCTGAAAGGGATCAGTTAAAAGACGGAGAAGCTGGAGTGCTTGGACTGATGTCCTTCCCCCTGTGTGCACACACACCACCTGGTACAACCCCTTACTAGAAAAGCTGCCCTTAGGGTCCTCAAAGGCACATCCTGTCCAGAGTCACTGCAGACTTAAATATCTGGGCAGCAGCCATACATAGTCATGTGTGACTATGACCTTGAAGAGCCAAGGGATGACCTGAGGTCTAGAGCCCTCTCTGTTAAGGGACAGCAATGTATTATTAACACAGATGAGTCTGAGCTTGCAGAAATCAGACACCACGTTTCTGTGAGACAGAGTGGAGAGCCCAGGGAGGCAGAGTTCCCACAAGGTGCTGAGCCGGGTTCATCTGTTGGCAGTGGCTCCCTCTCTGACACCTCAGGCTCAGTCATGACTCAGTGCTCAGCACAGGCAAGGCTGAGTCATGATGACAGGGGCTGCCTCATGGCCTCAGGATCCAGAGACAACTCAGGTGCCAGTTTGAGTGAACAGCCTTAATGCAAAGGTCCCAGTGTCTACACGGATGTGAGCCTGAAGCCCCTTTCAAGGTCTGTGTGGTTGGCTGTCCCTGCAGACCCGCAGTGCTCAAATGGGAAGTTCACCAGTGACAGCCAGGGCCTCTCAGACTTGTCTTTGCCTCTTCCAAACAATCACTTATGAGCTTCAGACAGTTGCTTGCATGTTTGTCGTCGGGATTCTTCCTCACATAGGTAAACATCCAGTGTTTGAAGATGTCAGAAATTGTTGCCCATAACAGGGCAATTTTCTAAAAATGCTTTCCCAGACTTCAATGGAGACTGTTTCCTTTTTTTTATTTGAATGAGGCCCCAAACTGACCTTCGGAGTGTAGAGCAGGTAGAAGGGTTTAGCTGGCTTTGTAGACATAGTTCTTCTGTCCAGACAAGGCAGGAAGGCGGGGGGCTCCATCAGCTCAGAACCCTAGGCCTGCCTGGTGCCCACCAACACCTCACATGCAGTGCATAACTACGCCAGCCCTACCTGATCACGTCCTCAGCACCATGTGCACACTGACTCTGGCTAAAGTGTGTTCTCACTTAAAATTTAGCCAAAAGCTAAATTGTGCTTTGATCTACCCTGCACCAGCCGTGACAAGAGTGGCTTAAGGCCTGAGGGAATCACTGGATTACTGCTGGGCCCGACACCCAATGTCGTTCATGGCACTGGTTACCAACCAGCAAAAGGCCTGTTTCGTGATATCGGACTGTCTGAAATTATTATTTTGGTCAAGAACACATCATATAAATATGCCACCTAAATAGTGTGAGTCTTTCGGAAATCATCTGAGGCTGGGAGAGCCTCCGGGGCCCAAGGCTTCATCAGGTGCCCCTTTGAGAGCCTCCGGGGCCCAAGGCTTCATCAGGTGCCCCTTTGAATACTGACTACAGAAAAGGCACAAGCTTAGAAACTTAACCACAGAATGCCCATCATCTGAGCGTTCTCTTTCCAAAAGCATCATGGGAAGTGCCTTAAGCAGGGTTAGGCTGAAATAACTGAGCTCTCGGTATAATGCCAAGCTGTTCTGCAGCGGAGGGATAACCGGGCACTAACTAGTCCCCGTCCTGCGGCTGGTTAGTGCTCCTGGTTAGTACTGACACTGCACTGACTAAAGGCCTGCAGCTGCTGCCTGCTTTCATCCTCCAGAGTTTAGCAGCATCTCCTAGAGCTGTGTGAGGAAAGGTTTTCACCCGGCATGGCTTACACGGTTAGAGCTTTAAGATAGTTGTACCCCCATAAGCCACAGTAGCCAGTTTTGAAAGTTCTGGAGTCTACACTGAGCTCAACATTCAGGAGGTGAGGGGGATGAGTACAGTGAGGGCCCTTAAGTGGTGAGTCCTTCAGACTTCCAAAATGAACCAAACTGTATACGTACTGCTTTCCTTTTTTATATTCCCTAGAGCTGATTTTAGGCAGGTTATGTACTACACACCCCAGGGTACCTGGCAGTCCCCAGTGGTGTTTGAGGGGCCATTCTACCCAAGGCCTTGCAGTAAGAAAAGCTAAGGACACAGTCCAGTGGCTTAGCTAGGCTCTCCAGGCCAATACAAAGAAGGCCCCAGCCCACTGGGCACCCTGCTGGAGAGAAGCCCCAGGCTCAGGAAGATGAGAGATCTGAATTCCCAGGTTGGTGCAGCCTCCTGCAGACAAAGGCGTGGCTGACTAGTGCAGGAAGGAGAGAGTTAAGATGGGTATTTTTGGATTGCTTTGCCTGTCAAGGAAAGGCCAAAACAAGAGAGGGCCAGCATGAGGCGTTCAGGGCAGAGAGGTGCTGTGGGTGAGCAAGGTGTCTCCTGGCCGAGGGCAGTCACTCCCCAGGCTTGGGGGTTACTAAGCCTCAGTACAGGGATGATCTTTAAGGGGAGGAAACAGCTGGGGGGTGGGGAGGGAGGGTAGTGACAAGGAGAATGAACAGGACTTACAGATCACTTTGTCAGTGCATTCTGGGAGGTCAAACAAGGGTGACTTGGTATGGGGATGCAGCAGTGCCTGCACTTAGATGGACGGACGCACTTGCCAAGTACTTTATCAGACCAGGAAGCCTGACTTTCAAGTCACACAGAGCGAAAGGACAGAGGATGCGCTGCCTGTAACATGCCCTCTTATTCTTTACCGGGCACAGTGGGCCGAGCAGAAATAAGATTAATGAAGTGTCCAGAAAACAGCAGGGAAAGGCACTGCCACCAGGAGACATGAGTCCATCATGTGTTGGAAGGAAAAGACCAGTTCCTGCATGTGTCCTCTGACCCTCACACACGTGCTGTGGCTGTCCAGGTACCCTGCATGTCCACATGGTCGCCATCTGCACTGCCTACCGCTCTACAGCAGTCCTCGGGCCACACTGGAGGGCTGAGCAGCTGCCACCAAGACCATGTGACCCACACACCAACCATTAGCCCCCTGCCTCTGCAGACTTCCTCACAGGCTCTGGGGAGTGTAGCAGCAGCAGACAGCCTCGGTGTTTGTGCTACGACCCATTTTTTTTTTTACTGAGAAGTTACCCTTAGACATAGGCTTGTTAGACTGATGGATTCTTTATAATCAGCATTTTGTCTTCAGTGTCTTCTACCCTTACAATTTTCTGAAAGATAGCTAAGTTAAACCCAAAGCATAGGAAAGCAACCATAAAGATCAGAAAAACAAGAGAAAATATGAATAAAACCAGAAGTTGGCAAGATGGACAGACCTTTATCTAATAAAGAAGGACTCAGGAGCTTGAGCAGACAACAGCCCTATGGACACCAAGTGTGATGGGCAGAGAGCATCCCTATGGACACCAAGTGTGACGGGCAGAGAGCAGAAGCCAGAGGACTCGGTGAGGCTGAGTGGAGACCCTAACGTTCATTAAAATAAAAGCCAGAACAGACCTGCAGCAAGTCCAGAGTAACTTCCAAACCATCCTCCACAGATGCTCAGCCCCGACCAAGGGCTTGGTGAGAGAGTTCTACCCAGCATCTAAAAGACAAAGAACACCAACCTGGGCCATCTCTGAGGAAACAGAGGAAGAGGAGCTATCAGTTCACTGTAGGAAGGCTACCCTGCTCTGAGAGGGAGCCAAAACCCTAGAAATGAGAGCCACAGAGCAAAGCCCTCTGTACATCCAGAGGGAAAAGTCCTCCCACTGTCGTAAATGAACAGTGGTGTACAAAAGGGGCTCACGCGACTGCTAATCTAATCAGATTTTACCCCGGCAGGGAGGAAACTGCCCTTGTTCCCGGGTCACATGTCTCCATAAATGGATGGAGCCTACAAAAGCAGCAACTACAACTTTTCAAAGAACTCAGCGAGGCCACAGGATACAAGATTGAAACAAACAAAAAAATCAGTGTCCATGTCCGTGTGCAATGAATATCTGAATGTGAATTAAGATGTTATTTCCACTCACAGCACCAAGAAGAGATCCTTAGCGGGCAAAGACATCTCTTCAGCAGAAAGAAAAATCTGGACCCCTGAATATTGTTTTATACAAAAATTAAAGAGCAAAAGGCCTATTATAAGAGCTAAATGAACTGCTGGGTTGGAGTGTGGTTTCTTAGACATTCTACCATAAGCACAAGCCATCAAGAACAAGATGGTGAGTGGGCTTCTAAAAATATAAGCTTTTTTAGTTCTCATAGACGTGACAAAGTAAATAAATACCAGATAAGCCATAAACTGGGGAAAGACATCTTCACACTACAGATTAGGTGAAGGAGGTTTACTCAAGAGTATGCCAAAACACAAAACTCTTGCAACTCAGCAAGATGCAAAATAATCTAATTTTAAATTTGGCAAAGTATTCAAATAGGCTTTTTCCCCAAAAGGGAGACAGTAGTGGGGCCAGCAAGACAGCTCAGTGGGTAAAGGAGTCTGCTGCCAAGCCTTAGGACCAGAGTACAATGTCCCAGGACACACATGATGGACGGAGAACTGACTCCAGCAACTTATCCTCTCTTGACCACATACGTGTTGCAACATGTGTATGCACTGATGCACATGTGTGTGCACACACATAGGTAATACATAGATATCCATCCATCCATCCATAGACAAGCAGACAAGACATATATGAGTGACCATGAGGCACAGTGATTAAACTTCTCCATCAGATAAACAGGAATCAGAACTACAAGGAAGTTGTCTTCACTGTCACTAGCAAGCCTACTGTCAATGAGTGTGGCAGCATGGGATGGAGAGCTGACATCTCACAGCGCTGGAAGAACACAACATGACGGTCACTTCGGAAAAAGCTCAGAAGTTTCTGAAAACACGGGCTGATACACAGCCTGGCACACTTAATTCCTAACAGACGTGAAAACATGCACACAGACGCCTGTGTGTGCAAAGCAAATATGCCACCAGGGGGCAGTCTAGCACCCACCAACAAGTCCAGGGACAAAAGCATGTGGTACTTGCATCCAGTGGAAGGGGAGTTGACAGCCTCAGAATCCACCAAGTGAGAGAGGTCAGAGACCGCCATCCTGCAGGATCCTAACTTCTCGGGATGCCCACAGTGAGCCAATCCTAGGCAGGGAGCACAGGCAGGGAGCGGCTGAGCTGTAGGAAGACAGGTGTAGGCAGGTGGGGAGCACAGGCAGGGAGCACAGGTAGGGCAAATTCATCTGTGGGCAACAGGCAGGCTCCAGGATTACATTGTGTGATAGCTCTAGGCTCTGGGCTCTGATAAAAGTACAGGTGAACCTTTTACATAATATAAATTCACTTAAAAGAATATAAGAGAACATCTTAAATGAAGTCCTAATGCCTGTATGGATCCTAACTGGTATTCTCAGGGCAGAAGAGACCAAGAATACTTGACAATAACCTGGCCAGGGTTGGCGGCTGTATGTCAAGAGCAAGTGCATGCATGATCTAAAGAGACTTAGGGTATAAGGTCAAGCACTGAAAACAGTACCGGAAACGAGAAACGCCACCAGTGACAATGTCTGCCATCAGTGACAATATCTGCCACCAGTGACAATATCCGCCACCAGTGACAATATCCGCCACCAGTGACAATATCCGCCACCAGTGACAATATCCGCCATCAGTGACAATCAGAGTCCTACCTGCTAAGTCAGGTTATGCTCTGAAACCATAATACCACCAGCCTATCAAGAGATGGCGGCACTGTTCTCCTTCCACACCCTAGATCAGGTGTGCCCAACCTTAAATGCTGTCATCCACAAACGCCTTGGGCCACACTCAGAGCTATCCTTTGACGCATGCACGTGGCCCACAGGCTGCAGGTTAGACGCACCCAGCTCAGTGTCTCTGGGCAAGCTTGGCTGTGCTGTTTCTACTGAGCAGAATCAAGAGCAGGCCGTCCTGCTCTTTGAGCCAGTAACAGACGCTGACTTAGCTTTCCTAAAATAAACCATTTATTGAAAAAGAACCTTTTCTTCAGCTTCACTTACGAGCCTTTGCATAACAAACCTGTAGCTTTCGAACAAGGAGGCTCCATAGTCAGAGCCAACGAACAGGAGGTTGAAATAAAGGTCCTGGACACCTGGTAACACTACATGTTCTTCTGAACCCCAGAAGCTCAAAAACACTGCTGATGTCACGGTTGGTTCTCAGTCACTCGAGGGTCGGAGGGGACAGAGGTGGTGGCCCGTGTACAGTAGTAATGGCACTTAACGTGCGGCTCCTTTAACCTCGTCAGCACTGTCACTCAGCAGGCAACAGGAGCAGCAGAAGTGAGGCTTGTCACCTGTGTAGTCTTCAGTCCTGGGAGGTTATGAAGGCCGCCTGCACTGCAGTCTTTATGTAAATATTACATACAGTAGTGATCACGGGATTCTGTCCACACACTACTAGGCCACGAACTAGTTCGATTCACTCTTCATCTGTGCAAACCTGTGAGGAAGCAAGAGAATGCTGAGCCCCTGCTGGCGCAAGCACATTTCTGTGTCTGCCTGTGTCAGGATGCTTGGCCTCTGGCCCACAGGCAAGGCCAAGTGGGTCCCTGGCACCAGCCTCTGACATGTGAGGGAACTCAGACCTCCTGCATGTTTGCTCTCGGGGAAGGCTGACTGCACACAGAACAGCTCCTTCAGGGCAATATATTCCATCTACTTCAGAGCTTAAAAGCCCTGTTCCTTCATTACCTGTCCCCAGTATCTCTTGTAGCCAGCCCACAAATGAGCCCACCCTGTATGGGGCAGGCCTCCTGTGCAGGGTCCCTAGCTGTGTATCGGTGTGTTCTCACCCCCTCTCAACATTCCCAATGCTGCTCCAGCAACACATGTGTACCCGCTCTTTACTACAGCCCACTGTACTGCGGCAATCTCGACTGCCAGCCACAAAGCACCCACCTAAAATCCCAAGCAAGTGTTTCAAACAAACCTTGATGACCTTGCCAAAGGGATGGCCTGTGCCTAGGCAGCCTCAACCTGCTGTCCTTTGGCAGTGGATGCAACCTTCATATGACTCAAGGAGCCAGGAGGTGGGGCCACCCCATGCACCTCCAACCTGCTCCTCAGCCAGGCCCATTCCAACTCCTCAGCACAGCTGAGGGCCACTCTCAGCCTGCAGTGCACCTTCCCCAGAGCACTATCTCACCAGGGCCACCAGTCATGTTGTTAACTGAGAGCCCTCTGCTGCTCCTGCAGCTTTTCCAGCCTTATCTTCTACCGTCTGCTTTCTTGTGCTCCCTCAGAATTAACGCACACAAAGCTACTCAATGGCCCTGCCCACACCAGGCCCTCATGCCTGACGTGGTCTGCCCCTCTGCCTGGCCACACCCCCTCAGAGACGGAGTTCTAAACCCTCAGCCCCACTTCCCATCACTAATGTGTCACCACTGGGCTCACAACACAGTGACAGGTCCAAGATGGCCACACATTCTTGAGGGCAAAGACTGTGCTCGCCTCCTGACAACAAATCATGTAGAAGGGCCTTAGTGAACATCTTACTAACTGAAGACCAATCTCTGATACATTAAGGCATTTGGTTTCTGTCCTTTTAGACATAAGCATGCTATATTTAAGTTTCCAAATGTCTGTGGCGAACTCAAGTGTTTAACTCTGAGGCGGGCAAACCTTGACAAAGGCATGGTCGAGAAGCTGGCTGGCTGTCCACCGTATCTTCGGGTCACTTTCCAGGCAGTGCGAGAGAAAGTCCTTTCCTTCGGGGCTTAGCCTTTCCGGGATTGGTGGCTTGTGTCCCATCCCCACCTTGTACATAATCTGAAAGTTGTGTTCATACTCATGCCAAGGCCGCTGCAGAGACAGGGAAAATAAAAAAATAACAAAAACCAAACCAAAACAGGCTTCATCATCACACAGTCACAGCGACAAATGCCCAACCTCTCTCTAGGTATCTCCAGAAGACATCTGTCAGGGGAAGCAAGCACTTGCTGGCAGGAACAAACAGGAAACACATCAGGCTCAGAGTGCATACAGTGTCTGTCAGAGCTTCAGTCAACACACACACACACACACACACACACACACACACACACACACACACACACACCAGTGTGCTGGGCTCCGGTGAGACTGCGTGTCTAAACAAAGGGAGGCAGCTACAGTCTGCACTGCGCTGGGATATGTATGCCTTTAGTTCTGTGTCACCTAGAGGCTGCCGCCACATAACTGAGAGATGATAAAACTCAATGTGGAATTATAGAATCCCATCGGCACCAATCTTATTTCATGGTGACTATTGGGAAATGAGATTTGGGGAGAAGGAACTATATACACCCCAATTTACATGCTATTTTTTAGTTACTGCCAACATGTACTCTGCAGCCCACCTGCTCTTCATGCTTGACTAGAATAAAGCAGGCGACCCTCCCTCGCCATGCTAAGGGAAGAGGGAGCGTTCACCCTCTCTGAGCTCTTACTATATACTCTCTCTGCAGCAGTAAGAGAGGCTGAGAACAAGCCCACTGTCTCCTAGCAACCCTTGTGCTCCCAGTCATTGTGCTACATAAATAATACCAGACAGCAGCCACATACTGTGTGCGCCTGTGTACATGTGCATAGACACACAAACAGACAGACACACACGCACACTCACATGTACACCTGTGTAACTACTATCAAACACATGGCACAGTTGTACAACCACTCATCAGCAGGCCTGTCTCCAGAAGCAAGGTTTTCGTGGTCTAGGGAAGCATGTTTAAGTCCCACTATACAGAAAGCAGTTCTTCAGAGTGAGCTTCCACTGTGAATTTTTGTCTGAAGCACGACTATTTTCTCACACCTGTCTTACAGTGAATTCATAAATCTTATGTCATTCATGTGCTAAGGAAAAATTAATGTCACTTTTAAATGCACTAATCTGGAGATGAGGATGATGACCATCTGTTCCTTTTTAACAACCATGCTTCCTTTTTTAGTGTAGTTCACGGTAACAGAAACCTGGACTGGAAAGCGTTGGGTCCCCATGCACCCTCACCTATCTTGTCTCTCCACTTTCTCCTTTAGCTATAATTATTTACAACTGGTGAATCAATGTCTGCACTGCTGCTCACTAACACAAGGCATCAGTGCTGCNGCTGCTCACTAACACACAGCATCAGGGCTGCTCACTAACACACAGCATCAGGGCTGCTCACTAACACACGGCATCAGTGCTGCTCACTAACACACAGCATCAGGGCTGCTCACTAACACACAGCATCAGGGCTGCTCACTAACACACGGCATCAGTGCTGCTCACTAACACACAGCATCAGGGCTGCTCACTAACACACAGCATCAGGGCCGCTCACTAACACACAGCATCAGGGCTGCTCACTAACACACAGCATCAGGGTTCATTTTCTGTCTCATACATTCTGTGATGGGAATCCATTATCTGCAGTGTTTGAATGTGAACTGTCCCCCGTGGGCAAAGTGTCTGCACACTTGATTCCCAGCAGGTGGGGATCTGTTTTGGAAGGTTGTGGGCTCTTTAGGAGGTGGGACAAGACCTACTAGGTAGTCTTGAGATTTTACAGCTTGGATCCACTTCCTGTCCCCTTGCCTTCATAACTGCTGTATGATGTCACTAGCTGCCTCACATTCAAGTCAGGATGGACTTTAAACTATGAGCCAAAATGAACACTTTCTCTCTTTAGCTGTACTTTGAAGAAAGTCACTGATAGAGTCAGGAAGAGTTTCGTCATCCCAAGAAGCCCTTTCCACTGATTGTTTAGTCCTTCCCTTCCTACCCTTGCAACCATGATCTTTTGTCAGTCGTGAAATAGGGCCTTGCCATGTAGCCCAGGCTGGCCTCATGACGCACCCACCTCAGCTTCCCAAGTGCTGTGGTTAGAGGCGTGTGCCTGCCATCCTGCCCCCAGCATTTCCTTGTTGGCTAAGGATGCTGAACCCTCATTAAAATATTTCTCCTTCTGAAAACTCTGTTCAGCTCCTTGCCTCTTTTGTGGTTTGTCTGTCTGTTGTTTAGGAGTTCTTTGTATAGCCTCATATTAATGCTGTCAGACATGCAGCTGGTAGACTGTTGTCCAATTCTACATGCTAAGCCTTAACTTGGTTAACTATTTCTTTGTAGTGCAGAGGCTCATGTGGACATGCCTGCTCCTGTGTGTTCACAGATACGTACTAAATGTGCATGGAGATCACAGGCTGACATCAAGTGTCGGCCCTCGTTGCTTTCCACTTCATTTTCTGTTAGGGTCTCTCATGAGCTGGAGCCCGTCAATGTGACTGACTACAAAGGCTGGTTCTGAACGCCATACATCCTCCTGTCTCTTCCTTTGTGGACATGTGCTTTTGTTATCAGCATTTCTTTTTCTTTTCTTTTTTTTTTTTTTGAACATGCATGTAAGGAATCTGATGCTTGCATAAGAAGCACCTTTCCATCTCCCCAGAACCCACACAGAGCACTTTGCTCTCATGAGACCCCATCTGTTAACTGTCAGCCTTATTTCTGAAACAACTGGAGTCCTAATCAAAAAGTCCTAAATAGTCCTCAACTTTGTCAAATCTCAGTTTCAGAATTTAGTCTTCCATGAAGGAATCTGATCCCTCTGGAGTTGTCCAGAGTGTGGGATAAAGCTCTCCCACACACTAGCATTCGTCAAATAGACTGTCTTGTCTCCATTTGTTGGCATGGGTAGGTTTATGTTTCTCTGCTTAACCCCAATGCTGAAACTTATAAATTCACTCCTAGGAACTCTGTGATGTGAAGCCTATGGACAGGTGTTTCTGGTGCACAGGGGGCTTACCTTGCCAGTCACCATCTCTATGACGACGCACCCCAGACTCCAAATATCTGCCGCGCGTCCGTGGCCTTCTCCTTTGGCTCGGGTAATAACTTCAGGAGCCATGTAAGCTTTACAGTCAGACACAGGAATAGCAAGGGTTACCAACACAGCACTACACATCAACAGCACCAAGCAATATGCTGTCACTCCTCGGCAATGCTCTTCACCCAGGTACAGGCAGCAAATGCTGAAAGCTTTCATTTTCAAGTCAACTTGAGGGACATTTTAGGGACAGAATTTTGTTTTAAAAAGCAACTCTGAATGTGAAAATTTCCAGTAAAGTTGTATTCTCAATGGAAACAGGGAATTTAACGGAACATCAAACAACCAAACCAAGTAGTTGGCATGTAACTGGTGATTTAACCAGCAGTTTCAACCCTATTAATACTAAGCTCCTTCTGAGAGAGAAAGAAAGAGGCCTTCCTCAGGTCAGAGCTCAGAGGTGGCTGGACTAGCCCTTACCTGCTGTCCCTAGGGTGCTATTCACCTCTCCCGGCATGGTCTGGGCGTTGTTTTTAAGTTTTACAGAGCATCCAAAATCTCCCAGCTTGATTAGTCCAGATGACGTAAGGAAGATATTGGCACCTAAATGGAAACAGGCGGCTGATGAGCGGGCTCTGAGACACATGTGGGTATCTCAAGATGTTCACACGGTAATCCAGATTCCAAAGACTTCATTCACACACTAAAAAAACCCAAGTTTTGTGGAACTCCACATCCGTATGAAACCACAGGAAAATGTGTGGACCACAACTACAAACTAACACAAATCAACATAGATGTCAGAGCAGACACTCTGAACTGGGAGATACACAATTCATCAAAAACTCAGACATACTTACAGAGAAGTTTTTTTCGTTTGTTTTGTTTTTTTGTTTTGGTTTTTTGAGACAGGGTTTCTCTATATAGCCCTGGCTGTCCTGGAACTCATTCTGTAGACCAGGCTGGCCTCGAACTCAGAAATCCGCCTGCCTCTGCCTCCCGAGTGCTAGGATTAAAGGTGTGAGCCAGCACACCTGGCACAGAGAAGTTTTATAGAAAATGCAGATGTGTGTGGCAGTGCCTGAGCATTGTGACTATTTGCTAAGGGCAGGTTCTCTTCTGTGCATCTATGTACAGTTGCACACAGAGGTCATCTCTGAGCTCATTTGAACTGTAACTGAAAACAGTACTGTATATTTTCCATTTCAGGGTTCCTACAATCAACACACACACCTATCACACTCCTGAGGAGACCTGGGGTCACTGCTCATCTCTCAGGGCATGGTGGCTCACACCTAGGATAGGATAAACAAGACAGTACGACTGACATTAGGTCACACAATATTCCTTAAAAAGTAGCAGTGTCCGCACCGAATACTTAGCTCTGCAATGACCTACTTTCAGACAGTCCACCCTTACTAGCTAGAGCCTCCTGGAACTGGTCTTACAACAACTGCACAGTAAAGTTTGAAACTGTTCTCTATCTGGCCGTTCTTAATGACAAGGCATTTATGAGGACAGCAGTGAGCTAAACTGACTTGGGGCTCAGAGAACCCACCATGGGGATATAGAGACTGAGTGTGCGGTGTGAGGCAGGACAGCTGGATATGGGCAGCTAAGCAAATGCCCAGACTGACCCAGCAAAGCCATGTGGCAGACAGGCAAGGCAGCCATAAACTGGCATAGGCTGAGGGACCCAACCGAGCATCAATGATGTTCAGACCCAGGCCACAGCAGCTTCCAGTGCAACTGCCCAGAACTGACCTTGGTCAGGAGGCAGATAATGCTTGAGATCTGGGCTAACCTCAGAGGACAGGACAGGACAGCACTCTCAGACATCTATGGCTGAAAGCACTCTCCTGCTTTAATTCTCTCTCAAACTCAAAAAGGTCAGGGCCATGTGTGACTCGGGCACTGATCTGTTCTGGAGCAGAAGCACAGCTACTTTCTTGGGATGGAAAAGCATGAGGTACACAAACTTTACCTCCACAGACAAAGCTGCACGGTCTGCCTCACAAGCATGCTGGATTCACAATCAGTCCATGTACTTACAACCCACATTCAGTCAGGAGTGCACAAAGATCTTGACGCACGTTAGAAGAGGGAGTTTTATAACAAGTGCCCAGCAAGCACAGAGGAAGCTACACCAAAGCAGGCTGTAGAAGCAGGGCACTTCATTTCCAGGAAACTGACTTCTCTAATGTGGGCTACACAGGTAACAGCAAGGACTTTTTAATGCACAGACACGTGGGTTCTGTCATATCTTGGTGCAGGACCCACTTTAAAGTGCTTAAAGCAGAGGCACCTCCACCTGAAGAAGCAACAGGTGTGAAGGCACATCCACCTCAAGAAGTAACAGGTCACACAGGAGTACTCATGGCTGAACCCTCGAGGGGCAGGACAACAGCAGCCTGACTGTGAGGCCAAGTGGATGAAGAAGTGTACCTTTGATGTCTCGGTGAACGATGCCGTGCTCATGGAGGACGTTGATGGCGACAGTGATCTGCTTGGTGTACAACCTGATGACGTGCTCCTGCAGGCCCAGTCGTGACACCTCCTCTAGTGTGCCCTCGTCACAGTACTCCATGAAGATGTACATCTCTTCCTGGGGAAGCCACACAACACCTACACTTTGACTGTCCTTCTATGGATACAGCAACCCCCAGGGCCCACTCAGAGGAATTGTCTTCCTGCTGGGGTGTAGACACCACCCTGAGTGCTGAGGGAGTGGTACAGCCATGCCCGACTCTCCTCAGGGGGGCTGCCTGCCGCCTGTCTGGGATGGTACAGCTCGTTTGGCAAGATCTGCCAATGACAGGGTAACTTGTATCCGTTCTGAGGATACCAGCCATGCAACCTTAGATAGGAAGTGACGGCTGTGCCTGCATGTGTTACCAAGTACTGAAACTCATCCCTGTCAATCACAAATGCATTAGTGGAAGCAATGGCGATCAGCCCTGGCAGCTCTGGCCGCTCGGCACTGTGTGTGAGCCGCTCATTCCCTGTGCCATTGCTCAGCACAGGGTGCTCTCAGCTTTCTTCCTACTCCATGCAGGCCCATTAAAATCAGAGAACAACGAGTATCTCGGAGCGGCAAGCGGCAAAGTGGCTGCCAGGATGGGTACGTGAGAAGTCTGCCTGCCAGGATGGCCGGCAGTGCTCGGGACGCAGGGCCCACTACTACAGTCTGCGACTTAATTTCAGAGAGCAGGCAGTTACTGTGCTCTGTGGTGGGAAGCCCCGGGGTGTGGGGCAGGGCTGCTCTGTGCCCCCCTGGCTGCTCCGTGCCCCGCCGGTGAGAGCTGCTCACCCGGTGAAGCTCCACGCCAAAGTACCGGACCAGGTTGGGGTGCTTGATGCCTTCAAATATTTTCAACTCGTCTGCAGTCTCCTTGATAGTCTTGTGGTCATTAGGCTGAAATCGAATCTGGAGAAGGACAACTCTGATGACTACAGATACTGTCTGTGTCGTGCGCAAAGCCGCCTCCTGACATGTCAGTTCGTAGGCCCTAGGACCGGGGCAGCACGTCTAGCTTTCCTTGACTTCGCTTCGCCTCACAGTTGGTCTTACAGTTAGAGGACAACATAGGGGGATGTGAGCGACTCTGCCCTTGACAGGCCCACGGTCGCTTCTGGACTCTATGACTGTCAGCTTGTGTGCCTACCTTCCTGTGTCACTCAGCCTAACAGCCTCCAGATCAATCCGAATTGCTAAAAGTGTGATTACGAGGCAGCCACATGGCACTCACGGCCTAGAGTAACTCTCCAGTTAACAAAATGTGAGATGGCGAACGTGCTTGGTTCAACTGCACCAGTGTCTACATACTCAGCACATTTTATAAGCCATAATAAATAATTATATTGTCAATCAAAATTTTATATTTTGTCAGTTAAAATTTGTAAATGTTAAAACAAGGAGGGGGTGATGATGCTTGGCAAGGTCACCAACGCCTGTCCCTCCCCCTCAGTCCCCTCACACCTCGGTGGCTTCCTTGGCATCCCTTCTCTTGCCCATCCTCACTTGTGAACCTTCCTGCCTTCTCCTCACATGTGCCCACAGGGAGCGAGTGGTGGCTCCATCCCCTATGCCTTCCTCACTTTCCCCAGCTGCCTCCAAAGGCATGCCCACCTTCTTTGCACTGGAATCACCTGAGATCCTGCTCTCCTGAAGCCTTTATAGAGTCACTAACCTTCCACTCAGGTATCTCAGGGCAGCTGCAGCTGCCATCTGCCAAATGCTCAAACACAGGACCCAGGCCCGGAAACTCAAGAGTCCTGGGCCAGCTGTATGCACAAGGGCCATAAATGCAGTGGCTTTCCTGAACCTATATCACCCAGATTTATCCACACAAAGGCCCAGAAACCCATGACTCACCTCCTTCATGGCCATCAGCTCCCCTGTGTCAACGCTGATGCAGGTGTACACTTTTCCATACTGTCCTTCTCCTGTCAACAACACAAATAGGCCACTCTTCCAGTCACTATGGACAGCAGTCAGCGCAGCTTACAATAACTCTGGGATATCCTTATAGAGCTACCATTATGTTCATTCTCGTTGGCTACTTAAGACTAAAGGAACTCTTAGTGTTCCCTGATATCCAAAGTTTTGGGCAATCGTATCAATGCACACATCCTATCTGTAAATGTCACAGTGACAGAGAAATATGCTTTAGGAAACCCCAAAGAGCTACAAAGGTAAGTAAGTGATGTGCTGTTTCAGAATATTTCTAAGCCTTTGTTCCTCTCAAGGGATCTAGGCTAGGACTGGGGCAGAATGGAGTGGCCAACAGCATGTCTGCACTCTCTGGCCACACTGCTACAGGACCTCAAGTGTGAGGAGAACCTTCCAAAACTGCTTATGGGACACTAAACCAAGGAATATATGGCTGAGGGAGATCAAGAGCTACAGTTAAGGTGTCTATATTATAGAGTATTTGCGCTAAGACAGCGCTAGGAGTTTCTAGTTTCCTATGGTTCTCAAAGTTCTCCTAACTATACTTGCCTCTCAAACTTAATGCTTTACAGAAAAATGTATTTAAGTGCATGTAGAGTCTGGGATGTCATACTCTTACACTAGTTATTTTGTTAAGAGTAATTTCACTTAGAAATCAATTACCTACGAAATATTTGGGGAGGGCATAAGGGGGAGACTCTCCTGTCCTGATTTATATCTAGTCTCTTCTCAAATAATAATCTCATGGGGATAGGAGAACACAGATGATAAGGGCCAAAGTTCATTAGTTCTCAAATGAAAACTTCTGGAATTACTGATCAATATATTAAACTATCCAAAAGTCCTTTCTCAATTTTCGTTTTATATTGTAAATGTGTAAACACACTTTAGAAATGGAACACCAAACAGAATCATGTGACAAACACTTGGAAGAGTGTCACTGCTGGCGCAATGACCCCTTGGCATCCTCACCGATTTTGTTTCCTCTCTGCCACTTAAATGTCACCTTCCTCAGTCCGACATGCATGACGTTATCATAGGACTTAGGGGTATCGCACACTTGACCAATGATATTCTTTCTCCTCATCTCTCGATACCTCCTCTCTTCAAACAGTCGGACTGACTTCTGGATAGCTTCTATGGGCCCCTGCTTAGAGGCCGAGTCTGCAGAGAGACATGAAATCATCAGTCCCAGGATGTAGGGAAGTCGGTTTCCAAGAAGACACAGAAAACGTGATCATATCTATCCATGTTCCTCACATGACATAATCTCCTTCTCCTTAGCCAGTGCATGGCGCTCCATGTTATATGTGTATGACTGCCTATGCATCCCAGCCTCTGCTGATGGACACTGAGGCTGGCCACATTCACAGTCACAGTCACCAGCCGTTAATGGGTCACACACAACCCATGACGTAGCTACCTGAGAGCTTCAGCTCTGTCTAGGACACAAACGGATCTTTGAAGATCTGGATGGCTGTAAGGTTAATTTAAAAAGTAACATTTCCAAAGATTATCTTTTAATTAGCTTATTTTTAAATTCTGGAAAGGAAAAAGTTTTTTAACCCAAATATATGACACACAAGGTTTGCCTGGGCAAGTCTTTTACAGGCCTCAATATCTGTGAAAAGATGTCTTAATTATAAACTAATGAGCCTTTCTCCAGAAGACTTGGACTTTAAGATGCCACTGGGAATCACAGCTTTTCTGAGAGGGGACATAATCCTAGTGGTTTCCAATTTTGCCTAACCACCAGGTATTTGTTTTCAAAAGCAGGGTAGATGCAGGGTCACCACTGTGTCCAGGGTAACCACAATTAGTGGACTAACACAGAGACTGGTCCCCAGCTTCTGGACTCAGGGCCAGAAGTCTCTCCCACTGTACACATAGATCTGCACAGGGCCAGTCAATCAGTGCACCAAAGCTGTTTCCTGCTGCAACCCAGCTCTGAAACTCCATGTTAACCTAATGTTTCCACCTGCCCCCATTTTCTCCTCAATTCAGCTGACAGGATGATCTTCTTAATCACCACCTTCCAGAAGCCAAAGTTCTTCCTCCAGTTTCTTAGCATGAAGATGACTACTTACATTCCCAAGTACTGACAACATCGCAGAAACATGCCAACTAATAAAGGGTGAGCACACCCAAAGGCCTTGTAATATTCGCATGAAACAGATGTCCAGAAAGGCCATGGTAGGCTTTATGGTGTCAGAGGTACCAACGAAGTCACAGGTGCTAACGTGTAAGACCTAATGACAGAGCCTGAACACTGTCACCTGCAACTCCTCTCTCATACCTTTGGTCTGGCTGATGAGTGTTCGAAGTTCCCAGCTTCTCCGAGTTGATCCACTTAAGTCACTTCGAGGATACGCTGGCTCTGCAGGAAGTGGTTTTCATACAAATTCAGGTTTATGAACAACTACACCCTACTGAGGTGGGGAATGGCAACATGACTGCCGATCTGCTCTTACTGCTGACTCTGGTGAGGCTCATGTCTCTATTCACATCTAGAAAATGGCACCTAGTGAAGAAACTGTTCTGGGACTTGAACCTTCCGTAAGTAATAGACAACAGAGCTGCATAAGGACAGCGTTCTGGGGAGCCCCATTTGAGAGGAGGTTTTGGGGACTGTAGCCATATTACAACTACCACAAGAACAGTTCTAAAGTGAGTAAGAGTGCCCAGCAATTAAAACATCAAGAGCGATGTTTTTGTAAAGCACAAGGAAGAAGATTTAGAATACGCAAGGCTACACTAAACGGCCAAGGTGAGCAGAGCTCCTAAAGCAATGGCTCCCTACACTCTTGTGTATTCAAGGACATCAGGGCTGGGGACTAAGACGAATAGCAATGCTGTAGATGACACATGGTGTCAGCATGACTCTCACCGTCTCGCTCTTCCGTGGGGCTTGAGTGCCGACTCAGAGACCTGAACTGCAGTTCTGCGGCGATGGAGGCCAAGCGGTCATTTTCAGGGACACTGGAACCCCTGTTTTAACATTAACAAAGCAAACCCAACTGAGCTATCAAGGGAATGTGCATAAAATGAAAGGTCTGCAAGGTGCTTCTAGGATCCTGATTCTTGACAGGACAGTACTGTCAGAGGGTGTTTGCAACTGGCATCTAGTGGGCAGAGGGCACATGGGCAAGCCCCACAAAATCTATCACCCAAATAAACAGGGCTACTATTAACATAGGGTCTCTCCTGGGGACAGACTGGAAGCCCCCAAGTCTGTTCATTCTACATTAACAACAGGAACAAGAATATAGCCCAGTCTACTTAAATGGTGGTGCATGAAAAGATCTATGGTCTAAGCCTAGCACAGATAAGGGTTTATTAAACAAATTATGTAATGTTTGGGTTGCCAACAAGTTATATTTAAATATTTAATTATAACAGGAGTGCTAAAATCATTGCATGGGTCAAAAGATGGCAAATCTCTAGCAGTAAGAAAGGAATGCCTAACAGTTTCCCAAGCAGTGGCCAAGCAAGTAGAGAGCAAGAGACCCAGCATGTTAGAGAGAGTTAGTCGGCTGCTCCTCTACAGTGAGGCACACTGTTCGGTCAGAACAAGAATGAGCCCACAGGGGTAAAGCTGCAATTAAACAGGAAGTGTTAGATTACAGTTCATGGCCCGGAAGACCACATGAAAATGGGTCTGCTGTTTAAGACGCTGCTGGTGTGTGTGTGTGTGTGTGTGTGTGTGTGTGTGTGTGTGTGTCTGTGAAGTGTGATGCCTGTGAGCAGGTCAGGGGCAGCGTGGTTACTGCCACCATGGCCCCCAGCCTGGGCTAGTCTATATACACCTGATGCAGGCACCACATCTGCTGCCTGTAGCTTCTTGGAATAGCTCTGGTGGCACCTGAGGGCCAGGCCACTAACAGAAAGAAGGACACACAGTCCACTTCTAAGCAGGGCTGGGAGACTACAGGGCTCACTCAGTGTCTCTGCCTTCCTGCTTTCCTGAAAATGACAGAAGTCAATTTTGTGACTTTCAGAGATTTTTGTCAAGGTAAAAGGTGAGAAGGAGTGGTGTGTTTGTGAATGGGATGTAAGGCTCTGCGGAGAACTACAAAGGTTGCCGATTGCTTCGGAGTAACAACCAGCTCCAAACAGGGTTGAAGACCTCCAGGCAGTCGGTGAGCAAGAGGGAACCCTGGCTCTAGCGTGCCCAGCACTGAAAAAAAATGTCATGCTCTCAGTGAATGCCGGTGACAAAATTTCAGCCCAGAATAGCTATTCCCAGAGTCAATATAATAAAGTTAAACTATCACTGAACACTGGGGGCAAGAGGCACACTGTGGGCTGACACCACTGTCACAGCACAGGGCTCCCTCTTCAGGCTCACACTGTGCTATGATTGGGTTCTCAGGGATACGAAGCAGGCCTGAGCAGAAACGCACCGGCTTGGTAGGCCTCTCCTGCAGGAGTCTTGGACTTGCACATATCTTTGTGGGACTTGGCTTTTTTATCCATGTTTACAAACACAGCTCAAAGGAAAACTTTGTTCTTTTGTATTAAAAATAAATAAATAAATAATTTTAAAACTATGCTGCTGCTAAAGCCACTGGAGGTCAAGTGGATCTGAATTAAGACCAAACCCACATGAGGATGCATAGAGATGACCAGACCACTGATGGACAGCATAAGATAGTGCAGGTGACAGCCAGGCGTGGTGGCGCACGCCTTTAATCCCAGCACTCTGGAGGCAGAGGCAGGCGGATTTCTGAGTTCAAGGCCAGCCTGGTCTACAAAGTGAGTTCCAGGACAGCCAGGGCTATACAGAGAAACCCTGTCTCAAAAAACAAACAAACAAACAAACAACAACAACAACAAAAAAGATAGTGCAGGTGAAGTTGGATGGAAAGACTGCCCACGTTTGCATGTCTGGCACCAGTCCCTCAGCCTTGCTGAGGTAGGCATTTCCAGACCAGCAACAGAGCATGGCGTGCAATACGCAGTAGCGGCTGGGAAGATGGCCGCCCAGGCAGCCAGCATCCTCTCCTGCCTCCCGATTCTGCACACACGCTAATGAAAGTCTGGGTGGCTCCCCAGGGCGGGATGGAAGAAATGTGAAGATATATGCCATGAAATTCTCCAGTACCCAAAACAAGCAGGAAATGGAGCTTTAATATTTATTTTATTTTATTGTTAATGGATTAAGCTCAAACACTTAAAAATTTAAGGTTATGGATATTTCTGACTAAAAATTAAGAATATTAATTATTTTAATGAGTAGCAAAACTAGAAATGTTTGCAGAAATTTTAGACTGGTGTTAAGGACTGGTGTCAGTCGCCTGGGCTGCAAGGCCACACACACTGTCTACCTGCTTTCATATTGCTTCCTCCTGGGTCCTATATTTGGCCAAGTCTCCCAGATACCACTCCTGGACGCTTCTCCACAACTGCCCTTTCTTTCTGCACACCAGGAACACTGGCGGGCCCTGTCTGCTCAGACACTGGCTGAGATTACCTGCCTTGCTCCAACCTAGGATGGGCTGCTAGGCTGAGCCCTGAGTCCCCTTGGGCATCCCAGGATCTTTCCTCGGGTGCAGTAAGGCAGAGACTGGCTGAGCCTGGGGTCATTTAGCTCATGCTGGCTCCAAAGAAGAAACGTTACCCTCAGAAACTGCTCTGTTCTGCTGCCTGCTGCCAGGGTCTGGAGGCTCTGACAACCCACGAGGACCCGAGCACCACTCCCACAACTGTCACCCTGTGACACATCCTGAGCACCCCGTGGAAGGGCAGGAGGGACAATGGGGTGGGAGACACACTGCTGGTGTATTCAGACTACCTGGTATCAGGGGCAGTGTTGACAGGTTTGGCCGGCACAGAGTCACCACCACCTGGGCCAGGGCGGCCAGCAGCAGTGGTGGCAGCGGCGGCAGCAACAGCAGCAGCAGCAACAGAGTTGCCATGGTTCCGAGCGTCGGAAGGCACGCTCCGGGTGCTAAGGCAAGAAGAAAGGCTTCAGGAACACAGGTAAGAAAGGGGAGTAATGGCATGTAATACATGGGTAGGAAATAAAAAAAAATCTTTAAAATATAAAATGCACATTGCTATTTGAGAGTTCTGGTCTATGTGTGTGTGAGAAAAAAAAAAAACAAACTAGCGTCAAAGGCCCTGACCTAGAAAACTCTACCACAGGAGATCAGCCTGCCAAAGGCACTGTAGTAGGAAGAGAGGGCACACTACCACAGCCACAGAAATGCCAATTCTAGAGCATCAGTGTGAACATGGGTGTGTTTCTGGACTGTCAATGTAATCACAACTCTACACACTCATGGATGTCTGTAGGTCACTCCAACTCTCTCCACTCTTAAAGAGACACTCAGAGCTGGTGTTACATGTTCCCTACACTTTACATGCTTAAATTTGTTTTCCTAAGGTTGTTTTTCCAAGAAAGAAAAAGAAGGACTCCAAAGTCAGAAATCACTCAGTAGCTGGGGTTATAAAGAAGCTGGAGGCGAAGTCATCTTAAAGAGGCAGGGCTGTCTTTGCTTTGCAGTGAGGCACAGTGCTGCGCCCTCAAGGTCACCCAGAGAAGAAGAGCTTTAGGCAGTACGTGGAATCAGAAGACAAACACTCCCGAGCAAGCGCCCAGCAGACTGCAGAGCAGGAGCATGCGGAGGGAGCAGACGCGAGTCCGTGCGTGTGCGTGACGCAGGAGCAGCAGGTACCTGAATCCCTCTGGAGTCGGGATGACGAGGTGAGGGTTAGGAGGGTCGCTGTGGCACCGGGGCACCTTCACAGGGCGGGGGCTGTTCCGATGGATAGCTGCCGAAAATGCCAACACAGCAAACTCGTTAGAGTGGGCAATGGAAAAGTGCCACACCAGGTCTCATGTAAATGGAATGGCAATGGACTTCAACAGTGACCAAGACAAATTCACTCAAGAGTGAAAAAACAGGCAAGTACTGCCAAATATGTCACCTTCATAGAAGTAATGTTACCATTAAACTTTCCCGTACTAAAACCAAACATCTGTAAACTCGTGTGAGCACTGCATAGCGTCTGCAGGACAAAGGACCAGCATCCACCTGGACCCAGGGAGCCGCTGAGCCGCTTTGGGTGGCTGCCTCCCAGATGTGAAGAAGATGCTGCACGCAGATGCTTGTGCACGCTGATGCTTGTGCACGCAGATGCTTGTGCAGGCTCTGGGGTGGAGACCTCTGTGTCTCAACACATGCTACCATGCTCCACTACTCAATGCTTGGGCTCAGGGATGGGACACGCTGGCTTCCCCCAGCTTCTCCCCTAGGGTGGATTCCTGCTCTGCTCCCTTTAAACAGGGCACTACAGGACTGATGCAGATACAGTTCAAAATAGAGCTAAAATCTAAAAACTGTATGACATTCAAAATTAGATGCTATTATCAACAAACTTCACAGTGATGGGATTGAAGACCAGGCCCGGCACGCTAAGAGTGCACTCTACCTGTGTGCTATGTCCCAGTGCCAAATTAGATGAAACTCAAAAGAGAATGTTAAAAACAAAACTAAACAAACAAATCAGTGATTTCTTGCTACAAAATGGATATGATCGCACCTCTCCAGCTGGGCGGGGCAGAGACTGAGATGCCTGTACTCTGTCTATTCTAAGGTGTCTCTCTCCTTTTTTTTTTTTGGTTTTTGAGACAGGGTTTCTCTGTGTAGCCCTGGCTGTCCTGGAACTCACTTTGTAGACCAGGCTGGCCTGGAACTCAGAAATCCGCCTGCCTCTGCCTCCCGAGTGCTGGGACTAAAGGCGTGCGCCACCACGCCCGGCAGGTGTCTTTCTCTTATTGTTGCTTCCAAGAGCCACCTGGTTCCTGGTCCCTGTGCTATGACATTGTCTCTTGACATGCTAGCAGTTTTAGTCTATATATACTTCACCCTAAATGGAAACCTATGTCAGGGTCGTTCCCTCTTAGTAGCATGGCTTGTGGAAAATGCTCTGAGAAATCAGATCAAACTCTATAGCTGCTAGCGAATCCAGAGTGACAGTCTGGGGAGAACAGCGCCCTGTGAAGTACACCTCTCCAGAACGGATTTGAGTGGTTTTACAACAGAAACTGTCGCTTTCATGACAGCCTTGGGAAGAACGGGTGTGGATAACTAAAGGAATTTTACATTTTAAAATAAAAGTAATGATTAAGGACCATTTTTATATTAAATTTCTCTATGCCCGGCGAGAAACTTTTAGCCAGCATAGCTCATGTACACAAAATTTACCACTTCTGAACTATTTTATACAATTCCAAGTTTCTATCTTGGAAAAGTATGTCATAACTGTGACTTTGCTCAACTCACAGACTGTATCAAGAGTGACACCATCTTTCTGAATAAATTTTTCTTTTTTAAGGATTCATCATACACTGCAAAACTGTTTGAAAATAAAATACTGTTTGTCTTGGGAAAAAAATTTTTTTTTTTTTTACCTAGACAGGGTTTCTCTGTGTAGCTTAGACTGTCCTGGAATTCACTATGTAGACCAAGGTGGCTTCAAACTTAAGAGATCTGCCTGTCTCTGCCTTCCAATTACTGGGATTAAAGGCATGTGCCACCACTGCCCAGCTAAGAACTTCGGTTTTATGAAAACTGAAACCAAGTCAATATTTACTCAAGAGCAGAGAAGTGGGAGGAGCCTGGGAAAAACAACACCCTCTTCATGAGACAGGGAGGACCAGGGGAACCTCCCTCTTCATGAGACAAAGGAGGACCAGGGGAACCCTCCCTCTTCATGAGACAAGGGAAAACAAGGGGAAACCCCTCCCTCTTCATGAGACAAGGGAGGACCAGGGGAACCCCTCCCTCTTCATGAGACAAGGGAGGACCATGGGAACCCTCCCTCTTCATGAGACAAGGGAGGACCAGGGGAACCCTCCCTCTTCATGAGACAAGGGAGAACAAGGGGAACCCCTCCCTCTTCATGAGACAAGGGAGGACCAGGGGAACCCTCCCTCTTCATGAGACAAGGGAGGACCAGGGGAACCCTCCCTCTTCATGAGACAAGGGAGAACAAGGGGAACCCCTCCCTCTTCATGAGACAAGGGAGGACCAGGGGAACCCCTCCCTCTTCATGAGACAAGGGAGGACCAGGGGAACCCTCCATTTGCTTCATACACAAAAACATTAAGGAGAACACCAGGAAAACAGAAACCAGCTCAAATGTCTGTACAGCTGCACCTTGTGCTGCCATTTTAATCTTCCTATATGGTGTAGAATCATGACCATGGAATTTCCTGCACAAACCTCATCTCTGTCACTTTCTGAACACCCTGAAAAAAAACCTACCTTGTATACAATTGGCTCATCAAAACCAGCAAGTGCTGGTCTAACCAAGGTACAAACCTGTGACAGGGCTGTGTGGCTTTCCTATGACGTGCCCAATGCACTCATTCATCAGTGCTTGCAAACTCTACAAACCAAAGAAAAATTGGAAGATGGTAAAAGAAAGTAAATTCTTAATTATATACTCAGCACACTAGACTCAGTATTTGAAATCAACATCTGACATTAAGTAAATATTTTTAGTTTAAAAGACAAAAGAAACAAGCATAAACTGGATACAAGTTAAATATCACTTAGTAACGTATTATGAATTCTATTTTCATAAGTAAAAGCAACGTAGCAGACTATTCCCATAAAATAATGACATCTACAAGCAAAGTTGCGTCTCCACAACCAGAAGGCAAAAGGAAGGAATTTAAACCTGTACGACATCACCAACTGGAGCAAGTGCTGCGAACGGTGGCAGCCGGTGGCTGATGGAGGACACGGAGGGGAAACAATCTTGTCCTCTGTTAGCTCCTAAAGGACAGCTTGAACTGGCTTCACTATAAAATAGACACTAACATCTATGCCAGAAGTCTAAGGGCCAAGAGAATACCAGATAGCCAGCTGCACACGGCTGCAGTAAGAGAACACTGAAAACCTGGCCCAAATTTAAGAACTCTGCATTTTAATGGGTCATCATCCTCACAGCCTAAGTCCTGAGGAACCAGGACTCCATAAATATTACACTATCCAGGAGAGAGAGTGACCGACCAACTCGGTTCTCCTCTAACGGAAAAAGCATTTAGAGTATGTCATACCAAGAAGTCATCTTCTGGTAAAGCTGAAATAAAGGCAGGTTCAATGGCTTGTAGAAAATCAAATCCTTGGGTGGCCCATCTGTAATATGAAAACATTCAACAATCACATAACAGCTGCAAAAGTAGTTGAAAATTTACTATACTATTAGTTAAAGAGACAAAAGATACCAGCATAAGTTGGACAGAAGTTAAATGTCATCTAATTAATATATTATAAATTTTATTTTCATAAATAAAAGCAACTTAGCAGACTAGTCTCCATCAAACAGTGACACTCGTTCATAAGCAAAAATGCAAGCATCTCCATGTGATATGTAAATTACATGTTACAAATTCTTGGTGTTTCTTGGGGGTGGGGGAAGGTGGTGGTTGGGTAAACATCTGAGCAGAAAGAGCTTACAGTGACTATTTTTTAAGGACAGGATGGCTTTTTAAAGTCAATTCTAACATCAAAAAGAAGCATGAGGGAATTTAATGGGGCACATGTATCATCTGTGAGCTGGTCACACAGGGCTCCAGATTTGCATTTAACACGTAGTTAGTCTGCAGTGTTCTGACTCGGAAAGTGACTTCCCAGTGCCCCATGTCTGCTTATCTGGATTACAGAACACCCGGCCAGTCTTCACTCACACACTTTAGTGACAACTTCATGCTACAGGGACAATCTGCACTTCCCCTAAGGGATCCCTCTTAGGGGACACGCCGTTTTGGACACATTACGGATTGTCTTCCCTCCCAGGTTAGTTCCAGGCGTCACGTATATATACATCCATTTGGAAAGTGCTGACTGACACTGGGCTGGAAGGGACACTTCACATGGCGCTCAGAAACAAGGCCCAAGCAGACTCATGTGCCCACATAAGGACCAGAGCGCCAGCTTCTCGCTGTTACCTGGGTCTTGTGCCTCTGCCGCTCTCACATTTGGTCAGCACGTAATTCATCCACTTCTGGGCAAAGCTTATATATTTGTCTCCTATCTTCTGTCTGAATTCCCCAGACATCAAACGAACAACTTCTTTATGATACTGTAATAAGTTTTCATATATATCAAAATTAACAAAACCATTCTGGCAATAGCTTCACACGATAACACTGTATCTGACTAAAATGTCTTTTCCTAAAACTGAACAGCAAAATCTAATTAGTACGTGTACTTTCAATAACCAGATTATAGTAACAAAATATAGCTCGGTAAATACTTTATTCATTTTTAAATTAGGAATGTACTTTTTTTTTTTAAAGTTCCAATAAGGTTTTCTTTATTTTATCAAACATTCTTTCCCATGAGTTTATATTTGAATGAACCAATAAGATATCATCCATATAGTGGCAAATTATGTATTTTTTTATTAGATATTTTCTTTATTTACATTTCAAATGCTATCCCGAAAGTTCCCTATACCCTCCCCCTAGGAATGTACTTTTATGATACAAAACAGCTCTTAAATAAAGTTTTGAGATACAGTAGAAAGATAGCTGTGAGTGGGAGATAAAATCTGGGCAACTATCTGAATTTTAAATGAGAACTGACCCTTTGGAGACTCCACAGCAGTAAAAGGTGACATTCCCAACTACGCGGTGGTTATAATTAAGGCTTGTCGTCTAGACTCCACAATGCTTCCCGTCACCCACAAAGCCATTCCAGGATGTGTGGTCCCTCACATATGGTTCCTACCTCAAACCCAAAGTTGTAGCCCTGAATCATGGCTTCTCGGTAGTACTGCTGCAGCGTGGCTGACTCAGATTCCTCACCCTCAGCATCGAACTCCAGGGTGAACATGTGATCCACACGGTCGATGGCATCGCTGATTCTGTTGCATAGCTCGAGGGCATCGTTCTAAAGAGGCCCAGACCATGATCATTAGCCCAAGAGAGACAAGCCACAGACAGCAGACACCACCGAGACACTTTATCAAACCAGGACAGAGAAATCCCATTTCCACCGTTCTCTGTCTTCAACATCTTACAAACACCAAGTGGAAACAAGCCACAGGAAGTGCCTGCTGCAGGTAACTACATTCTGTTCTTTGACTAGGTGTTGATGTCCCTAGCACTTCTGAGCATTAACCACTAGAGCTCAATGGAGGAGAAGAGAAGGTCTACTGCCATCTGGTGGGTGGAGGCCAAGGATGCTGCCAAATATCCCACAATACACAAGAGGCATCCCCTTACCACCCCTAACAACAGGAGACACCCTACCACCCCATACATAAAGAAACACTCCACCACCACCCCATATTACAGTAAATAGCCCACTACAACTCCGTATAACAGGATATACCCCACCACTATGACCTATAACAGGAGACAACCCACCACCACCCCATAAAACAGGATATACCCCACCACTATCCTATACAACAGAATACATCCCACAACCACCTCATATAACAGGAGACACCTCACTACGCCGTACAACAAAGAATTACTGTCCCCAGTGCCAACAGAGTAAAGGCCGAGGAACATGTCTTAATTTAAGCTCTCAGTGCTTCTATGACAGCATCAGGCTAGCTCCACCCTAACCCCTTCCCATCTGTCTCTCACTTCCTCCACATTCAACCCTTCTCACTCATCTCACTCCCTCCACACTAACCCCTTCCCACCTGTCTCTCACATCCTCCACACTCACCACTTCCCACCCATATCTCACACCCTTGTACACTGGGAGTGTATCACTCACATTTCATTGCAAAGTATTCTTCAAAAATCTTCCAAACTCCCAAGGTTCAGTAAATAAAATTAGGTATTCCTCAACAAACCAGTCTGTGCTGACCTTATTTTGCCAGCTCTATATTCTATATTACTTCCCTCTTTCTGACATATACATCAAACCAGACTTGGTCAGTGGACTTATAACCATGATCCATGGACATCAATGCATGTGTTAGTCCCCGTTCTGAAACTTGCCTGAGCTACAATAACAGAATGCAATTCCCAGATGCTACTAGAAGGTGCTGACCTCTTGGTGAGTGAGTTTGTGCCCTTGAGCCAGGATCCTTCAAACTCAAGTAAAATCAACATTGTACAACAACTTGCACTCTCCAGAGTACCCTGTCTTGAACCAAAGGACAACAGTCCCTTGCCCTGGTATTAGGATGGGGCAACAGTTTATAAGAGATTCATCAATAAGTAAAATAAATTGGATTGGCAGAAGAAAACCACAAGCTCACTGAATGACTTGTACTTCCTGGGAGTCTCTAAGATGCTGCAGCTCTATAGCTAAGAAGGCTTGAGTGACGGCTGCTGCAAAGAGCAGGTAAAAGCAGGATCCGAGAGACAGCACCAGACACAGAGGTTTAAATCAGAGAACAGAAAGATGCAATACTAGGGCTGCTGCGGACTGGGAGGCCCTCATGCCTGCCCATGCTGGTTCTTCCTGTTACAGTTATATCAGCTGCATCGCATACTGAACAGTAGGATAAATGCTTTTTGAGTGTGGATAAAGAACACCTGTAGCAAATACTAAAAACTGCTAAGGGTAAAAGAGACTTACCAGAAGAAGAGACCTAGATCCCAACCTCAACTCTGGTAAACAACCAGCCACGAGACCCACAGTCATGGACTGGCTCACTCTCCACCCTTCCCAGTTCTACAGTTTCAGGAAACACCAAGGGAATGTCCCGTTCACACATGTGCACAAGTATACACTAGGAAGAACTGGGGGCACTCACACCCTTCTAATGACATCATTTAATGCCATGTGACATTTCCACAGTTTTCCATCCAGAGGCAAGGATGGCGTGGTCAGTACCTTGAGCTGCTGTAAACCTTTGGCGATGACTGGCTGGCTGGATGTCTGCTCATGGCGTACAGTCATCAGCCCCTCAATGGACTGCTGGAAGGCTTTTCTCTGAAGTACGAGGTGAGCAGACTCCATGACAACCAGCAGAAGGTTGTCCACCTGGAAGGAAAACCAAACCCAAGGCATTAAACAGACCCATGACGGCTTTCCTACCCCCCAAACAGCACCACCCTCAAGTGTACCGTGTAACAGCTGGCCCCCTCCTGGCTAGGATCAACTCCCACAAGCCAGGGCAGCAAGTTGGCTCTCCAGCCAGGGGAAGAAGAGCCCCACTCTCCACTGGGAAAAGGCGTGGGCTCACATAGATGGAGTGCTGGAGCAGCCCACAAAGATGAAAAAGTCGGGATGAGGTGGGCGCCCTGGCGTGAATCACTGAGAGACGGAGTTACTGCAGTACCTGTTGCCACGCTCACTTTCCAACAAGCCACAGTCCCAACTGGAGGACTGGAGGAGGGAAGGAAGGGAAACCCAGAGAAGGCAGCACAACTTTCCAGGAAAGGCAATGGTGCCTGAGCCGTGGCAGGGCCCGGGAACACCAGGCAGATCGTATGCTGAGCACGTCTGGCTGCTGATTAGCCAGAGAGGTGGGAGGACAGGTTTACATCCACTGCCACACTCCTGACTTACACAATTGAGGGGGCATGTCTGACTGTGAGCGCAAGAGAAATAACAGGTGGGTGGGGAGGAGGAGATAGCGGCTAGTCCAGCAGAGTTCCAGATGTGTGTGAACACCTGTTTTACTGCCCCATACAGGTCTATTTTTAGGGAACATACTCTTCAGATCAGTGAGGGTGATGCTTGTAGGCTGCCAGAGCATTTCCCATAAGCATTCTGACCATCCCGGCTGACAGCGGGAGGCCCACCCACCTGCATGCTTCTCAGGGTGTCCACAGTCTCCACCTGAGGCACGATTTTGACAGCCCGAGCTTCCCATGTGCCCCAGCCATCTTCTGAGTCACGGGCTCGGTCCCCATGCTTGGTCAGGAGTAGGAAGGCATCCATGAAGACGTCGTCTGGATCCTTTGAGCAGTCCTTTCCTGTGGCAGCATTGAGTAGCTGCAAAATAATTTTCTTCTCCTCAGCAAGGCTGTCGGGGACAAACACGTGCAAATTCTCTAACCCAGGAATCTGTACCTGGAAAGGAAACAACGCATTCTTAGGTGAGGAGATGTGTGATCAAAAGTAGCCAGGGCACACAGCATGACTGTATTCCTAGAACTAACAAGGCATGAGTTGGAGGCCAACCTGGGCTATCCCGTGAATTCAGGGCCAGCCTGGGGGTTTCAGGGCAGGAGTGGACAGACAAGCAGGTTCAAGGAAGAGGAGGCGGTGTTAGTTCCAACAAGCTGAACTCTAAGTGGCTCAGCTGAGTGAGGCTGGGAGGAGCCGGGGCAGCAGCACTGAAGGCTCTCTAAGCACAGGGCACTATGCCACTGTCCCACACACAACAGGTGGTTCTTCATGGGCTTGTGCCTGGGACAACCTGCTAATGCTACTTACTGTTGGGCTATTCAAGGAGGTGGGGTCACTTTAACATGGAATATGATGCCGTGACAGAGGTGCAGGCATGCAGGCCACACAGCAACCACTCCTGTGTCACACATCCCCAGTGTGCTAAACAGTTTAATATCAACTTAGCATAGGCCAGAGTCACTAAAGCGGAAGGAACCTCAATTGAGTCTATGCCTCCCTAAGATCAGGCTGTAGGCAAGCCTGTAAGGCATTTTATTGATTAGTGAGAGATGAGGGAGGGACCAGCCCATTGTGTGCCTTGCTATCCCTGGGCTGGTGGTCCTGGTGTGTATCTTGCTATCCTTGGGCAGGTGGTCCTGGTGTGTGCCTTGCTATCCCTGGGCTGGTGGTCCTGGTGTGTGTCTTGCTATCCCTGGGCAGGTGGTCCTGGTGTGTGTCTTGCTATCCCTGGGCAGGTGGTCCTGATGTGTGCCTTGCTATCCCTGGGCAGGTGGTCCTGATGTGTGTCTTGCTATCCCTGGGCTGGTGGTCCTGGGTTCTATAAGAAAGCAAGCAAGCCATAGGGAGCCTGCCCGTAAGCAACACCCTTCCATGGTCTCTGCATCAGCTCCTGTCTCCAGGTTCCTGCCCTGTGTGAGTTCCTGCCCTGGCTTCCTTCTGTGATGAATGATATGGAAATGATAAGGAAGTAAACCCTTTCCTCCCCAGGTGGCTTCTGGGTCTGGCATACGATTGCCAATGACACATCATATGCAGGTCCCAAAGTGATCAATTTCAAACAACTTGAAGAGGACAGAGTCAGGTCCAAGAAATAACTATGACGGTGACCAGGATGACTGTCACCAAAGATTCACACTGTGGACTGCAGAGGGCCTGATCGTAGACACTAAAACCGAAAGTCAGCAATCCCGTTCATAGTCATAATTATAGTCACTGTTTTAAATATGCACTTACATATTTAAAATGCATAACTAAGTTAATAACAGTATACATTGAGGTGGATTTTTTGTCTGCATTTGTAAGAAAGTTAAGTATGAGGAAATGTGTTTTTCTGTGAACCAGCAGGATCAGTGTGCAGCCTCCAGAGCCCAGAATATTAACTCTGAATGCTATGAACAGTAGCTTCTTTGGAATGCAGCCGAGAAGAAGGACTCCGAGGACAGCACGGGCTTCACCTTAACATACTGCTTTGCTTTCAGAACGTCCAGGAGCTCTCGGGCTGATGCAGACAGCACGAACTCTGCCGCTATTTCTAGGTCCTAGGATCACAGAACAGAAACCCCCTTAGCATCAGCTTTATGACAGCGCCTGGGAGGAGGGGAGTGGCACTCGGGTGGCAGACTCACCTTCCTCAGCATTTTAGCAAAGCCCAGGGCCTTGGAGGCTCTTTCCCGAGCTTCGTGGAAGAGCTCCTTGAGTGCTCGGCTGATCTCGATGACAGATCTCCTGCCGGGGTGAAGTTCAGTTAGTTCACAATGGGGGCCCTCGGGGACAAGAGCAGCGAATAACAGACAGGTAGTAAATCTCAAAGCACAGCGCAAACAGTGCCCTTGGACTTCATCAGGGGGACAAGAAGTTACTGAGAATATGCCCAAATATGCTGCCAACTGACCCTCAGACTGTTGTAGTAAGTACCTGAGTACTTTCATTGTATGTAGGGGACATCAAATACCCCTCAAGTAACAGCATGTTTAATTATCTATGCATTGATGGCATATTCTTAAGAGTTGAAAAGAAATTTAAACCGTTTGGTGACTATGACTACCCCCTAATACCATCCTGAGGTGCATGCTGACTTGGGTGACATAGTGCTACTACCACAGCTGATCACAGGGGTCGGACACCACAAGTGGGTCATCCACAGAGAGAACTTTGAGATCCATCCAAAGAGCTGCTGCCTAGTGCACTGCTTCTACTCTTCCATTCTCTTGGTGACTTTCCAGTTACAACTCAAAGCTACAGGGTCCACTCCTGCCCCATACACACCCAGGTACATATATACAGAGAAGAGAGAGAGGCAGACAGATAGATAGGCATCCAGACAGACCAAGACAGAGAGACAAAGAGAGGAAGAGAGGGAAGGAGAGAATACAGTTTCAGTGGTTCAGTATCATGAACCAGCATGACCCTGGAGAGAATTCAGCAGATGAGGCACAGCTCGTGTATTTACCCTTAATGTTCAACAGAAGGGATATGCTAAGTGTAAACAACAGAAATGTGCCAAATGGCCTTAAAAGGCAGCACAAGCTGCTAGAGGGATTTGAAGAACAAAAACGTAGCACTTAAAAGATACTCCAGGAAACACGGGGCACAGTGGTGTTACAGCCATATTCAGCTAATATTTACTGTTTTAATCATGTTAAAGTCTGTTTGCCTGTGAAGAAGTTCTCACATAAAGCCATAATCAGAAGACCACTGACAATCCCTGTCCATCACCATCCAGTATCCAGAGGTAAGAAATGGCAGAAAGCCAGTATGATGCCAACCTTAGCTCGTCGGCAGCACCGTTGTCATCGGCGCTGGTCCACAGCTCAGCACAGCTCTCCTGCAGGCCGGATTCCAGAAAGCTCCCCGTGGATTTCAGCAGCATCCCTGCGATGTCACTGGGGACAAATAGCAAAGGAGAAGGAGAATCAGCTGTTGCTGCAACAGACATAATAGGAGTTTTCCCTTAGCACATGACTGAGGAGAAAACACAGAACTCTTAGACGATAGCCTAGCCCACCTTTGTTCTAATACACAGCACTGACTATAAACCTGGTGGTAAGTTGTGTGATTTTACAAAGGTATTGCTTAAATGTTCAAGATGGCATAAAATGCGTGCAGCAAACCAAATGATGCGATGGAAAAGCAGCAGAAACTGAAGCAGAGCTGTTTCCAAACTTTCTCTCCAGGTTATCTCTTACAGTTGGTGAAGACCAACTCTCCACACCTGAACTTTCTCAATGATCAGACCGCTTACACACTAGTGTTAATGAAGACCCAAGCATGCAGAACAGGGTGAATCATGGTGGCAACCCTTCACTAGCACTACTGACCTCCATGATGTTCAAGGAAAGGCAGTGATGAGCTGGTGAGAGAGAGGGTGAGTACACGCCCACCCATCATCAGATGAAAAAGAAACAGGGCGGGACTGACAGCAGATGAGAAGACCAAACCTCTACAGCGAAGTCTCTCCTGGACAGAAAGCTCCTCCCACCCCACCCCCAAGCAGAGGCTGAGTGTTAGCAGATTATCCAAAGGGCAGGGGATGGGAGTTTAGGAAGACAAGGAACTTGATGAAGGTGTGAAACTGTGTCAAGCACAAGGCGTGTCTGGAAAGGGAAGCACAGAGGCACTCATCAGGCTGCAGCACCTGACCAGAGACTCAGAAGCAGAGGTCAGCTGAGCTCTGGAGGGCCTGGATTTGATATAAGTTAGTTTAATCGCATGACCATCAAAGCAGGTGGGCTTTAAAATACCTGAATGGGAAGGAGACTTGATCAGAAAAGGGCTTTCAGAATATCATATAACGCATCGAGATGCATTTATTTAAAAGCCCGGCTCCTGTTCTACAGAAGCAACAGTGAGCACAGTGGACAAAGCCCTCTACTGCATGGAAAGAAACAAGAATGGATCTGAAGTACTTGTGAGTGGGAACTTCTAAATGCGACAGTAAGGTAACACTTGGACAAAGGTCTGCAGAAAGTGGGGAATGTGGTCCACGTGGGGCAGCAGGCACCACATGCCCAGCCCATGAGCACGAAGGGGGCTGCTGGGGTTGTGCAGCGTGGCCACGGAGTGCTGGAGGTGGGGGTGGGGTGGGGCTGAAAGTAAAGCTATGGAGTACCTACAACCATGGAAGAGTTGGGCTGGTTCCGCCCTGAGCTAGGCCAGGGGTGGCAGTCCAGGGAGGGCTGCAGTAAAGCTCTCGGAGCTGTTCTCAGAACCAGGGACATAAAGGCAAAGTCCAGAGAATGCTTTGGGAATTTGAAAGACACACAGAGACAAAGACACAAACGACAACTGAAGGAAGCAAGGCCACAGTTCACCTGAACAAGACACAGGCTGACACGAGGTGGGAGCCGCTAAAGCTGGAGTTAGAAAACACAAGCGACATCACCTGGACTGCAACCTGAAGGACTGGGAAGCCAGTGAGCTCACCGCCCACTAAGATGAAGATGCGGCCTAAGCACTGAGATCCCTGCAGGGAAGTGGACAGAGGCTTCTGAGACACCAAAAAGCAGTAGACAGAAAATTCTGACACCAAGAGAGGACAGAGACTGCCAAAGTCCCGGAGCACACTTAGTCATACTCGGCTGGGCCAGTGCACACCTCACAGGAAGGATGCGCAGCTGGGCCAGTACACACAACTCAGAAGGGGGAAAGGAGGAGGAAGAGGAGGACGAGGAGGAGGAGGGTGAAGAGGAGGAGGATGAAGAGGAGGAGGAAGGAAGAGGGAGGGGGAGGGAGAGGTGGCAGCGCACAGCTGCACGGGGCGCTGGGCCTACAGGCCTCAGCCTGCATCAGGGTCAGAACTCAGGGAACCTGCCAGCATCTTCTGCAAGCCTGAGCCAATGGGATGCTCACTTCCCTGGAATAAGCTGACAGGGACTGTTCCTTCCTCAAGCATCCCGAGTTCCGTTCCTAATCCTTCATATAAGTAAGAGGCTTATAAAGAGACACATGACATTCCCAAACCGCTCTCAGTGAATCGTTCTGGGCATCCCACCAAGTTCAAGCACACCAGTCTACTCCGCTCTCACGGGACCCGCATCTCCTGACCAGACGTGTCCCAGGCTCAAGCCCCACCTTCGGAGCGGGCCATTTTTTGCTGCCCTGTGCTTGCAATGGAGCCCCAGCCCTCTGCTCTCTACTGCCTGGGAGCTAGCAGCACCCTCCCCTCAGATGTGATAAAGAATGTCTCCAAACACTGTGGACACCCCTTAGAGGGCAAATCCACCCAGGTGAGAACCTCTACTCACACAGATGCTACCTGACACTCATATGTGTACTTGGGAGTTGAGGGACCCGGGAGGGCGAGAAGGAAGGTATTCAAACACAAGGTTCCTACCAGAAAAGCTTTCCAGCCTGCGCTTCTCCGCCACGGATATAATGGGTTATTTCTTTGGTGAAATTCCATTCCTCTTCTAGCAGGTTTTTTAAGCTATGGGAAGCCTGAGGTAACTGCTGTAGCATTTGGATCCAGCTTCTCATGTAATCAAAATACACCTAAAAACAAAACCATAAAATGACACGTTTCAGAGAATCCAGCAACTTATAATTTGACCTGTTAACACACAATATAAACCAGAAGGGTGAGAGAGAGAGGAGCAGGTGTGCGAAGCATGGCATGCTGGGAAACCAGACCGCACCACGGCCTGCTGCTGTCTAAACGAGGACTCTTCAACTGTGTGTCTTCAGCAACAATACGTTCAAAACCTTTCTGATTCCTGTGGAGTAACTGAAATCATCACAAAATATAGGAAAGTGTAATAGTGTAAAATAAAAGCAAACACATAAAAACTTTCATCATGAACAGAGACAAGGCTCCTCTGGGATGCTAATATCTTATTTGGTGTGGTTACTTATTTTAGCTGGAGAGAGCTGTTAGCACACATCCCGCCAGCCCTTCCTGATGCCCTGGTTTAATAGGGTCAGAATATCCAGGTGATCTAAGATTGAGACTCTCTCCACTACAAGCACTACAACAGCTTTTGTACTCCTAAATCCCCACTGTGACTCCTCTCTCAGGAGTGTGTGGTGGTTAACAGCACATAGACCAAGAAAGCCCCCCCCCCCCCGCCACCATCAGCATCTTCTGCCCCCCTCACCATCAGCATCTTCTGCAGGTCCTCCTCAAAGGCATCCATGTTGCAGTCGGTCTTTTCCAGTCCGCCCAGGACCTCCTGCAGCATGAACTGGTAATACTGCTTCATCAGGAGCCCGCCCTTTAGGACCTCCTTACACTCTCGCACTAGCTGCAAAAAAGCACATGCCATCGACACAGCCATCACCCGCAAGTCCTGGTCACACAGGCTGCCAGGCCTCACAAATTAGCCCCAGAAGCCCCAGAGGGACCTGTCTCTCAGGAACCTGCAATTGTTTCTGACTCCTGAGAAGCTTGTCCTGAGCAACAGTTGGGCCCTCCGTAACACAAGTGAAAGGTCGCAGAGCAGCCACGGCCCCACCAGGCGCACCCTGCAAATCCACTCATAGGGAACTGAATTTCACTTAATAAGGCCACTTTCACCAATGCATAAGACAAGAGTAGAAGAGGAAAAATATCTCATGAAATAGGAATTTTAACCCAAGCCAAGATTTAAATAACAGATCACAGGAAATGGTGGCTTCTGAGTAATGTAATGTAGTTACCTACTGTGTGTGTGGCTTCATCTACTACCAAAAGTCATGAACCAAGCCAACTCTAACCTTAATTTGATGAAGTTAGATAGAACTTCAGGAAAACAGAAGGACGGCAAACCTGCAATATTCCTGTGTGGCAGGTGATGTGCCGACGACGAAGAAAGCAGAGATGAAGCAACCCTAGAAGCCCCTCCCACAGTCAGATCTGAGATAGTGCTCTCCACCACAGGCCAGGGCCTGGAGGGCAGGCCTACAAGTCACACTAGAGTGCAAGCCTACACAGTCACACTCGAGGACAGGCCTACACAGTGGCACTCTGTTTCAAAGACCGCAGCCACAAGTGCAGTTACAGGACAGGGGCTAGGAAATAAAGCCTGTGGCTCTCAGACCCACTACTTACTACTACACTTGCACCCTAGAACAAATCGGGGATGCACCTACACTCCCCACAAGTGTGTGTAAATACACTGACCCCTGTGGAGCACGGCAGCCATTTAAAGTCTTGCTTTGATAGAGTCTTTACAGAATTACCTGCGTGTGCATAAACACACACATTACAAACTCCAGCTCACTCTCTTGTCTATATGCACAGGAAGTGCGTGTGTGCAGGGAGCACAACTGGATGGAGAGACCATGCTCTGTGCTCATTGTGAGCGCAGGGAGAACGGAACTAATTCCTGTCATTTTCTATGCTTTTCAATTTGTCTAGGAAAAGGAATAAGATTGCTTTTATAGATAAAAGCCCTTAAATGTTTCTCAAATAATTATTCATGATATAAAAACTATAGCTACAAGCCAAATCTTCTAAAAGTGTCTGCACCTCCTTTTTTATATTAAATGCCATTTAGGTATTTACTACTGACCCTTGAATTTTTGTTAACAGAAAGTTTCTATTCTCTTTTTTCTCTGACACACCACAACAATCCTAGTCCTGTTGGTCGCTGTTTGAAGTGCATTAACATAAACTACTATTTAACTGTACAGCAGCCCCGTTGGTGAGGTGGACCCCACCCTGTCTCATAGCTGATGACTAGCAAGCTCAGCTACCCACTGCAGCACAGAGCACAAGGCAGAGCTGCGTCAGGTGAACCAGGAAGACAGACGTGAGTTGTGGGAAGGGAGTCGGTGAGGCCAATGTGGGACAGTCTGGCTGGTACAGAGTGTCACTGCAGTGGCAAGTGACAGCAAGCCTGCTCCCAAATGACCTCATTAGTCACCAAACAAGCAAACACATGTCCTATGTGGACCTGCTGTGTGACCTGGGATGTGCAGAGCTCCGGGGCCCTTCACGCTCTGGCAGGCAGAGTGAGGCTCTGAATGGCTTTATTGTATACAGTTCATGCTGACACGTTCTCAGCAGAGCCTGAAAGGAGCCCCTCGGTATTCACTGTTCAACGGAACTGCTTCCAGCTGCCCCTGAAATACAGCCCCATGTAATGAAGACCTCACCTGAAACTGACGCCTCAGAAGGAAACTACTGCTGAATCCTGGATCCTACTGCTGAACATGTGCGGCTGCTTAAGCAAGCAAGAAATCCAAAACCTCTCCTGGCGTACTCTAAGGCATTTCCCTACCTACACACACCTCCAACAGAATAATGAACTTCAACTGTCTTTAAGGATGAATCCTGAACGTTGGAGATGTCGCTCAGCGAGTGACATGTCACCTGCCATCCAGCATGTACAAGGCCCCAGCTTTGATCTCTAGCATCACCAAAAATAAGTAACTTTTTAAAAAGGGAACTGTGTTGCCAGTCATCAGGACTCACAGAGAGGGCTGGCAGAGTCCTGTGACCGCTTTCATACTTCTCGGGAACAAGTGAACGGTAAAGAAGCTGAAACACACTCTTATCTTTGGGGACTACAGGTGAAGAACATTCTAGATGGCCCCCTAAAAGAGTAGTAAAAATAAACACGAAGACATGTTCTTTTCACTGTTTGCAGTAACTAAGGGAGAAAATCGAGAAAAGGAAGGCAGCCTGTGTAAGCAGTGTCAGACACAAACCTGTTTGATACTCAGGAGGGAAGGCTCCCCGGCAGGCCTCTGTTCCAGCCGCAGCTTCAGGCACTCATGGATCACGTTCAGCAGGACCCGACAGAGCACCAGGAAGGCGGGCTCAAAGGAAGGCAGGTCCATGGCCCTCAGCTCTTCCCAGGACACAGCGCTGCACTTCTGCTCTGAGGGAGGAGGCGTTCCCGACAACTGCACATAATCCGAGCCCCACACGGGACCTGGAAAGTCAGAGAACTGCGGCAAAAGTTCAGGACAGGGTTAAAGCCGTGCGCAGGACCTGGCCTGAAGCTGTGCTTTTAAGTGTTGCTACAACCTGCTGACATATCTACAAAATTCTCATTCTAAAATGAAAAGGATGGCCATCAATTCAACATGTGCACAGAGCCCCCAGTCCCAGTGACACGTTACACACAGTGATATCTACAACTATGGATGGGGAAACCAAGGAGTTGCTAAAATTACAAGAAAAAAGATTACAAAACTCCTATAGCTTCTATGTGAGAATAAAAATCAGAGTTCAGCCAACTTTGCATCCACTCAGAGTCACACTTCCTGATGTTCCCCCACTCCCCACCCCTACAGCTGCCCTCAGTTACCTGTCACCTCATGTTGCCTGGGAGTCCCTCACTGTCCTTAGCCACTCCTCCTTCATCTGCCCCACTTAAACTATTAAGCTTTTCCCCAGAAAGCAGGAGATCTGGAGCTTTCTCCCCCCATTCTTAAGCCTCTGACACCACCACCACCACCACCACCACCACCACCACCACCACCGGCAGCAGCAGCAGCAGCAGCAGCATTAAAAACCCTGACATTTTTCTAGGTAAGATCATCAAAGTTTGAAAGCCTCAACTTTCTGCATCTCCAATTATAGCTCGTTCTGAATCTGTGGCATCTCTGGTCACCTTTGGTCACCTTGAGGACTCTCTACTGTTCTCCATCACATCCAGACACACTCGGAGGACTCTCCAGATGACATCTAAACTGTAGCCTTAGCCAGCACCCAGGGGAATTCATGTTTGCTACAGGTACAGACTCCCCTGACCCTTTCGAGGCCACCTCCCCATCTACCAACTACCTCCTGGCCTAGCTCCTGCCCTCGCCTACCTCCCGCCCTCCGGAGTGTCCTCATCTCTCCTCATTGCTCCTACACAGAGTCCTCTGGCCCTCTCGCGTCTCCATGTGCTGACCCTGGCGCAGGCTGCTTGCTCCTCTAGGAGTTTCCCTAATACAGCCTAATTCCTAAGATACCTGTGATACCTTTCTAAAGATCTCCTTCACCCTAAAGCATGCCACTCACACTATCCCTCAAGTTCATTTTGTCATCATAGAAATATCATAGCTCAATGACTGGGCAGTGTGTGTGTTTGTGGGGGGGTGGGGTGGCGATCAATGCTCAAAAGTCAGAAAGTCTGGCTTTGGGTTATTTAATTAACCACATAGCTTTGTGGTTCTGAAAGCATCTAGTAGTCCTCAGGCAGTTTATTTTAAAACCAGATTTGGGACTTAGTATGAGGTATGTGTCTGTATGAGGACCTACACAAACACACACTCACACATGTATTCTCTCTCTCTCTCTCTCTCTCTCTCTCTCTCTCTCTCTGTCTGTCTGTCTGTCTACTTTATACAGATTACGTAGAGCAAACCTCAGAAAAGGGACTTAGAAACCATTTGTCTCCCATTCTCTTGCTTTGGAACAGATGCAGGCAAAGGCAGCTTAGTGCAGATCTGTGTCAGAGGTTCACAGCCACAACCTTCAAGGGCTCAATAGCTGACTTACCAACAACTTTGGCTGCTGACTAGATGGACGATTCATGTCCATTACCCTCTTCAAGATGGCTCCCTGTCCCTGGGTTACTCCTGTTTCCAGTGCACAGTGTGGCTCTCAGGATACTGTGTGTCCACAGCCACCTTGTCATACCTGATTTCTGTGGATCTATCTCCTTAGTGCTTCTACGTTCCACGCACCCTAGCTCCCGACATACACACCAGTTTTCAACAGCATCTCCTGACCCGGACATCTTACCCACAGAGCTTTGTATCAGGCTTGTCTTAACCCAAGCTGGACCCTTCTAGTTGACACTCAGTGCTGCGCTAGTCCCTGTGAAGACCATGCCCTCTTACTTAGCCCCAAAGCCCAATATCCACACAGACACTGACCACACCAGCCATGAAGATCTGGTAAGACTTCCCAGGACACAGCGCTGCACTTCTGCTCTGAGAGAGGACACTGCACTGTGATTATCCCACTCTGTTCTGCACAGGCCAACCCCTGACAAATGACACTCTCCTCAGGAGGAGGCCGGAATGCCCACCTCTAGGGGTTTTCTGCGGCTGCCTCGGGGAGCACGTTTCTCACAATGCATGCTTGGTTACTCAGTCACATCCACCACTGCACACTGAGCTCCCTGGTAAACCGCCAGTTCATATTACCTCCAGTTAATCAGGATCGGCCAATATTCGGGTCAGCATTTGCATTACAGTGATGCTAAACCAACTTTTGACCAGTAAGTTAATGGTGAACACCTTGATTCTCCAGCTCCCCAAACAGCACCAGAAAACAACTGACCCCCCTGAACTCCTATTATCAACAAGTCTCTGGTTCTCAGATTTGTTACTGTGCTACTTGAGGCTGCCATCACAAACTGAAATTCCTATGGTACCTACTAGACAGCAGACACTAGGCAGATGGGAGGGGCTGGGTGAACAGCTCTTATGCTGCTGGTCAGCTTCAGCTTCAGCCAGCAGTTCCTGGGTGGGAATGAGGGCTGGTGTTCCAAGAGAAACCTCCAATGCAGAGTTTCAGAGGAACTCCTCCCATTTAAAATATTAACCTCTAAGTTAAATGGCAGTATTATGCATGCATATGTATAGGTATGTTATCATTAAAAGCATGGGAGAAAAAAAACGTTAACTCTAGGAGGCAGCACAGCACAGCACAGCCAAGACAGACATAGCTTAGCCAGACTTCATGTCCTGGTGCTGGTACATGCAGTCTGTGCGCCCCTGACCTCCTTAGGCACGGCCACTGTTCAGTCAGTGGCTGCTGTGGACTGTTCCCAACAGTGCGGCTACTCTGCTGTCACCACGGGATCCATGCGCTCCCTGCGACTTCCATCTCCCATCTTACTGTCGGGTCTGACTCAGCTGGCTCACAGCTGTCAAAGCCATGTGGCACTGCTTCCCCCACATAAATCTGTTTTAAAACAGAAACCCTCTAGGCAAATGAGCAAGCGTGTGCTTCCGAGGCTGTCATTAAACCAGAGCTCTTGTAACTTTACTTATGAAATCAGACAGGCAATGACTGGAACAAACGACTTGGCCCCGGCAGCTTCACGGTAGCAGGAAGATTACCACACCCTCCTCGGAGCCTGGGATGGCTGGCGCAGACCTGCACAGTGCTAGCCATTGGGCCTGCATTCCACACTAGATTTGCTCTCCAGGATGGGCAGAGGTATGTGTATTTTTAAAGCTCTTCGGGTAATGCTGATGTGTAGCCTGGCCTGGAAACCACTGGTCTATTTTTAAGTCTGGTAGCTCAGACTTCCCCAACAATCCACAACAGTGACTCGGAGGTTACTCCTCTCTAAGCCAGTTTCCTCAGGGGTAAACTGGAGCAGTCAGTGACCCTGTCTGGCACTCGGTGAGATTAAGCACCAGCTTAGTCTCTAATGCCGTGTCCACAATAAACAGCCTCTTCAGGGTTTCCTGTGTCACAGGAAAGACTGGCATAGTGTTTAACCTTCAAAGACAAACAGTACTTTATTGGCCATTAAACATAATTATGTAATTTCTAATGCAAGAAATTAATTAAGACAGTAACCAAGCACTTTCTTGGTATTTGTGATAATATGGCAAAGGCAGTCAGTCAGGTAGTGTTAGTATCTTATATACTACACTAAAATACACGCAGCCTCGCTGAGGAGCCCTGGGAAAGTGCGCTAACTAGGCTGAGTGTAGAGGCAGATGCTTGAAAAGTACGTGGTGGCTCCAGGTTTAGCCCTCACAGGTAAAAGAGCATACCCTAGAGAGGCTCTCACCAGGAAAAAAAAAAAAGCTAAAATACAGGCAAAGAGGTGGCGCCACACCAGCACCACAGCAAGGGTACTGCTCCGGTTAAAGTGTGATGGACAGGTAATTATAGACCAGTGTGCACACAGAAGACACCCGCAGGCTAGCCTGGAAGCAGTAACACAGCAGCAGCCATGCTCAGTCCCGGGTGGGCAGGCCAGAGGCACTGTGCTCACATCTGCAGAAGGGCAGGCACTGGGAATAGGGCACTGAGCACATTCAGCTGGCCCTGCCTGCTGTTTGGAAATGGGAATCAGACACATTCGGCCGTGGGAGTTCAGATCATAGCAAGGTGAGAGGTACCAGAGGGTCCTGAGGTCCGAGTAGGTTCTACACAAAGGAGAAGGGAACCAGAAGATAACTGAGAAAGACCTCAGATCTGCTCTTGGTACACAGGGTGGACGACTAGAACGCCATCCATTTCTTCCCTCTGACATTATACTGCCCTGGCTTCAGGGGAGATCCTGCTGGCATTGTGAGTCTGCCTCACGGGCTTAAATAAATGATGACCTGAGAGTCTCTCACACAATACTCTTTCAGACCACAGAGGATGGGGTCTGGGTGTGTCCTGAGGAGACCAGTCTGCAGCCTGAGCGAGTGACAATCACTGAATTCAAATAGGTCATTAACATGGATGCTGCTCATGTTATTAAATAAATACAACAGACTATTTCTAGTTTGCAATTTTTTAAACAATAAATAAAATAAAGCTTTAGGAGAAAAGTATTTTGTAAAGCATGCTTCCAAAAGGGTTACTAAAAATTACTAACACTGCTTAGAAGTAATTTAATCATAAGACATAAAGATATAAAGTCAAACATAAGAAAAAACAAAATATCACAAATAAATGTTATTTCTTTTCTATAAAGCCCTTCAATGAGATCAGCCAGAAACCGCAAAAGCAGAATGCATAACAGCCGTGCACTCTGCCCCGTCAGCTGCACGAGCCGTCTGAAGGCTTCCAATAGTGATGCCGGAGCATACAGGCCTGTGTACTGTTTGAGGGGCTGGGCTACTCAAGTACATTTTACTCCCAAGCCTCAAATGCCTCCAAACACACCATTACTAGGAAGAGATTCCAGAGAAACCGACATTGCAAAAATGAACAAAAGCCCGCATTGATTTACACTTGGCTTTGATGGGAGAGAAAAAATAACGTAACAATAATCCTAAGAATACAGGAGTTTGTATTTGATGCATAGATTTTACCATATATATGAGGATCTGTTGAGGCTTCGTTAACTCTGTGGGTAGACAGGAGCACACTATTACACACATCTCCCAGACAGAAGACTGGGATCAAAAAGACAGAGTCAGTGGTAAGGTCAGTCACTCTGGAAACGGGGCCCAGCTAGAGGACCTCAGAACCAGGCTCTGGACAGCTGCTCACACAGCTGTGGTGGCATGCAGCCCTCGGGCCACCTGCTTCCGGGTGCTCAGCAGAGTGCAACCTTCCGTCCCTCTTGCTCTCTCTTCTCAGCCTGCTCTCCTCACACTCTGGGCCTCTCATTCTGGCTGATGCTCCTCTCCCTACCGCTCAGCTGCCCTCCATGCCAGCTTGACCCCAGCGGTGGCCTCCTCTTTCCTTCCCCAGGTACCTGCTGGGCCTCACAGCTGGTCAGCCTTGACGTTTAGAATTGTCCTCGAGCCCTTAAAAACAACTGTGGTTCTTTCCCTGAAATACTCAGTAATATGACTAAAAGAAACCCAGGATGAGAATGTGTATGTGTGCATGCACAAATGCGCATACACACATACACACAAGCACATGTATGCACTGCACACCATGTATCACATGAAATGCATGTAAGCCCGTAATTCATAATGCTAGTGAAATCTCCCCTGAGGCCAGGACAGTGTGATGTAAGAGGGAAGAAACAGATGAAGTTCCCATCTGAATGTATGGCCAGCGTATATGCACACGCGTGCATCTCTCCACTTGAAGACACTGCACTCCTGAATGAAGACAAACTGTTCCTTTCACACCAAATCACCCGTAACTTCAGACCTCCCCACCTGCTCGTGTGTCTAGTCTCTGCAGCAGGGCGGGCTCCCGTTTGAACTGGAGGAAGCCAACAGAAAGCTCTTAGTTCTACTTTTGGAAAGCTGTCTGAGGTAGTTCTCATTAACAGCCTTTGCCAATCATATCACCTCAAACTTAACATTTTACAAAAACCAACAACGAAAGCCAGCCCTGTCTTCCCCGAGTGTCCTGATGGCATTCCACCCCTGCAGGGACAACCTTGCTCTACATCTGCAAGTCTATCTGAGAGAGCTGCACAATGAGACCATAGCGATCCATTTGCCGTTTGCCGAGTCCCTGACGTCCTCTGAGGCTCATCACCTGACTGAGACTGTAGACTCTCATCGGGTGTCTTCTGCCTTATGGAAATACTTTCTACCATCTTTGACTCCAAAGAAAGCCATGTTATACAATAAATTGAAGCTTGAAATTTTAAAATGCTATGTACATACATTGGCTACTAAAGTCGAAATCACCAACTAACCCAGGAACCTCGCAGGACTGGGAACTTCTGCTGTCAGTTATGCGAACATGAAAACTCAGAAGAGAAAACCTACTCACTGTGATTCAGACTCTAAGTCAGCCCCCACAAAAATGACCCTTCCCAATTTTACCACCCTGAGCAGTATTCTGGATTTCCAAAGTGTCATGCTTTCAAAATCAAATTACAACACACTTTGTCTAATGGACATGCTCCTCCCAAAAAGTCTTCCACAGTCAAAGATTTATCTACTAACATCCAAGTTCTGTCTGCACCAAACATGTCAGCCATGACTATAGTATGTGCTCTCTTCCTCTGCTAAGTTTTACAATTTGCATCTTTTTAAAATCCCGTAACCAAAACTGGGCTTGCTACTCAGTGGCATAGTTAACTGTTTCCAGTTCTGTTTGAGGTTCTTTGGTGTCTTTTTGATGTCTTGTCACGCTAGAAATCACGAGTGAACCCAGGGCCTTGCACATGTGTGGCAAGCAGTTTAGCACTCAGCCATATCCCAGTCAAGACCAAGCTTTTTCAAAGAATCCAAAGAGCTAGAGATCCAGTTCAGTGATAGAGGACCTGCTTAACATGCACAAGGTCCCTCAGGGTTAGGATGAATAAATGGGTGGGTGAGTGAGTGAGTGGGTGGATGGATGAATGGATGGATGGATGAATGGCTTATCATCTGTGTATGACACTAACATTACTGACTCACCTGCAGCTTGTGGTCACCCAGGCCCTGGCCCCCACTTTACACCTAGCTCGTCCTTTCCCAACTGGTATTTATACAATTGTCTTCCATCCATATACCACCTTGTGCTTCATTCGTTAAATATGATCCCCTTACCATAATACTTTTACTTACAGCAGCAATTATAAATACAATTCATATCTGCCATTTATGCCTTGAAATGCTAAGAATATTAAAGTCTATATGATCAATACTACAAGGCAAGAGGAATTTGAGACATGACACTACGGGACATCCCCCATTGAAACCTACCTCCACTGGACGGTCGTCCTTCACCAGAGCTACACGAGCCCTTTGCAAGGACCCATTCATTAGCTTATGAAGTCGTAAAATTAACTTTCTTAGCCCCATTTGCTTCAGTGCTTTGTCCACGAATGGTCTATAGATAGAAGTCAAACAATGCCTGCTGGCTTCAGGGCCACAGTCCGCTGTCCCCCAGCCTACGGAATCCTCCTCTGACTCAAGCCTCTCCAGCTTCCTGGAGACATAGCCCTGGGAGTGACTGTCCAAGATGGTGTCCGTGGACAGCCTGAGCTCTGGCTCCTCATCACTCTCTTCCGTCCCGCTCTCCAGCTCCCTCAGCTCAACCTCTGTGTCCTCGCCCTCGTCCTCCGGCTCGTAGCCCTTGGACGGCCGAGGGGAGGGGATTTCAAACACTGGCCAGCCAATGTCTGACAAGTTCTTGATGCCCAGCACGGTGCCCATGATCCGCAGCTTCTGATTTAGGTCTTTTGTGATGTTTAGCCACAGGCAGAGCGCCTGCACTCTGTCCTCAAAGTCCTTCGCGGCGTACCGTTCATAGTCCTTCTGCAGAGCCTGCAAGGACGGATAAAGTGCCTCCATGTACTCTAGCAGCTCCATTATCCGCTTCACCTGCTCAAACGAGACCCTCTGGCGCTGGAGGTGCTCGTGGTATGACGAGCAGCCCGCACGGTTTGCCTCGTGAGGGGTTTTGCACTGACCTTCTACCGAGGGGCCATTGAAACTGGCTCCATTTCTAGAGAAGGCAATGCTCCCGTAATTAACTTTGAAGGTGAGGATTTCATTGATAATGTCTGGGATGGCTTGGCGGGCCGTGTACAGAAAGAGGTCCTGGTCATTGATGGTGCGGCCCGCGTGCCAGGCCTGGAGCTCTAGCCAGATGAGCTCATTCGATCGGTTGAACCAGAAAGCAGCTGTGTTTTCTTGTCCCCTCTGCTCCCTGTCTTTCTTCTTCGAGACTGAGGTAAGCTTTAGCAAAAGGCGCAGTGTTTCAAAGAACTTTAACCGATCTGCGGGGCAGTCAGTCCGGGAAGTCTGCCGTGCAGTTCTGGCTATAGGCATGGGCATAGAGACGGGCAGCTTGGCATTGCTACAGCCGAGGCTGAGGTAAGGCTTATTGAGATCCACATCTGGAATCGATTTTTTTGGCAAAGACCCAGCCACCGAGTCCAGCATGAACGAGCACTGTGCATTTTTCTTATGGTCTCGCTCCGTTGTTCTCAGAGTCGCTCGAATCTTCTTCTCCTGCTTGTAGCTGTATTCTTCCACGGTCTCCACTCCCTTCCCCAAATCTTTATGTGGAGACTGACTCGGTGTGTTCATTTTTTCTATTAAAAAGAAAGCAACAGAACAGTATAAAACTCTTAAAACATGAAGCTAGTCACTATTGTAAACTCGAATACATTTACACTCAGGCTACCACCATGAAAAAGAGACATTCCGTAAGATGGAACTTGTAAAGTTTTAATGACTGTTTTCGTTGTTCTTACCCTTGTGTTCTTTTATACTTACAGACGCTGAACAGACTGTCAAATTTGACACTACAAACTGTCCTGAGCCCCTTATCTGATGTAACTACCTTCAACTTGAGGAATGGGAAATGGCATGAGACGTGTGACAGTGACTGAGTTCTAGAGAACAGCCAATCCCTGCCTCTGTCTTAATAAGATACGTTCAATTAGAAGCAGGTTGTTTAAATCTCCCTGGTCTCTATTCTCCCTGATGGGATGAGGTGGCATGACATATCCAAATGCCACTCAAGTAGACTGGATCTCTAACAACTAGGTCTAAGTCAGGGAGGCATGATGGCTGCCTGTAAACCAGTGCTGCCTGGTGGTGGCCGCAGGGTGGTCTCTGAGACCAGTGGCCAGGGAGTGCCACTGAATTCATGAACTTCAGGTTTAGCAAGAGACCCTGCTGCAACAAAGGAACTGCAGAACGATGAAGGAAGAACCCAGGGTTGACCTCTGCCCTCCACATGCACTGACACATGCATGAACACACACAAACACACAAATGTGCTCACGCACATGCAAACACCCATGAACACTGCACACATGCAAAACTGCAGAATGCTCAAGGCCCCCTGCAAGATTATTTCCTACAAAGCAGAAGACAGTGATGAGCAAAGCTGCAGATTTCACCTCTTGCTCTCTTCCGTCAGACGAATGAGCATTAACATCTGAAACTGAAGGGCAACAGGACTGAAGACAGACAGACCAATTCATTACAATTCACTGGTCTGCCATATCAGCTCAGGAGTCATTCAAACTCAATGCAGACAGGAAGCCTCGCAGCAACCCTTCCTTCATGCCAAGGTTCTACTGATCCCACGTCACACCTCTGCTTTTCTGTTTACATTTTAACAGCATTAGCCAGCCAGGCTAAAGGACAGGTAGGACAGAAAGGACAGATATTTCCAAGATTTTTTCCATAAAACTTTATTTTTCAGGCTATCAATTCATACCCGACTTTGTTACCAAAAGTCAGAGACCGCTGAATGCACTGTGTGTGGTACTGGAGACAGACACTGTATTGTGAGTGACCAGAGCACTGCTCTGAGACACTTTTGACACAACTATGTGGGGCTAGCTATTGCAAAATAGAGAGGATCCCAAACACTGAAGAGCCCATGGTTTCCAGCACTGAGGAAAGGCACAGAAAAGAGGCGCCGAGGACCAGGGAGAGCTGTGTATTAGCTAGTATGTACATCCTGATAGACACTTTCAGGTTAGAGAAAAGAAAAATGATGAAACAAAAACAATTTTGTTAGCAGGGCTTAAGATTTTAAAAAGAAAAACTTGAGCTGGGGAAATGGCTCGGCTGCGGCAATGGCGCAGCTGGTAAAACATCTGTTGCACAGGCTTGATGACTTGAGTGCAGGTCCCTGGCATCCATGTAAGAAGCTGGGCCTCGGCAGCTGGCGCCTGTATCCCCAGGTCAGGGTGAGAGCAGAGGAGTCTCCAGGGCTAAGTCTGTGCACTCCAGGCTCCGTACCTCACACAGGAAGGTGGGAAGCGACTCAGGATGCTCAACCTTAATTGACCTCTGGCTTGACCTGCACAAAGGCATGCATGTGTGCTCTGTCTGTCTGTCTCTGTCTGTCTGTCTCTGTCTGTCTGTCTCTGTCTCTCCCTCCCTCCACCCACACACTTTATGAAACTAATGTGGCATGCATTGTTGGCAGCAGTCAGAATGTGTCATTTACAATCTGAAAAGTAGACATGATATTGTTCATGATCTTCTATAATGCAAACACTATGTCCTGATCTATATTGTATCTACCAAGAGGCAAAACATGGGAAAATGAGATGAACCTATTTCAAGTAGATAATTACTTTGACAATTAAAAGTCCCATGGGCTTGGGGGCATGATCCTACCTTTCTATATAGACATAATCTCCTTTTAGCAGGCCTAAAAACTAAAATGCTTGTCGGTCATACTGTATATATACAAAACCAGCTGAGCTTACCATTTAGTAAAAGTTATGTTTTACACAACTGTTTGAAATGCATTTACACCAAACAGTGGTTTAACACTTGGATTTACAGAGTGTGACAGAAAACAAATAGGGAAAGGGGCAGGATAAGACAACAATTACCTTTTCCCCCAAACAAGAGACAAGTTGGTGTGTGTGTGTGTGTGTATATCTCACATATTACAGTGGAATTCAAACAGAAAACAGACCTAAGCCTCAGTCTAGCCACATGTAAATTCCAGTTATACCACTAGTGGCCAGATGTGGAGTGGGGCTGGGGGTGGGGTTAGTTGCTCAGTCTACATAGCTGTGCTTTCAGATGTTCTAAGTATTTGCAATGGTGTAAGTAAACAGATGTGCCAGACAGGCCTCCCCAAAGGAGGAACCTCTCAGACACAGGAGACCTGGAGAACACCAGGGCTTTGAGACAGAAGACACTGAAGCACTGGCTAGATTGTCTTTACCAACTGACATCACTGATAACCTTTTAATCCATGCCCAATGCTAATCAACAGGTTGTTTGCTCTGTTTTCTGCTGATACTAAATCCTCTGAAATCAACAAGAAGTTCAACGCAGAGAGCAGCTCTGAAAAGGAGTATTTCAGAGCTGGTATGGTGATGCATGTCTTTAACTCTAACATCCCAGAGGCTGAGGTAGGCAGAGTTCTGTGAGTTCAAGGACAGCTTGGTCTACTTGGTGAGTTCCAATCCAGCCTGTGGTGCATAATGAGACTCTGACTCAAATAAATATATAAATAAATAAGTGATCATACTTTGGGTAGTGATAAATCTTGGTCATACTTTAGCAGTTAAAATTTTAATAAAGTTCAAACAGTGATCAGCCAAATGTATGTTTCCTCTTAGGCTTGGTTTAAGAAAAAGATGGTCAGCCGGGCGTGGTGGCGCACGCCTTTAATCCCAGCACTTGGGAGGCAGAGGCAGGTGGATCTCTGAGTTCGAGGCCAGCCTGGTCTACAAAGTGAGTTCCAGGACAGCCAGGGCTATAAAGAGAAACCCTGTCTCAAAAATACCAAAAAAAAAAAAAAAAAAAAAAAAAAAAAAAAAGAAAAAGATGGTCAAACTGTTTTGACTGTTAAAAATTCATCCTCAAATTTCTGTTTCCTTTATAATAAAAGGATTAATTTTATAGTTTAAGCTAAATAGGAATTTTGAACGGATGAGGCAGCAACAGTTCGCATCACACAAACACCCCTGCTATGGACTTTATAAACACTCACATATATGGCTGAAGTTGGGGGTGCTTTGTTAGAGGGACAGATATTGTAGCTGCTGCAATGAATCTGAGCTTGCTAGCTATCTGACACCTTCACACATGGAGTGTGACACATCTCAGGTGAGCCATTTTGAAAAGAGAATCTTGTTGGCATGTGACAAATTCTGGGTTGATACTTAGCCTTTAAAAAGATTTATTATTCTTTTATTTATATGTTATGCGTGTGTGTGCCCCATGTGTGCAGGAGCCTGAAGAGTTCAGAGAGGACAAGAGATCTCCTGCAGAACTGCAGTGAACTGTAGCTGTCAGGCTGTCTGAGGTGGGTGCTGGGGACTGAACTCATGTCTTCAGCAAGAGCAGCCATCAAGCCTAACCACTGCCCTTCTCCCCGGCCCAGGTCAGTGCTTCTTGACATTTTCTGGGTGACCACTGCATTTGAGAATCTGATAGAATTACAGACGTTCACCCATTCTTTATGGCTTCAGAGTCATTACAGCAATGACACGAAGGACAAATAGAAGAGTTGGCTTCTTGCCTATTCCTCGATTTTTGCTCAAAGCTGCATTTCCTTAAATGCTGTGCTTCAAGCTGCTGGTATGCAAACACTTGTGTGTTTAGATACACATTGCATCTACACTGGTATTGATAGTCAGCCTCCTTTTTCTAATAAATTTCACATGCCTTTACGTATTTAACTGCAATAGTCAATTCCCCTTCTACTATTCTATTATAAGCAAGCAAATTTAAGCAGCTAAAGCAGGCTAGCAGAAACTTAAAGCATTAATAATGCAGACAACACAAGCAAGTAGGGCATGTATACACTGCTAAGAGTAAAAGCAGGAAGAGTCCTCCTGAGGAACTTAAATACACACTTCCAATACAGCAGAGCCACCATTGAGTAGCTGGCCTCCAAAAATAACCCCACATGTGTACAAAAGACACAGCTGGAGTGCTTATTTGAAAATATGGGAGAAAGCCCATTAGGAAAGGTTACAGTTATCCTAAAAAAGCGTGAGTTCAAATGGCTGACACAGAATGGCAGTCTCCCCTACTGTGCGGAAGCAACAGTGGTCTTCCTCTATACTGCAAGTCTACAAGTCCTGTGATAGTGCAGCTTTATAGCACAGAGCCCGCTAGGATGCACAACTCATCTCGGGGGCCAGTGTTTCATCTCCAGTGTCTCCTGTTTGAGTTCACCATTCCAACAATTAGTTACTGGTAGGAAACTGTAGAACTCAGCACTTCCACCAAATAATTTCAGTAAGAGCCAACCTTCTAATTCCACATATGTACCAGAGAGCACTGTAGATCTACATGATCTGAACCTAGAATCCCTGAAAAACAAACCTATGGCATAAGTAAGTAGTCTCAAGCTGAGCTTGAGATAACACTTCAGAAATCACATCCATAGCAAGGGCTTCGTCCACTGCAGACGATAGAGGACCAGTCCGAGTTGTGATGCATCCCATGTGAACTCTGCTCTCAGTGACTTGGGGCTTTATACTCCTCTCCACATTTCTGCCATTTATAAGGAAGAGATTCCAGAGAATCTGGAAAGACAGCAGGATGGCTTGCTAATTCCCCCAGAGCATTACAGGGAGGCAGGCAGGGCTAGCCTCCTAAGGCAGCTGATGAACCAAATCTTTGGGTACCGGAGCCCTGTGCAGTCCCTCCCATAGAGAATGGTGAAGGCACGCAGAAGGGGTGCTGTAGGACTTCCACTGCAGTCTCAAGAGCTTACACAGGAGACTCTCAAAACCCCTGCTCTGACAGAAGCTAGGTGCCATGTGAGAGGCTCAGCTCCTCAGGGACAAGCGGCATGTATCCAGGCCATGCAAATGATGACAGGGAGAGAAAACAGCGCCTGCTGAGCCTCAGCTGGGCTGGCCATCTCAGCTCAAATCCAGACATAAAAAAGCAAGGGAGCCACCTGAGACATGGCAGATGCCATGTGGAGAGGGGCTAAGGGCTCAGAGTCAGGGCCCTAGCCAAACTAAGCCATATTTCCAGTCAATGGAACTACTCTAGACACCATGGGCAGATGGCCTTCTACTCTGCCTACATACGTGAGTGACAGAATCGTGAGCGCTGAGTAGCTACGTTGTCATGCAGAGTTTCAGGGTGGTTTATAAAGGGCAGTAGGTAAGCAGAATAATGGGATCTCATCAGCAACTTCTCTGTCCAAAAGCTGAGTCCAGCTTTGACTGCAGCCTAAAGTTAACGGTGTGACTCACAGACCACTGCAAGGCAGGAGTAAATGCGCCAGTTCACAGCTCCTTGGAAAGCTCTGAAAATAAATCTGAGCAGTCTGATCAATTCTAAGGAGCTCTTCCAAATACAGAGGAACCAAGAGATTGTTATGAATCATCCGCCAGTCTGACATCGTGGTGTCCCTGACTCAGCCTGTAAGTCACAGCACAAATGTCACTTGTTCCAGACAACTTCCACCAGGGCTTCTCAATACCCGTCCTGTGTGGACCCCCGATGACCTTCATGCGCCCAGCCACACCAGCCCACACTCCTATGCTGCCTGAGTCGTAGACACCCTGCAGGAGACAGGACTGTCTTATTCATCCTCTAAAATAGGACATGCCTGTGCAGTCACTCAAACTCTGACTAAGTGGAAGGACTGAAGGAGAAACAAGGGCAGAAAGGGGGTGGGGCGGTGAGAAGAAGATGAATCAGGGAGAACTGAAGAGTCAACAGCAGCGACTACAGTAGCAGCCGTGAGGAGACGCGGGCAGGAGAAAGACCACAAACAGCCAATCAGAAAGAAGACAGAAACAATGTAAGAATCTGATTCCACCTTAAGAGTTAAGACAAAAAAGAAATAGTAAGGGGAATTTTTTTCTTTTAGTTTGAAGCAATAATAATGACAGTTATCATATAACCCTCAATACACTGTAAAAACAAAACAAACAAACAAAAAAAAAAACCCCACATGATTTTATAAAGAATGGCACCAGTGGTCACATACCCAGGATGTCCATCAGCCAGACTAGAAACCATGTAAGCTGGCACCTGGTGGATGCTTGTGCACTACACAGGTATGTTCTGAGGGTATGAGGTCTCAGGGGCTACTGTACTGTCCCAATGCAAATGCCACAGTATCAGGACAGCATATGTGCCCAGATGAGTCCCTCACTACATCTGTTCATGGCATGTATGAACAAGATTTTTGACAACAACTCGCAGGCTGGCACGTGTGGAGTGGAGCTGCTTTCTAACACACCCCCAAGCACATGTGAAGCAGAAACCCAGTGCTCAGTCACTATGAAGGGACAACTGTAGATGACAACGCTGCACGCACACAAGCCGGGCGCTTAAGTCACGCTGAGGCATAACCAGCTCATGAAACACTAAGCGCAGAAGACAGCCGCCAACAGCGAACACAGGGTAAGGCACACGCACAGACGCGAACACAGGGTAAGGCACACGCACAGACGCGAACACAGGGTAAGGCACACGCACAGACGTGAACACAGGGTAAGGCACACGCGCAGACGTGAACACAGGGTAAGGCACACGCACAGACGTGAACACAGGGTAAGGCACACGCGCAGACGTGAACACAGGGTAAGGCACACGCACAGACGCAAACACAGGGTAAGGCACACGCACAGACGTGAACACAGGGTAAGGCACACGCGCAGACACGGCAGGCTAACATGCTCTAGGAGCCCGGTTTTTCTGTAGTCTCGGTGGCTTTTCTGTTTGTGTTTCTAAGCTTCTCAGCCAATATGTAATCCTCTGCAGTAAGGAAGAGAATGACTAAGGATCCCCATGCTCCTGGACAGCTGTGACTCTAAAGGCCCAAGAGGATTAGCTGCTTCACTTGAAAACAGCAGACATGTAGATGACTGAGACCCTTCCCACCCCTAAAACTCTACAATCTTATGAAATAAAATAGTTCAGAGAAGTTGAGAAGGAAAAAAGACAATTTCCCTTTTCCGTCCTTTCTGAATTTAACAGAAAACTCTAAAAGCCCAAGATTTCTGTGACTGGAGTGGTAAGCCGAATGAGGCAAATCGAGCCAGCAGCTTGGCATAGCTCCATTCACACACCTTGGGAAAGAGTTAGGAGGAGCTGGGAGGAAGGAAGAAGCACGAAGAGCCATATTGTCAGCAATAGGGGACAGGACATGGCTGGGCTCTGAGTGGATACCATCTAGGTTCCCTCCATGGCTCCTGGATTTGGGGTACCATCTAGGTTCCCTCTGTGGCTTTCAGATATGAAGTCCCATCTGGCAGCAGCTTAGCAAGCAAGAGCCCTCACACACTGAGTCTCTAGCAGAAGAAAGCGGCCTTGGTTGGTTCCAGAATTCAGCCTGGCTGTCTCCTCCTAGATGCCCCAATATACCACTGCTGGAGAAAAGAACTCAAAAACCTCGATGAGAGATAAAAAGGGTAACTGCGGGCCACCCATGCAGTATCTAGCCACCTTGGGTTTGCAGCCTCTACCATAGCCTCAGAAGACTTAAAGCACAACTTGGGACAAAGCCTCCTGCACTGGCTAATCACCTGCCCCTTCTACCAACAGCATAGCCTGTGGTGCTAAGTCAAAATAACAACCCTCCCGCCAGCACTGAGATACAATTTAAAACAAGGAATGCTGTCAAAGACTCGTCTCATAAATGGGCCACGCCCTTTCCCGTGGATCCTGTCAGTGACAGGCTCACCTTTCAAGTTCGATCGGCTGGCCGGCCTCCCTGCGCTGCTCCTCTGGTGCTTGGCTGACAGGCGTTTCATCTGTCGAGGTGTGCTTGGCGGTGAGGTGCCGTAGAGAGTCTCTGTATTTGTTTCATCAGAAAAGTCCTCTGGATCGGATTCCATACTCTTGCGAGCCGACTCTCCCAACATGCACTCCTGCCTATGAAAGATAACAGATGCAGAAAGGGCTGGTTAGTATCACAGGAACTACATTCACAGCTTTCTTTGGGAATGCTGCAAAACTTCTCTGCCTGTCTCCTCAGCATCGTGGTCCTTCTTCCTTTCAAGGGAGCAGTGGCAGTGCTTGTGGCCGTTCACAAGCTGTGGACTGTCAGGTGCAGTGTGGCACACATCTGTGTGCTGTGTCTGAGGCCTCTGGAGCTCTTTCATATCTAACTGAGCTTCAAACTTAAAACTACAAATTAAAAGAGGAAACAGCAAAAGACTAGAAGCTACAAATCAGACAGAGCTAAAAACAGACCTGGGCACCAGCTTTGGCAAGCACAGTCCCGCTTGCCCAGGATTGCAGGGCCTAGCCCAGCTCTTCCTGAAGAGCCCAGGCTCAACAGCAGCAGACAGCATTTCCCGTGTCCCACATGGGGAGGCATGGCCCTGGCACAGTGAGATGTCCAGAGAAACACCATACATCCTCCTACCACCACGGAGCCACCTAAAAAGGGTTATGATAGCAAATCCTGTTACACACGTTTTAACATGTCAAAAAAAAGTTGTATGAATTCTCAAAGATAAAAGATCTAGCTTTAAGCTTCTCCTCCCTGAAAGATGCAATGCTTATGAAACGTGTTTTCTGTAAACACTGCCTATCATTCTACAGCCAGCCAATCCTCAAACATATCACTACTTTGATAAAGTTCCTTTTCTGCAAAATTCACACAATAAACGTCAGTTCCATAAAGTGAGAGCAAATCTAATTCTAAAACTGAAAGCCAGGAGGAACAACCACTTAAGCCTTCTTTTTTTTGGGGGGGGGGGAGGAAAGGGTTTATTCAGCTTACACTTCCATACTGTTGTTCATCACCAAAGAAGTCAGGACTGGAACTCAAGCAGGTCAGAAAGCAGGAGCTGATGCAGAGGCCATGGAGGGATGTTTTTTTTTTTTCCTCTTTATTAGATATTTTCTTCATTTACATTTCAAGTGTTATCCAGAAATTTCCCCTTACCCTCCCCCATCCCCGCCCTGCTCCCCTACCCACCCCCTCCCACATAATGGCCCTGGCGTTCCCCTGTACTGGGGCATATAAAGTCTGTATGACCAAGGGGCCTCGCCTCCCAATGATGGCCAACTAGGCCATCTTCTTCCACATATGCAGCTAGAGACATGAGCGCAGGGGGAACTAGTTAGTTCATGTTATTCTTCCACCTAGAGGGTTGAAGACCCCTTCAGCTCCTTGGGCACTTTCTCTAGCTCCTTCCTTGGGAGTCCTGTGTTCCAACTAATAGCTGACTGTGAGCAACCACTTCCGTGTTTGCCAGGCACTGGTATAGCCTCCTACAAGACAGCTATATCAGGTCCCTTTCAGCATTATCTTGCTGGCATATGCAATAGTGTTTATTTTGGTGGCTGATTATGGGAAGGATCCCTGGCAGCAGCAGTCACTGGTTGGTCCATCCTTTTGATTCAGCTTCACACATGGTCTCTGTAACTCCTTCAATGTGTGCTTTGTTCTTAATTCTAGGAAGGGGCGAAGAGACCNTAGTACTCCATTGTGTAAATGTACCAAATTTTTTGTATCCATTCCTCTGTTGAGGGACATCTGGGTTCTTTCCAGCTTCTGGCTATTATGAATAAGGCTGCTATGAACATAGTGGAACATGTGTCCTTATAACCAGATGGAAACTCTTCTGGATATATGCCAAGTAGAGGTATTGCTGGATCTTTCGGTAGTACTATGTCCAATTTTCTGAGGAACCGCCAGACTGATTTCCAGAGTGGTTGAACAAGCTTGCAGTCCCACCAACAATGGAGGAGTGTTCCCCTTTCTCCACATCCATGCCAGCATCTGCTGTCACCTGATTTTTTGATCTTAGCCATTCTTACTGATGTGAGGTGGAATCTCAGGGTTGTTTTGATTTGCATTTCCCTGATGATTAACGATGTTTACTTAAGCCTTCTTATATGTACTTCACCACAGCCCATCTCATTAGGAGAGGTTTATAAACTAAGCTTGAGAGAACCCGAAAACTGTATATGGTACAGATTCTTTCTGATAACTTATATCACAGTATAAACCAATGCTAATCCAAAATCACAGGGAAATGGGGGAGGGCACCCAAGATGTGTGAAATCTTCATTAAACTAGATCAAAACAGAAGCTATCTTCTGAAAAATAACTTGGGGTAGAGGAGCCGGATCAGTAGGTAAAGCGATTGCTGCACAAGCAAGGACCTAAGTTCAGAGCCCCAGCACCCAAGTAAAGTCTGGCATGGTGGCATACTCCTCTAGTCCCTGCACGGAAGAAGCAGGTGATTTAGGCTGTAGGGGATCACTGGCCAGGCAGTCTACCAGAAATGGTGAGCCCCAGGTTCAATGAGAGACTCTGTCTACAATAAAAATCATCAAGGAGGATACCAGGTTAAACTTTGGTCTCTACCAACACCCTCAAGTGCTAGCAGCTGCACACACATGCCCCAGAAGTGCTACAGAATTTTACAGGTTCGACAGGCGTGGTGGTTAACATCCTGAATCCCAGTTGTGGGAGGGGTAGAGACGGGCAGATTTCTGGGTTCAAGGCCAACCTGAATTTCACGTAAAGACCTTGTCTCAAATCCAAGGGATCGGTGGGCTAATGAGATTAGATGGCTCAGCAGTTAAGAGCACTTATTTGGGCAGAGAACCTACATGATGGTGTTCAACCATCCCTAGCCTTAGACCCAGGGGACCCGTTGCCTTCTTCTGACCTCCCTGGGCACCAGGCACTGACATGGAGCACATACATACACGGAGACAACCCCTACACATAAAATTAAAAAAATATATTTAAAAAAAACTGCACAAATTTTCAGTAATGCAATTTACTTTTTAATTCTATCAGCAAGTGGCCAGCTTGGATTGCTGTCCTACAGTGACTTGTGACACGCCTTCCTTTTCATTTACTATCTCCAAGGAGTGGAACACAAGGCAGAGGAAAGGTCCTCCTGGGCCAGGCCCTCGGGGCCAGGGGTGGAGGTGTTATCCATGCTGCCAGCATGGTTGCAACAGGAAAGGTTCTCTATGTTCCTGCTTTACCACACAACACTCAACAGCACAGTACACCTCGGCTTCCCAGGACTTTTGGGGTCCCTTGGAGCCATGGCCTTCTCCAGATTCACAAACAACGTCGTATGGAAAAGCCCACTGTGGGCTTTTCTGCACCGAAGAAGGTGGTTCTCTCAACTGTAGCATGTACAACTTTTATTCTGTCGTGTCTGTGGGATTCCTATCAGTTTTCCATCTATCCTCCACCCATGCTGCTGTGGCTATCTTGTGGGTCACTTCTGCCTTTCCTGTGATGAAATGCTATACCACAGTAAAGGATGTGGAGATGGATATGCACAGCACACCTCTACAGAGACTGCAGAGCTGAACGATAGAGCATGCTTAGTGCACGCTCACCTAAACTCACAGGAGAGATTCTAAAAGAAACGACTCCTCATCAGTCTAACCAAGAAACTCACGAAACAAGGGATAAAACAGTAAGCACAGCTACGGCGAAAATTCAGCGGATTAAATACACATAACGGGAACAAACGGTACCTCGTGGAAGAAAAGAAATGGAACTGAACAGTGTCCTTTGGAAACTAACCCAGGAGGTTAAACAAGAAAACAGAATGCTTTCAAACAGAGCTCAGAGAAAACCCTCATTATCTCACAGCAGAACAGCTTCTTAAGATAAGCATTCATCATCAACTGAAGATGACTTTAAGACACAGACTTTCAACTAAGACATAAGAGGGGAAACTGAGCCAGAGCAGGAAACATCACACATGAACAACAATCCAAACACAGACAGACGCTAAGACCAGCCACCAGACATCAGAAAAGAAGTCACACATTAACAACAAAGCCCAAAACACAGACATCAGGAAAACAACATACTTAAACACTGGCCAAATGCTTGTGCAAGCATTTTAGAGAAAATACCGGGCTGGGGGATATAGCTCAGTATAGGCTCCCACAACACAGAAAAAAAGTCTAAGGCTACCAAGTGGTATCCAGCTTTACTACTAACAACAACAAAAAAATAACAAACACCACATTGCTTAAAGTCAAAATATATCATTATGGGAAGGTGTGGAGGAAAGATCCCTGTAAAGACTTTGCACAGTGCAGCTTGAGGTTGGTTAGTCATTGTCTATGGAAACTGAAGACATGCAAAGGCTACTACTGATCAGCAACTTAAGCCCTAGGCACATACACTACACACATGTAGCAGATGTTGCACTGTTTGTAAGAGACAAGATCCCAAGGCACATTCCTGCAAGAGCAGAGTGCCTATGACGAGAGGAATAGTGTCTGTGACATGGACAGGCACAGCAGAGCTTTCTGTGATATGACAGACACAGCAGGGCTCTCGCTAGTGAGCACTCTTTGGTGTCTGTGTTCTTTGCATGGTTTCTGTTAAACTAACCAAATCAATGTTTCATGATATTTTTATATCTAACTTGGAAGGAAATAAACCATAAGCATTCAAAAGGAAGGTTTAACGTAATAGACAGTGCCCTTAGCACACAGTAAGTGCTCAGTGAGAAGTAGCTGCTGCCACGTGTGTCATGGTGCATCCCTGTAACACTAACATGCTGGAGGCTGAGGCAGAAGGCAAGCCTGGGCTACCAAGTGAGACCTGTCTCATGTTACCTGAAGGAGCCTTATGTCCAAGATTCGAGTCTCTCAGATGACTCATGAGACTATGTCAAGTGACTGACCGTGAGACAGCTGCATTGGTGCATATGCACACACTGTTTCAGAACGGGGAGGGCTCACGAGGGCCCTTCATTCCCTCAGGCTTTATACACTGATGGCTGACAGAGCAGAAAGAGCTATTTTCTCCAGTGGTATAACCATTGGTAAGGTGCCCACGCCGCCATAAGTAATCCTAATGAAACCCATTGGGAGACACACACACACACACACACACACACACACAAGTAAAAGAGAGACTGTGGGAAAAAGAGGGAAGGGGATGTTAATGTGACCCAAATAGAGTATATATGTGTATGAAAATATCCTAAAGCCCACTGTGAATAATTAATAAAAACTTTTTAAAAGATAAAAAAATAAATTCCATCAGCAAGTTAAAACTGATTCTTAAGCTATTGATACCTTTACCAGACCACTTTAGGTCTTTCATGAAAATACCTACCACTCCCAACCTGTACATATAGTAATGCCTCAGCTACCATCTAATTTAACGATGTTTTTAAGTACTAGGCTCACAAAGTAACACAACAAGTAGTATAACTTATTATTGACTTGGAAGCTTTTATTTCCACTCTGTATTCACTGAAAGCTAGCTGGTTTGATTGGCTAAAGGTCATGGCTACACATGCCAAGGTGATTTATTTCTTTTCCACATTTCAGCGTCCATGGCAATGGTTCTGGGATGGCACAGAGACTGCCTAGTATGCACGGGGTTCTGGGTTCAACCCCAACTACAAAAACATCAGTGAGTGACATAATCCGGACCCATAGAGAAAACATGTTTCCTCCCATTCGTTAAGGTCAGCTCTGAGTATTTAAATATGTGTGTCTCAACTGAAAAGCCCACAGAGCTGAGGAATCAGTGAGCAATCACACAGAGGGGATGCAGTCAAAGAAGGGAGATGGACCCCAGTGACATGAGGAGGAAGGGAGGGGGAGGGGGGTGGAAGAGGGATGCTAGGAGGGATAATTAACACTAAAGACCTTCTGAACAGTCAAATGGAAGCTATTACTGCAGAAGCTTCCTAAAATATAAACTTTACACCATAAAAAGGACTTAAGTGGAATCACTCTGTATGGGGACCAGTGCCCCTACTAGAAATCACAAGGATGACAAATAAAAACTCAGTGTCAGAAACGGATTTCTTCTACTGGGGTTGCTGGCCAGTGAGGTTCCACAGACCAACCCCTCGCCCCAACATTACAGGCGGTCGGCACTACCCTTGGTTACCTTTCTGAACTTGATGGTAAGACCCTATTGCTGAGTCATAGAACATAGACAGCGTCAAGCTGGAACTGACCTAGAAGCTGCATCCCTACTGGCTCAGTCCCCCCAGTACTGGAGATACGCTACTGCAGAAAAGCAATCATTGTATCCACTGGGAACTTTATGGCCTGCGATAATGACCAGCCTGGCAAGATATGCCCACTGGTGCAACTGTGATATAAATGGCATGGAGCAACCAACCACTTTCGGGTGGATTTAAGGCCTGCTCCACAAGGTGAATGAGGCCACTGACCCATGGCTAGACATATCATATGCCTTAGAGAAGAGTCTACTATGGTTATTCTGCTAACAGGACATATTAAACCAACTCCTAATAATTTTTCTTAGACCCATCCTACAGAGAGGATCATTTTTGTGGGAGATTGTGATTAACACTTGAGACCCACAACTGGCCAAGGTGCAGAGTGTAAGTGATTGTGGCATGCTCGGCCCTAAGGGAGACATCTGTATACACCCTTCCTCTTCCCATGGTTCAAGATCTTAGTGCAAGAGGGAGCAGAGAGAAAGGAGGAGCCAGATGTGCTAGGTGACTAAAACAGTGGTTTCCAAACTAACAGGACAGTCATACATATACACTCACAGCAGCTGTGACAAGACCTGTACCAGAGAAAATCCCAGAAGAGAGAGATAAGGTGGAAATGAAGTCCCACCCCTAGCTGAGGAGCTACTGGTAACTGAAATCTGGTAGAAGAAGAAAAATCAGCTTTCTTTAAAGATGTGACCCTGGTAGGTCTAACATACTCCAATAGATGGTACCATTCCTAAAAGTGGGCAGGCAACACTATTGGTACTTGGTGGGCTTTTAAGAAATGATCTACAAAGTTGGGTGGGAATAAAATGGGGAGGTGAATGTAGAAGATAGGGGAGAAAATAAGTGTGTTCTCTAAAAGAAGTAACAGAAATATTTTTAAATAGTTCTAGAATTACTACTAGTGTGGGATTTGTGGACCTACAGACAGACTTACATTCAAAAGCTGGTTGTGCTGCTATCTAGCTATGTGGGACTATTTAAAACCTCGCCCTTGTATCTTTATAAAGTAAAGATGAGCCCCTGTGAGGGAGGATTAGCGCTCACGTGCCAGTGATCCTGAGTGTCACAAAGTGTGGCCTGTGGTCCTCAGCATCATTCACTATGTTGTGAGACGGTGAGTTCTAGGTGCACATCTGCACACTACAAGAGTATTCCACAGCAGGGTCCAGGGCCAGAAGCCATCTCAACACCTCTTAAACCCTTCCTCCTGTGTGACAGCAACACAGGGCTGTTTCTACTTAGTGACCTGCTGATGACATTCATTGAGCATGAAGAGACTGCATTTTACTGCTGTTACATCAACAATGTCACCAAGTGCTTCTCCACTAAGCTTTATCCCACACACTGGGTGGCGGTGACCAGAGAATCGTAGCATAAACATTTGATCCATTAATAATGTATCAAACCCAGACAGTGGGGATGATAGGGAGAATAGAAAAACGTAGTGAAATGAGAAACAAAATCTCTTCAGAGCACGCCTTCTGTGGTAGTAGTGACTGCCTGCCACTGCTCACAATGCAAAATCAACATGAAGTCTGGAGGCCATACTCCGATGTGGTGAAGCCACCTGTCTTAGTCAAGGTTTCTATTCCTGCACAAAACATCATGACCAAGAAGCAAGTTGGGGAGGAAAGGGTTTATTCGGCTTACACTTCCACATTGCTGTTCATCACCAAGGAAGTCAGGACTGAACTCAAGCAGGTCAGAAAGCAGGAGCTGATGCGGAGGCCATGGAGAGATGTTCTTTACTGGCTTGCTTCCCCTGGCTTGCTCAGCCTGCTCTCTTATAGAATCCAAGATTACCAGCCCAGAGATGGTCCCACCCACAAGGGGCCCTCCCCCCTAGATCACTAATTGAGAAAATGCCTTACAGTTGGATCTCATGGAGGCATTTCCTCAACTGAAGCTCCTTTCTTTGTGATAACTTCAGCTGTGTCAAGTTGACACAAAACTAGCCAGTACAACAGGGAAGATTACACGTGGTAGACTGGACAGGACAGACTGGACAGATGAAAAGGTAAGCAAGCTTTACACACAACAGAAACCATCCAAGCTGAGTGAGAGCCACAGGAAGAGGGCTGGAGGCTCTGAGGTCCACATCACAAAGTCCAACATCTTTGTGTATTGCCAGAGTCCAAAAAAGCACAGGAAAATCCACAAAGAAATGACAGCTGAAATTTTCAAATAGATCCAACAAACTTCAAAAACTACACTCAGGGAAGAATTATGAAGAAAACTGTTTTATTAGGCATAATTAACTGTGTGCATCATAAACAAATCGCTGGACGTCATTACTGAATTTAAAGCCACCAAAGAGAAACAACTCATTTTAGAAGCCTTTGCTTAGAAGTGATACGTAACAGACAAAAGGTATCAAGCAGGCTTCTTGTCTTTAAAAACGTGTACATAAAAATCTAGGAAAAATCCTAGTGCTAAGTTCAAAAGCGCTTGCAACACTTCAGTTAAGCAACCACAGGCATCCCAAGCCGCTCTGCAGCAGCGCACGTGAGATGAGCTAATGTGGCCGGCTGACTGGTGCAAATGTTCCCATGGATACCAAGCATTTGGGACTGGAGAGTAGACAGGCCTACGGGAGTCGTCCTGAAACGGATGCCTTGTTTGTGCTTAAGAGCCCCCGAATGTGAGGTGCCTTTCTTACACTTACTTCTGACAGTCACAGAAATCAAGTCTTCTTCTAATATAAAACCCTGTCAAATGCCACTCTCTTTACACTAGAGCCTGGATAAAAAAAAAAAAAAAAAAAAAAAAAAAAAAGCATGTCTTGAACTCAGTCCAAGGGATTTGTAGCCTTTAAATGAAAAATGTGTAGAAAGAAAACAAGACACACCTTCAAAAACCTGGGACTAAAGAGTTCGGCTATGACACACGGTGTGACCTATACCGGTGCCTGAGTGAAGTACAGTGGGGTGAGTTCAGAAACATCTGGGTTCTGCAAAAGCCCATCAGTTTTGATCTTCATTCACAGCTGTGTAGCATGTCCTTCAAAATGAAGTGGCAACCACAGTGGCACCCACAGTAGCTCACCTGTGTATATATGCATGCATGCACATGTGTGTGTTATGTGTGGAACTAAGACAGAACCACCATCTGATGGGGAGACAAAGCCCCAACTAGACAGCATACACCACCAAGTAAAACCTGCAGCACCAGGAATGAGATACAATTTCTTTTTTTTTGTTTTTGTTTTCGTTTTTGTTTTTGTTTTTTTGAGACAGGGTTTCTCTGGGTAGCCCTGGCTGTCCTGGAACTCACTCTGTAGACCAGGCTGGCCTCGAACTCAGAAATCCGCCTGCCTCTGCCTCCCGAGTGCTGGGATTAAAGGCGTGCGCCACCACGCCCGGCATGAGATACAATTTCTTGAGTGACTAGCCAAAGGGATCCCACAGACAATGCCTGCCAACACCCTCCACTCACCCCCACCCACCCCACCCCCACCCAAAATCATAGGCTATTGCCATGGTTATCTGTTAACTCTCTACAACCCGACTGCTGAAGACACCACTTAGTCATCAAATACAGAAAAATCTAGCTATTGCCATTAGAATGTCTACCCCTCTTAACTAGCATTCATGGTGCTGGAAGTTACTTTGCATGCTACCAGAGGAGAAAAGTAATCAGCAAATCATCAATATCACCCAGCCTCAAACCGTCAAAGTCTGCATCCTCCAGCAGCGACCTGCTTCTAAGATAGATGGTACAACAGCAGCAAGAGTATGTTAAGGGAGTAACAGACCTCTCTTGGATTAGCTGTATGGCCACTTCATAAGATGGAACAGTTATCAGACACTGCTGTAGGAGCCACAAACCTGACCAGAGGAGGATGGGCCACAGAAGAAATCTTACTACAATTAGTATGCTAAAGGAATATAGCGATAAGATGACACTGCTATCCCCGTAGAGCGGCACCACATTCAGCCTTTACCAGAGAAGCTTTTTCTTGCAGTGGGTGGAAATTAGCACAACGACCCCCAACTAGACAGTCTGTAAAGAATGGGAGACTTGGGAGCACTTGGCCCTAAATGGGGTGTCTTCACCAAACCCTTCCCCTGAGGAGTCAAGGACCCCTGAGGAAGAGAAGACAGAGACTGTAAGAGACAAAGGTCGTAAATGACTCCAAGGAAGCTGTCTTCAGACACAACAGGGCTGGTGCACAGAAGAACTCAGGGGGCCTAGGGCAGTACTGAGACCCTTCCCAGCATGGAGAAGAGGAAGTGGACACACAGTGGCAACCCTAACCATGAAACTATTTACAACCGATGCCTGGTGGGAAAGGTTAAATCACTTTCCTCCAGTGGAGAACCACTGGGTATATCAGTCATACCCCAAGTTCAAGGCTAGCAGGAACTCTATATATAGAGTCCAAGGCCAATCTGGACTGTACAGTGAAGCCCTTTCTCAAAAAGAAAAATGAATTACAAAATTTAAAAATTCATGTAAGTTCAATTGACTGATAATTACAGTTGTGCAAAAATGTCTAAATAGGCAAGGAAATGTTCTGAAATGACTCCCAAATTGAACTGTGCACCAGCATCCCAACTTTAATGTGAAAAGACAGATTTTGGTGTGTCCTGATAGGAATTATGATTAGGAAGTATGGGTTACGACTGGAAATATATACTATAGCATTCACCAGAGCTTCTAGTCCACCGGCCCAGGCTCTGCACAGTCTGGGTGACTACCACAGAGGCTGTGTTGAATTCCTATCTAAATGCCAAGCTCTACTCCCCCGCACTCCCAGGGTTACCCCTCTTCCAGGAGCTGAGTGCAGAGGCAACTTGGCTTCCTCAGCAGCTCTGAGGCAGTCTTAGAGACCAGGGCACAGCCCTTCATGATGCAAAGGCCATCTCGGGGAGCATGTCACAAAGTGTCTGGGCCACATACTAACTACTACAGCTCTCTACGTCCAGTCACAATAAACTTCGATTCCCTTTACAAGCAAAGGTAGTTCCCTTAGGAAAATGATCTTAAAGAGTAAATAACAGTAAACAAGGATGAGGATACAACAGCAAGTGCACAGGAGGAAGCACAGGATGGAGACTGAGGAACATGCTCACCATTCACACAACAGCAAGTGCAAAGGAGGAAGCACAGGATGGAGACTGAGCAACATGCTCACCATTCACACAACAGCAAGTGCACAGGAGGAAGCACAGGATGGAGACTGAGCAACATGCTAACCATTCACACGGGGGAAGAGGCAGACACAGGAAGACCCAAATATAGGCAATGGTTAAAACCAATAAAAAGACTTTATATCTGTGTTTTTAATCATCTCTGTAACTGGTTACACATAAAGAATGATTTTTATTAGGACAGTGTAATTGCTGTCATTAAACAGTGAGTACCGGCCATCTGCCAGGCAGTCTGCCAAATGCCACACATAACTGAATTTAATCTTTAGCAGAACCTTCAGGGCCACTTTAAGTAAAGACCCTTTGCCCAGACAGCCAATTCAGTGACTGTCTGATGCGCTCACATCAGCAATGTTTTCTGACAGGCATCCAACCAAGCCCCTAGCTGAAGCTCCCCACTGGGCCATTCCAAAGACCCTGGAAGTCTCAGAAGGATTCTTAGGCTATCATTGGAATGGGCTGATGACATAGCCTAGCTGCTTAACTTTAAGCTTCTAAACCAGAACTAGAGTCCTGGTCCAATCCAAATGTCACGCACGGCCTCTCCCACCGCTGCCCTGCATCTAACTCACCAGGATGCTTCTGTTCTCCATACAGCCAACATGCAAAGTCACTTCCACTCCAGACTGTGGTTGGAGGTCCACTGGCTAGAGGGACACCACAGGGATGGGGAAGAAGGACAGACTGCCTACAGCTCACAGAGCTAACTGCTGGGCCAGTGTTAGGCCTCATACCTCTAGTAAAGCTTCTGCCACCCTAACTCGGGAATCAACAGAGATAAGGCAGTGGCCTAAAGCCAGGTGGAGGAGACCTAGACTGACTATAATTTAAGTGAGAGGAGAACTGAGAGTCTGCTTGGCCCACTTATTTCTACCAGCTGAATCAAACACCCACCTCTAACCTCTCTCCCTCAGAGGGAGCTTACCCTTCCAACCAAGAACTTCACACGAATGCACTACACCTCTAAGAGGACACCGTGTTAGAGCTCGGTCAACGCAAGCTTGTGTGTTTACACCTAAGAGGAAAAACTAGCCCGAGGGGAATGAGAAGGCAAGCCCTCCAAAGTCTGAATTAATATTAATATTTTTTCTGCTGAAGTTAGGATTTTGGATGAGGCATGATAGCTGTTAAAAAATTTTAAGACATTATTTTTTGTTAGTTATTTCTGTTTTGTTACACGGGCTTAATTCCAACTTGTCTGCAGTTGAAAGTACACACTGACTGTCGCACACCCGTAGTATGTGCACAGTATCTAATTACAGGTCAGCTCCTTGGGGCAATCCTGCACTCAGCGAGTTCAGCACTGACCTGACTACACAGAACTGAGTTGGAAAAATACAGCACCAAACAGAGGAGCTGCTGCTCCTGTCTTTGACTTCAAGAGCAAGCTATGAAGAGGCATGCACATGCCTTTAATCTTAGCATTTTAAGAGGAAGAAGCAGGTGGATCTCTGTTAGTTCGCGGCCGCAAAAATCTGCCCACTAGCATGTTACCACACACCCACAAGAGTTTAGGATGTAGTTGAGGCTTATGCAATCGAGGCAAGTCATAGGAAACAGCCAGCCAGAGTAGAACCAGGCAGAAAACAAAGGTTCTCCAAAGAATCCTTCAATGGAAATGTCAAAACTCTGACCAGAAGTGGCTGAGCGGCTGGGAGTGCTGAGACGAAGAACAGCCTGTGGGAAGGACCTGAGCAGAAGAGAGTATGTGCCTCCTTTGAGAGACTGCAAGGGGCTGGGACATTACAGCCAGACAGACAGAGAAAACCAGGGCACCTGAGGCCATGCACAGGAGACAAAGGCTTGTAAGCCTGTCTCCCCAGGCCTCAGCCAACCACTGCTCTAGCAGGTAAGATAGGCAAACTGGTACACACCTGTTCAACACGACTGTGATTTTTTTATTTCCATGTGAGGCTTCTCATCTTTAGTCACACGTCTCTTCAACACTGGGGTACATTCCAGCAGGTCCATCGCTAGGTAACTCTGTCACAGAGCATGCAAGTCAGCCACCAGACATGGCCTGATGCAGTCAGGAATCTCAGCACACAGGTGATGGAGATGGCAAAGCTTGGTGCATAGCACACTGTTCTAACAAGTAACAGTGCTAACACACACACACACACACACACACACACACACACACACCAGTAAAGAACAGTAAACATACCAACCAGAAACTTGTTTATTATTATTTTCTAGTGTGTCTACTATGTGTGATTTATGTGCTAGCTTTCTAACAGCTGGCAGTACAGAAGGACATCCTAACCACGAGAGCGGCATGCCAGCGGTGACCCGCCACGCAAAAGGAGGCTCCATTATACCCTTGTGGGCCCTCAATGCTTCAGAGTCATCATGTATGGCCCTCAAAGCCAGCCCAAATTCTACTTGAGAGAATGACCCCTAAGGATCTGTGAAAGACTTAAGCACAGTAAGCTGGCTCCCAAGAAGTAAAAGTCACCCGCCACAAAAGAAATGGGACACACGTGTAAGACTTACCTCATGAAAGAAAAGAACAACTTTTTATAAATAAAAAATTGGAATAAACTGAGGAGGGTTTTAAGCAGAGGTTCAAGGCTTCCAGATAAAAACACACCAGGTTTTTGTTTGTTTGTTTGTTTGTTTTTGTTCTTGTTTTTCAAGACAGGGTTTCTCTGTGTAGCCCTGGCTGTCCTGGAACTCACTCTGTAGACCAGGCTGGCCTCGAACTCAGAAAGCCACCTGCCTCTGCCCCCCATGTACTGGGATTAAAGGCGTGCACCACTGATCTTAATTGTGTTGTTCTCCCACGAAGGAGATCAAAACCCCTAAGTGCAACTGATACCAAGGCCAGTGTGGAACGTACTGGCAATGCAGATCTTGAGGCCCTCCCTGTGCATTCCTTCCAGGCGTAAAAATCACAGGCAGCTTCTGAGAAGATTTTCAATATGCAACCAACATGTATGTATGAAGGTAGTGTATGAAGCACTCGTGGCTCCCTGGCTCGCCTGTGAGGCTCCCGAAACCCAGTACAAGCCCCTCACCAGCACCTGTGCACTCTCTGCCTCTACTCCAGGTCTCATCACGTCCTCAGTCTGTGGTCCCCAAAAAGGTTAAGAGGCACTGACAGACGTAATATTAGCAGACTTTCTGCTCAAAGTGTCTCATCCTAACAAATACAAGATACCAGATGCAAAAGGAACGCAAACTTGCTGCTCACCCAATGGCTGCTGCTATAACACACATGCACACATGTACACATCTCATACTTAAAAATCACGTAAAAGTTAAGGGGGTTCCTAAATCAGGTAATTTTCAATATTTTATGACTCTGTCTGAGATGAGGTAGTCCTCCCTACATACCAGGAAAAAAAAATACGAATTAAGGAATTTAGCACTGAACTAAATAACCATTAATTTAAGGATAATTACAATTCTTCCAAGGCTATGACTAAGCATAATAAAGTCTTTGAAAGATTTTAAAGACACCTAAGAAAAACTGATTTGGTGAAGGATGAAAGGAAGTTGGTTCTATCAGAACTCCTGGGGTACAAACAGAGGAAGAGAGCTACTATAAATGGGGCATAAGGAGAAAGCCGCTGACATCACTCACAGGACTGACAACCACTGAACACAGAGTACACAATGACTTTACAGCGACAGGCTTGTGCTGTGGGGTTCCGGTGCTGCGTGTGCAGCCTGCTTGTGAAGCCTGCGTGTGAAGCCTGCATGTGAAGCCATTATTTAAAATGCTTCTCTCGGCCACTAGTCTTCCCTGCACCTGCGTGCCCATGCCATCCATGCCTGGAGCTCAGCTGCCTGTGCCACCTGAGCCTGGTGCTCTGTGCCTCCTGGCTGCTCTCTCTGCACCACATCAGCACTGTCTGCTGCTATGCTCCTATGTTCACAGGCTAGTGTCCACCTCTCTGAGCATCCCACGCTGGCTGTCACCCAAGAGGAAAACCTTTCATCCCAGGTCACTCGAGCTACAAGAATCTCTTTGTGTATTTTAGGTATCTAAAGCTGACTTTCTATGGAACAGCCAGAAGGCTGCCACCGTGACTGTTTACATTTCTGGGATTGTCACCGCTGAGTGCAGATTTACCCTGGGTGTGAGTCATATTTTCCTGCTTCCTGGAATGACTAGTTTTATGTTTCTGTTTTGTTTTGTTCTGTTTTGGAAGGTCTTATTATGTAGCCCAAGATGAACCTCCTGCCTCAGCCTCCTCAATGCTAGAATCAGCCATGTACTGTAACTGGTCATTTTTTATTGGATACTGATGTCATAAAGTTAGTATTGTTCCTTGGATTTTGCTGTTATGCTTTAGGATCTGGGGTGAAGGGTAGACTGCTGTAAATTATTTCTAACTCCCTGCAACCCTCATGCTTCCTTTCAAGTCTGCTGAAGGCTAATGGCAGAGAAAAGCAGAGAAGCTTTTCTCTAGGCATAGTCTGGCCCTGCTGCTAAGCTAGGAACTCCAACTCTGTACTGAGTGCCCCAAGACTGGCCCAAAAGACTCTTCATCATCATGCTGGCCTTCCAGCTGGCTCTGGAGATTTTCCTCAAACAGCAGCAGCACTTCAGTGACTGGCTCTGCCTTATCTTGTGTATAGTGTGTGCCCTAAACACATGTGTCTGTGGCTGCAGAGCCCAGAGGCCTGACAGACAGCAGGTACCTGCAGCTCTTTTCTGTAGTCTTCCTTCCTCTCAAGGACTCTCCCTCAACCTCTAACTGCCTCAGCTCCAAAGTTCAATCTGCCTCTCCACCCTGCTGCCTGGGGCTGCCTCTGTGCACCTCAGCCTGACACAGGTATCCAGGAAGAAAGAGGCTCCTCTGTCTGCTTCCTGTCTCAGGACTTAGGGTCACACTGCCTGGCACTCAGTGTCACAGGCAGGCACTCTACACTTAACCTTTATTCTACCTTTCTTGGCTTTGTTTACTGTTATCACTAAAAGGAAGTGCATCCATATTTTTATAACCCAAAAAGTTGTTCTTTTGATATGGTTTTTTTGGGGGGGGTTGTTTTGGGTTTTTGTTTTGGTTTGGTTTTGGATTTTTGGTGTTAGAAAGTGAAATAACACTACTTAATTTACAACATGTATAGGAAAAGCAATACTTGACAAAGAGTAAAACTACAACAAATCTAAACACTTCATTTATAACAGGGACTATATATATATATATATATATATATATATATATATATATGTGTGTGTGTGTGTGTGTGTGTGTGT